>QVRM01001638.1:0-43249 GCA_003439945.1 Dermanyssus gallinae
CGTGTAGCTGTTGGAGGACCGAACAAACGACGCCTTAGATGGGGCCAATCGGTGGATGAAGCCCCATCACCTAATGCTAGTACCGGAAAAGAGCAAGGCGCTCTTGCTTAATAGAAGCAAGCAGCTGGAAACTGGATATCCGTGTGGACGGCCACATGATCCAGATAAACTAGCAGGCCAAATACCTGGGTGTACTGCTTGACAAAAACTTGAGCTGTGCAGCCCACATTGTACACAGCAAACCGACCAGGCTAATGCCAAGGAGAAAGGGGCCCCCGGAGAATTAGTGTGGAGACTAGCTGTGCTGGAAATCAAAAAGAAAAAGCTAAGTAAGACGCAGAAAGTGCTGTTCATTAGGGCCAGCAGAGCGTACAGGACGGTGTCCACAAACGCTGGTATTTGCACGCATGATACCTTGGCCAAAACGTATAGAGGAGAATATCCTCTTATACCAGGACCAGGTACTTACAAAATGTGATGTAAGAACAAAAGGCTCTAGAGAGCTGGGCAGCAGAGTGGACTAGAGCAAAACGAAAGGCACCAGGGTCGTGAAAGAGGTCAATAACCCCAGATCTCATAAAATACCGATGCGAGTACACGGAAACCACCTACTACCTAGCCCAAGTTCTCATCGGTCATAGCAGCTTCCAGACCAGTATGGTGAAGATCGGGTAAACTGAGGTAGACATACGTGTCGTGTGAGACGCCGGCAAGACCGATGACGTAGAACAAGGGATCTACTCTCAGGGATGCTCAACTCGAACAAAAGCTGCAACGTGGGCTCTAATTTTGTGGAGACCGTTATGAGAGTGAAGATAAAGATGACGGAACGGCGGCGGCAACGCATGGAGCACCGCCAGCAGACCGAAGACTAAAATCTAGACTAGCGGCTGCCTGTGCACTGAAGTACTATATGCACTGACATGCACTTAAATGCACTGAAGTAATACCACAAATATACCGGTCATGTCGGTTAGATGATCACCAGGCTTTTAGTGAGTTTGAGATTCTCACACTATCCAGATCAAAGCGTGTGTAATATGCATTTTTGTTCCTGGGCCCTTGTAAAAAAGGCGCCAATCATGAAAAGACTGTTGACAGTTATTATGTCTTTAAGTCGGGTTCTCTGCGCATAACACCGGACGTCGTTTTATCCTACTCTCTGTTTATTTCAAACTCTTAATGGGCAGACTGAGTATATATCATATGACTAGCGATTAAAGCATTCGCTGAACAACATGTTTGAGATCTTTATTTTTATTTCGAATAATAGGTACAAAATGGCAATTCCTTGCAAGCAACAGTTTCAATGAATGCTTTTGATTTTATTGGGCGTGCTAAATACCCGACGCAGTCATGATGGGAGAACCCGCGATTGTGTTGTCTCTGACTTAGACTGAAAACAGAGTCAAAACTTCATTGGATATTTATGCATGGGATGTCTATAACGCAGAAATCGAAGGCCGGCATTGGCAGATTTTCGTCCCCAGGCAGCTCATTAGCGCCTTCGATGGCCGGTGCAGATGCAGTCTTTACAGGTCATGTTTTCCACTTAACAGAGGCTGACAAGCGCAGGAAATACTGTGGAACTACATATCCGTACGAGTTCCACCTGCTGACATTTGAGACGATGGGAGGCTTCATTTTGCAGTAGTTAATTTAGTGAGCAAGCGTGTTAATATTTTGACAGAAGAGCCTATTAGAAATTTTGCGCTAAGATATTCGTTTGTTTACGTGCACTTTTAATTTCCGGTGCAGCTATGCACTGAACTTGAAGTAAAGAAGTGTATCCAATCTGGTCAATGGCTAGGGTATTTTTCTTCGGTCGCTTCGGACGAGAAAACTTGTTTTTTTGTTTTGTTTAATACGGATGTTGACAGTAACGTTAAAACGACCAATTTAAATCGCGCTAACTAAACATGTGTCTTTCAGCTTTTAGGAGAGTAAAATTATTGAATGTGTTCGTCTTCCAGATCGCAACATTCATGTAGTTTCATCATTTTTGTAAGGCTTAACAGCCTTAGATCTCAGAGAGCTGCAAGTGCTTAGGTTTGGACCTGTGTAGCGCAGCTTTTGATATACTGTAGTAGTGCTCAGTAATCATGTGAGTCATTAGCTCGATGTTAGCAGGCCTACTGGTATATATGGCCACAGCGTAAGTGTGTCAGGGACATAACGTTAGGCAAACAAAATAAACGCTGATTCAGATGCAGAATGTGCAGATTACACGCCGGGCAAGTGGCTGACAAGCGGCCCCTATCTGGGAGAGCCATCGCTACGCGCTAAATATATAGACGCAATATACTCCCTTCAGTGCGGCTCAGTGGCCTCTTATCGGCAGAATAACACGTGCATATAATATTCGCACATTAGCTTACTCATATTCGACCGCGGGCTAGGAGACCAACCCTGTCTCTCTCCACGTCCGGCCTTGCTCCTAGCTCCCTCTCCCCCACCCTTGGAGATGGCCGCTGCCGGCGGCAGCCCGACCGGTCCCTCTACTACTCAAGACTCCGGTGACGTTAACAGGCGTAACGCTTGCACGCAGAACCGATAAGCGAGCTTGTAGTCGAAACGGGTCAAAGAACAGCCCAAGAAGTAGATGTCACCCCCACTAAAACAAAGGGACAATCCACCGAGGCAAATACTGACCCACCACCAAGGCTCTCTTCTCTCTCTCTTTATCAGAGGAATTCATACTTGAGGGGGGGGGTGGATACGAGACCTCCTTCTCAAAGAGGAGCTAACCAAAAAACAATTCGCAGACTTTATGCAAAAGGAATGGCCTGCGCGCCTTTACTGCCACCAGTCTCAGCAAGGCAAGTATCCTACAACTCATAAACGCCCCTGGGTACACTTTTGATAACGGTAGACATAACTCAAGGCTAGACTTCACGTTTGCATCAGAAGGAATAACTCACCGAATAACAGACTGAAGGATCCACGAGGAACAAGCAAGATCTCCCTATTCGTTCATCTCGACGTAACTTTCTTCGTCACTTTAACTTCCTCTTAGCGCTTCCTTCCCATACAACGAGAACGCTTTCCTAGGCTAAATTACACCCCCCCCTAAAGAAAGCGTTAAAAAGAAAAGCATCTCATGTCACTGAATGCTCGCCAGTGCAAATCTCTGAACTACTCGAAAAAGCTTGTCGAGAATCTAGCTCCCGTCCACATCCAAGGATAGCAAATCGCTCTCATTTGCCACTGGCGAATTGGCTGGCCACCGCTTGCGATGAGTACGCCCGCGCCGTAAAAGCAAGGCAGAACTTTTCTATTTATGGGAAGAGTACAGAGAAGCACCAAGAATCCTGGACAAAGCAATTAAGAATAGAAAAATAGATCATTGGAACTCAATGTATGAGGAGATCGAAGCAAGCCCTTGAGGCAAAGAGTACAAGATTGTGCGAAACAAAATGTGCCACGCGCGGCCTTCACTGACAATAGAAGCAGCGTTCTTCTGTGGAAATACAGGATCCAGTAACGAAAACGCAATGACGATAGATGCATTTAGACGATATCGCGCCACAGGCAACTCAGCCTTAAAAAGACTCCGGTCGCAGCCGGTGATTTTTGAGGAGACTTCAGAATTTACTTTTGAGCCAATCTCAATCCAAGAGATCGTGATCTTAGGCAAATGGATCCAGCAATGGGAAGCAATTCAGCCGGTACACCCTGGGTGTTGGACGCGGCTCGTTTAACTACAAACTCGCGCAACTGGTAACAGGAAACGTCGGGAATTGGTTGTTTCTGGCGCTACCTACACATGGGCAAAGCTGACTCCCGTTATAGCGTGTGTGTAATTCATGTGTGTAACTGTGTACAAATGCTTTGCTTCTTCAACACTAAACTCTCTTGGAACCTAACACTGGTAAGTACCTGGGCATGCAAGTTCTTGTAGAGGCGCTCTTGAAGGAGCACCACCCATAATTTATGGTAAGATGATTTGCAGGATTTATTTATTATACATTTTATTTATCATTAGCACAAAGCCAAACCGCCTTAATGCCAAAATAAAATGGCCAGGTAAGGCAATTTCGCGGCTACCCCCAACGAGGAGCAAAGGAGACGACTGAACATTTGTGGGTTTGTGAGTTCCACACGACCATTGCGTTAACAAGGTGCATCGCACGTTTTACCAGTTACTCTCTGTATAAAAAAATGTTTATTTATAATATTTACTTAATGCTGATCTCATTAGATATAATGGGTAGAACAAAAAGTAGATGTAATTCAATGTGTCAATAACAAACGAGTTAACAGGTCTTATTCATTCCAAGCGTGTGCTCCATTGTTAGCCACAACTTTCTCCTACCTCTGTACTACACGGTCACCCCCCACCCCCAAATAATTTTGATTTCCGCATCCCAAGGAGTATAGAACTCCACGTGTGTTTTTGCTGCTTCTGGTAGAATGTGTTTCTTTCTCTGTAAACGGTTTTGCAGACATCTGAATAGGTGCTAGTTTAACGGTGCGATGTCCGATGAGTACGGTAGATGCGGCAAAATTTCCCAATCAAAAGCTTGAGGCTTGAGACAGGGCAAACTCACATGCGGCCTCGAATTGTCTTTTCGGTGAAAAGTAATGCCCTTTCTCTTGACGAGACCACGCCTTTTTTTAATAAACCGGCGAAAACTCAAACTGATTACAGTAGACACCCGTGGTTAACGCTTGGCCACTAGAGAGACCCTTGTAATGGACGATGCTGTGTCAATCCAACCAAACACAGCAAAATCTTGCGCAAATAGTTAGTCTCTTGGGGTCTTCTGGAGAGGCTGACCTGAGGTGCCAGACCAGGATTTTCTACGTTTCACATTGTTGTAAGACCTCTTTTTCACGCGTCACGCGTAACAATTCGATCCAAGAACGGACGTTCATTTTGCCTGGCAAGCCAAGAAAAGCATTCTTCTAGATGCTCCGCTTCGTTGCGCAAATAATGAGATATCCATTGATTCAATTTTGACACAAAACCATGGGCGCAAAAGCGAGTGACGATGGTTGTGTGGCATACCTTGAAGCTAATGGCAAAATCACGCGTAGTCCCTCGGGGATTCTGTTTCAGAATTTCGCGCACACGGTTTTCCTCAATCGTAATAGGGTATCTAGAACAGGGTCAGCCATCCAGGAGGCTTAAGTTTGCCTCCTGGATCTGACAAGTTCCAGAACGGAACTTGTCAGACCAATTGTAATACAAAGTCAAACCAATTGTAATACAATCTCGATGGTCGGTGCAGGTGCGGACCGAGCAGGTCATGCCTCCAGGTTAGCTGAGGCTAATAAATACAGAAAATATTCAAGCGTCGATTATCCGCACGAATTTTGTCCGTTGGCGTTCGAGACTATGGGAGCTGCAGGCCCCCTTACGCTCAAGCTGATTCAGCGGGTCGGTAAAAGCCTTAATCTTTCGACAGGAGACTCGAAGGCATCCGAATTCTTGCGTCAGAGGCTGTCGCTCGACATTCAACGAGGAAACGCAGCGTCTGTTCGGGGCACATTGTTAAACTGGGCTAACGCTGGGTTAGACAACCCGTGATCACACGTTCGCGCGGAGACAATTGTCCACTCCAAAGTGCTAACATAGTGAAATTATATAAATAAACGTACCATATCAAAAATACAAGGTCTTTGAAATGTTGTCCTTACCAAATAATGGTAACTGGAATTCTTCGCTGCCCATTTCGACATATAGTGGGGTGCAAAACATGATACCAGTCAGCTTTATTCTGTCGTTCTCCATGATAGATCTTGTATAACACCCCTCTTTGATGAAATGATGTTGTTGATGTACGGCTTTCGACAAAACGTGGTATTCGACCGTCAGAGGAACAAGCCGCCGATTTTAGCTAACCCGGTCCAAACTTCTAGGGTGGCGTTTCTTGCGCGTCTGAAGTATGTTTTCCCAAAACTGCAAAGTAAGCTTGATTGCGTGCCAGAAACGGTCGAACTTACCGTTCGCACATCGAGCTGTGTTATATGTGTTGCATATTCAGCTGACGCTGCCTGCTCGCACGTGCATCATCACTTGAAATCAGCCTGTCGCTACGGCTGGGCAACGCCATAGCTTTTATCATGGATGCGCTGTATTCAGAAGCAAGTGATGCATAGGTTGCTGACGAGTGCTTGCAGAGCTATGCGAGCAGATTGTTGGAACAAAATCTGTTGCTCGAGTAGAGTACTAAGCTATTTGACTGATGCGGCTCTTCTGCTTGATTTTGACGCCTATTGTTTCCATACGGGAAGCTCCGAGTTTTCTCAGAGAATTGTACTAGGCTGAAAAGTAAAGTTGTGGCTTTTAGCCAGTGTGCCTCTTTTCTCAGACAGCATATTAATTACTAGTTCACTGTTCGAAATAAACACAGATTTCTCTTCGAGGGATGATCAACGACGCCATAGGGAAAAATTCCACCCGTTCTGCGCCAGTTTACTATTATTATTATTATTATTATCCTAGTAATGTGTCGAAAGCAATAGTCAAGAGCGGACTTGCACTATCTAGAGACTGCAGATAACAGCAAAGGTTATAGAGTACTACTTACACAATGGTGGAAAAAGTTATAACGCTATGAGCGACTTTCATCCTCAAAGCTCATCATCTTTTTATTAAACGTCCTTCGTTATTACAATACACTTTCCGAATGTTCTCTATCTAAGTGAGAATCAAAGCGGGTTACTCTCTTTTTGTCTGGATGACCTTAGAATAACTTATTGCCAAGTATCCGTTGTGCACCACAGTTGGCACTCTTCACTAATAACTAACTATAGTGATTAAACAAATATGACGCCTTATTCTAGGTGCCTCACTCTTACGTTTATCTGAGCGCCGCGCTTTCTGCTGTAACCACTCACTCCACCACTCTTCAAGGGCACGTTGCGATTTTTTTCTATGCCTCGGGCCAAAAGCAGAATACGACTACAGATGGTTAGCAAAGCTTGTGTGCTTTAACTCTTGTTAATTGCCGAGGTAGCTCAATTTTGCTACATGCCTATGACTACCCTGCAAAGCCAGGCATTCAGGTGGTTGAATGGAATACATATTATGTACAAATATAAGGGATACGAAAAGACACGTAGTAAAATATGTAACGAGGTTAGTGAACGCACATTTCATCGTTTGAATTCTACTTACGTAGAAATGGTACACAGTAGGCGCACAAAAAAGATAGTAATTGTTGTTTCTACCAAGGTATGTTCTATCTTACTAACCTAATGCCAACGCTTTGTTTTGGAGCGCGCTCAATTTTCTTGTGAGAGCCGCACGATGCTAACGGAAACGCGTTACAATGCTGTAGTCTATGGCGAGTTGACCGTGCGCTCGTCACACAGCACTTGGCAATTGGCAACTGCAACAATTTGATTATCATTACGATTCGAAACTTACAGTTATGAGATTTGAAAGAACTGTACGAGTCTTAGCGAGAGTTGCTTATTTTCTCATCCCATATTGTCAATGTGGAAGCGAAACAGCCTTCATACAGCGGAAAGACGGAAGTTTATATTCGGATATATATTCGTTTGCGCTGGTTTCTTGTCACTGCTTTCATTCTGCTTGGAAGATACTGGATACATATTGCCGTTTTGCCACTGATAGGCCGTAGCGTCTCTCTCCATAAATATTGGCACGGAATAGTAA
Organism: Dermanyssus gallinae; assembly: GCA_003439945.1. Taxonomy (NCBI): domain Eukaryota; kingdom Metazoa; phylum Arthropoda; class Arachnida; order Mesostigmata; family Dermanyssidae; genus Dermanyssus; species Dermanyssus gallinae. Next base: position 7,631 of record QVRM01001638.1, read on the forward strand.
CTGTCCTCGAGATCTGAGTATTTGTATATACTTTCCTTTTCAGCATGCTCTGCTGCCCACCCTGGTTGCACAGACCTACAGTGTCAGTGTAAGACTGTGTGAGAATTCCATGTTAAGCAGTTATCATGCGACCAGAAGAGATTGGTCACGCGATCAGAAGTCGTGTGTTTATTCAGCCGAGCCTCTCCGCATGCCTCACAAAGAAAGTGACAGAATGTAAAAGCCACTATCTCTATAGTGGAACCACGAAAGCCACTTTTCACTTAAAGTGTGCCTAGCAGCTCGAAAGACTGTCTTGTTTAGCGACTCTGCCCTAAACGGTATTTCTGTGTTTCGTGGTTCATTCATATGTTATACGTGTCTTATTTACGTGGATACAAGTGTTTCAATTTTTGCACTTTATTTCGTTCTAATGTTTACGATTTTTCTTCTGTGCGTCATCGTTTACCAATGCTTCGGTAAGATAAATATAATAATCTAGTTTAAAGAAATGACAGAACAGATTGGTGCCCGAGTTACTGCTTTTCTTAAACTGTTCTCCAAAGCCGCTTTTTCTTAGAGGTATGTCTGCTTTTCACATGCCTTGCTATTCATCACTTTGCACATTATTTCATTACATAATATGAGTCTCTCATGCGCCTCCTACTAGTATACGTCTATAAGAGCACGCCGCAGTGTGTAGATGACTCGAAGCGACCCCAGACTATGTATTCAAAGGCATTGCAGCTTGCCTGCTTATGCATCGCCTTAGGATACGGTGTTCTCATATTCTCCAGGAAACGTCGTTTGTCATTTAGAACCAGAGGAACTTTTTTGTCCACACACACTGAGCCCCTAGTAGGTAACTGGCAGCTGCCCTATTATGAATACTATAATATAAGTACATATGACATACAATATATGACCACGCGTCACATATGACTACTATTTTAAGGGTGCTTAATTAGGGCGTGATGTGTGGCAGAAAGGTGGTAGCAGAGGCCAACAATTGGTGGCGGGCCTGCGGGATGAATCGTCGAGTATTGGGTAGACACGAATAGGGAATAGTGGCGGTGCATTGACAATCGAAGATATTCAAATCTGGCTCATTCCGCAGCTCAGTTGGAGGGATGGGCGTCCATTGGGCTTTCGGCGCTCGCCGGCCCATTCGACCTTGACCACTGCTCCCGAGACCACAACAGGTGGCCGCGTATCCACACCGCCGCAACATGTAGTAGAGAAACGCGCAGAGAAGCACCAGGGCTGTGACAAGCACCGCCAACCCTGGCACGGCGTACTGTCATAAAGACGGCGAAAGCTGATTCCTGCCGATTAATGAATTGTCCACGTTAGCAACAACAACAACAACAGAGTCCACATGAGGAGCGTTTCGAATGAGTTAGATAGACGACCTTTTACTGTATTTCATTCGTTGTAGATGGCAGCCAACATACAAAAAAAGAGCATATACATAGCTATAAAAGGTACAGAAGCTGTTGTATATATATATATATATATATATATATAGGCGAGCACTGCCGAGTGTGCAAACGTATTGTAAATGATTAATAAATCATCACAATATTTCTATATATATATATATATATATATATATATATATAAACTTGCAGCAAAATTGTTGTCATGCGCCTCAAGAGAAAATGATCTCCTCTGTGTGCGCCCATGAGAAGATTCACGTACGCAACACTTTGGCTGTGAGCATAGAAGACAAGCAAAACGATGCCTCAGCTCGTGGGGTTGTCCACTTCGTAGAGGTTCCTTGTTTTGCGCTAGGGGGGGAAAAGGCGGTCAACTTACATGACGTAGATCCTGTATCCTTCAAAGTCGAACAGATTCGACTTGCGGTCGTTTACATCGTCATCCAGATGACTTTCTGTCGCCGTTTGTCCGCCTGTTTTCGCTCCGTTCTTCGCGTCGCTGAGCAGTAGAGGCGGTCGCATCGTCGTCGTCGTCGTTGTCGTCTGCGCCAGCGGGTACTTTGCCTCAGTGGGGTCGGCAAGAATTCGGATGTCGGCGCATGATCTAAGGTGGCCCTGCGGGGTGCTGCAGTCCTGATCGAAGCCACACGACGATCCTATTTGAACATAGATCATCGTCGCCTTAGCACAACTGGTCAATGGCTCTCTTTCGAAGAAGCGTTTCAGCCGGTCTCCTCAAGACCCACTCGCTGTCAGAGTCGTGGTCCAAACGGTCACTAATATATATATATATATATACGTATATATATATATATATATACGTATATATATAATGCTTTATGAGACCGTCCACTTCAAACGGAAAACTTATTTAAATTCAGTATTTTCTCGTTTAGCTCACAATTTCCATAAATACGCAATTTCAACAATCGTAACAATTAAAGGCATGTTGGAGAAAAGACTATCGCCCGTGTCTGCTATATATATATATATATATATATATTGATTTATGGTTTGCTTGGAATGTATATCTAAATACACATGTCACCCTTTTATATCAGGAGCGCTTAGAGCGGCAGCATATATGTTACCTAACCATCCATATAATCCATGTCTAATTCAATACCTAGTAAGTATTTACTTTCCATTGGGACAACCTCTTCTTTGTAATATTGACCAGGTCCTTTCTAACATTTGGTCCTAGAGCTAGGGCCTCCGACAGCTCTATATCTCTGCTCTCCCCTAAGGCATAAGTCTTTAATAATATGCTCGATTGACTCATTCTCTAGCCCACATGCTCGACATTCTGTACTTTGCCCCTCCCTATATTTAGCTCTTTGTATCCTTGTATCCAACATTCCTACCCTGGCATCAGCCAATTGCTCTTGAATTATCGTATACTTATTCTAACCCGCCCCTTTGCCGCTTTTCCTTTCCATATATAGTTGCCAAACTCGATCTGGAACCCATCGCCAATTTCCATTTGTCTGTATATGACTTGTTTGCCCTCAATTTCACCATTTTCCCTGATACCCTCGCTCTTGCACATTGCTGACTATTTTACCCAATCTCCCTAGCTAATCCTACTACTAAATCTTAGCTTACGTTGTACTTCCCTTGTATAAATTTTGACATTTCCCCTTCCCTTTCAAGAAATTTTCTTGAATATAATAGTAGCTCTATTGAAGCTTCTTCAAAACTCAACTTCAAAACTCTTTAAATTTAGCAAAACCTTTAATCAGAAACTATCGGTTGAAATGTGTGGCATCCATCTTTTTAGAGATGGAAATACAAAGCAGCAGTGTTAATGACCACGCTGTGAATTCTCTAGGTACTATAGAGGGCCCAGATGCCATTACATCGATCAATTCGAGTAACAACAAGTAAAAAATGCATCATAGACGAAGCTTTACGAGCATCTCAACGAAACATTAGATCGAGTTTTATTTAGATGCGTTTATAAAGAAATTATTTGTTCTGTCATACAGGAAGGACACCAGGAAAAGCTGTTGCAAATGCAAGTAAATATTCCAGCACAAAACCAACAATACGTGCGGCGTACCTCAAACGTAAGTAAATCTACTTTGTCTTATTCAAACCTTTCAAGAAGGTTACCATTACACAAAATATTGCAAGTAAACAGCATGACATGATGTTGTTATGAAAGGTTATTCCCTCGATAGGCTACTAGATTTGCATTCAGACTTGTGAACCGTAATCAAAGGTTAATTACAACGCCGTATCAATATGGTTTTAATGTTTTTGTACTCCGAATGTTTTATTTCTAATCTAGTTTTAATCATTTGTTGTCTCTTCCGCCCCAATGTCTACCCTAAAGGTGTCATGTTCCGTTAATGGGTTGGTGGCATGCCAAACTCTAACGATCGGAAACGCACTAGCGGTTCTAGTGGTGCGCTGCAAATCTGACGACATGAGCAGAAAGTAGCAAGGGCTCTCTTTCACGGCTGTTCTAGTACTGTGCCAGTCTACGGAAGGCCCACATGCATTCTCGTGCACTTAAACTTCTTCCAGAGGTAAACGGTAGTCATGATCCTGAAGCATTTTTGCTTCAGGATCTGCTTGCCTTTGGAGCGGAATGCGCATGATGAAAGTGAAATTATTCAATTTTGAGCAGTACAGATATACTCGTAGTCTTCTACAAGGGGTTAAGTTTTGCGGCTTTCCACTTGCCACTTGATTTGAGCAGTTAAGGTGTGATCAGCATTTTGGTGCGACCATGACACCATCTGATCACACCAAACTGATCGTCGCAACGGTAGATTAGAATCGTCGATTTGATCCTGGGGCTCAGGATACAAAGATTTGAACCTTGTGCAATATCTGATACGCATGTGAACTTGCCAGCCAGCTCGCGTCAACTCTGAGAGGCAATCTGACTACTGCAAGGCTAGGCTAGAGTATAGAAGATTCTGTATCAGAAGTAAAGAGCATGAGGCGCTGGAGGCGCGAAGTCTTCTTCACTGAGCGGACGACTTGTCCGCTGATATCTTGAGAACTAGACCCACTGATGCAGAATTAAACACAACAGTGCACAAGCACTTCCTAAGTCTGCTGTGAAATAATTATCAGCTCTATTCTCTTCAGATTTAATTTACACTAACAGAAGAACAGGGAAGCGTGGAGTATGGCTTTATTTAAGCGCAGCTCACGTGTATTCTGGGCATGCTGGGCCCGATGGCTGCCGTTTGGAACACTGCGAACCCGTCATGAAGAGTTTGAAAAGTAATTTAAGTTTCGCACTGTAGCCACCGCGAACTTTTTCTGAGATCGAACGCGCATTGTCTGGACCTGGAGAGAAATGTACGTAGCTTACACTAATTGAGTTAAGGCATTCGACCGCGCGTCTTCTTATGAAGATAACCTTTTCTGTCTGGTACGCATAGCCAGAGCTGGGTACATCTACGCCATTGCAAGCACATTCTGAACGATTGCCTTGCTACGGAGGGGAATGGTGCCATGGCAAAAGTTTCTAGAGACAGTCAACACGATTGAAATGGCAAAGCTAAAAATGCTTACCGCACAATCTAACAAATTAAGCTCTAGCATAGAAAGGAATTTCGGTCAGGGGTCAGTCGATGCGGCAGACATGTTCATACGCGATAGATAATGCATGACTATCACCATCACATGGGCACTATGATAGGTGTCACGACGTGATGCCTGCATGTGTCTGCAGACATTGCAGGGCAGCTTGCGAAAAATACGACGCGATTAAATGCACGGTGCAATGCGTCGCTGACGTTACAGGCGAATGTACCAATAATAGACCTCACATTAGTTCAACCTATAACAATTCTGGCCACGCGCATATAACCATTTAAACGACGTGAAATCATCTGTTGTTATTGGGATGGGAAAAGAAGTTAATGATTACGTATACTATCTAAGCTATATATATTCAGTCAAGTATATGATTCTGTACCTGTCCAGTACTCCCAGATGAGGACGCACCATTGGCACTGATACCTTCTGGGTAGTTTGACGTGCAGACGAAGGATGTCTTGAGCCGTGTTCAGTGTGTACAACGGTTCGTCTATCTCCTGAACATCAAGAGGACGTCTGGAAATGACAATAATCATAGATCAGGATAATGGCGCTTAGCTTGTTGAACACAATAGTCGTGCAACTGCAAGAAGGTTTTGCCACTAGCTGTTTCTTGCGTTTAGTAAAAGCATAGTAAAACGCCCTTCAGCAGGACACGGTCGAACGACAAAACTGTTTCCGCTGACCGAAAGATATAGGTAGAATTACCAATTCTGTAGGTGCTATCAAAGTGGTAGCTAACACTACATCAGTTTTTTCAGGCTGACTCCCAGCCAACATTTGACGGGTACGGAATTGCTTTCGCATTGCTCCTTAAGACAGACCCCGTAAATATAATGTGCAACGGCGGACATTGAACTAACTCTATCTGTATGATCCTGATATCTAGAACTATAGAATTAGAGTGGCAAATATCAGTTTCTGTCCATGCCATGCTTGTTGCTGCAATTTAATGCAAGCTGGCGTTAGATCAATACCTAACCTTCGAATTGCATTAGCGTGATAATATTAAAGACAATAAAGTTGTTGACCAGTCCTGTCCTCCTTAGCATAAGTAAAACCAAAGGTATGTGAAAATAGGCATACGCTTTTTCTATGCTTGATTATGCAGGCTGCGGTTTTTAGGTAACAGGTTGCGTACACTTATCGTATTAGCTGGATGTTTTAAAGGCTCACAACTTATATATTCAAGAGCGGGCAGACACGGGCGATAGCCTTTTCTGCAAATTACCTGAATAGTTATAATTGTTTGAATTTACGTAATAAAGGAAATTTCAAGCTCAACGAAGAGTTATTGAACTTGAATAAATTTGCCGTCCGGAAAAGACGGTTCCATAAAAAAATGCGGGAGGCGAACGTGCACGAGGAGTCCAGCGTAGATCTCACTATGACTGACAAAGCCTCTCCCCCCCACTCAGTGGCCAACTCTGGAGGGTGGAGAGCGACGAGGAAACGATGAGTTACCAATGATACATTTAAGACTTAAACAAACCAAGGCAGATGAGAAGCCTGGACAAGACAAAGCTGCAAGAGGTCATAGACGTTGGGGCGCCGCTGCTTGTGAGCGAGGGGCTGATCGATCGGATGATATTAGCAGCTCAGAGTGCTCGCCCGGTGAGAGGACATGCTTATTGGCCTACCGCTTTTTCTGTCTCCTTGACACGATGCGGAAGGTACTGGAGAACATAATCGCTTAGCGGCTCAACGAAGAATTAGAGGACTAGTCAGACCCTGTTGTTCACGCTGGATACACTAAGGCGGGACCTGCAGTGGGCACTGAAGGAACCCATTCGGCCGCAAAGTCAAGAAGCGTTGTTCTACCAACCCTACATTCTCTGCGGAACGCGTTCAAGCGCGAATAAATGCATGCAACTGAGCCTGCGTAGGATAATCGTCGTACCGCAGTAGGGGCCTCGAGATGGGACACAGGACATACAGGGTAACTGCTGGAGTGCCACACTGGGCCCGGTTTGGTAGCACGTAGCACATGAGAGCGCCTTAGAAATCAAAGAGTTACCAGACGGCGTAGAAACCTTTGTCTACAATCTGGCCCTCCCGGTAATTGCCCGACACATGGCAGCGCTGGGTTCAAACTTGGATGGAGGCGCACAATCTTAGGCTTGCCGCAAATATGACTGAATTACTGTATCTTACTAGCAGAAAGTGGGTAAAAGGAATCTCCATCATGGCGATTGTCCACTCGGTTGAGATTAAGTAAGAGGCAAAATACCTTGGAGTAAGTCCGGACACAGGCCCCACACAGCAGGCTCACCTATGCTTTGTCGGAAGAAAAATTCGGTAGTGTCTCGATATCGCTAGCATGGTGAAACTCTGAGAAGAGGGACCGTCGGAAGCCAAGACAAGGCTCTTGTAAATAGTGGCATAATCTGTCGTACTATAAGCTTGGTAGGATAACTGGGAGCAGACGGAGCACGGGCAATTGACCAAAGGCCCAAACCGCAGTAGCTGGTATAGCTGCAGCCACTTGGAGCTCTCGTTCTACGGTGTTCATTGGCCGTGGGCAGTTTCAGTCATACATCGTCAAATTCCGGATGGCAGAGTGAGACACGTATAATCTCTGTTTCTCGGGGTAGTCAGACGGGGTGGAGTACACCATCTATTGCTGTGCAGCCCTGGAGCGAGCCGGGCTTGCGAGCCCCACTAACGGTGCCCATTCTCCACCTGAGAGAAGCGGTGGTGCACATGCTGGCCTCGGAGAAGTGGCGGAACTTGATGTAACAATGAGGTGGAAGGCAACTATAAAGTTGCACAGGAGAAAAGCGCTTTGGCAGAGCCGATCAATAGTGGATTTTAGTGGATTTGTGAGCCTCACATACTTTGGTGATAGTTGCGTAGCCAGCGACACATGTGCATCATCCATACTAAAAACATTCTATACTAAATTAAAACAAGGTGCAGCCGTGCTCCAGCCGCAACGTCCTCCCTCTTTTAGCATAAGACTCTATAGAAATCCGACAGCGCGGTAGATCAACATCGAATGAACTGTACATCGCCCAAAAGGTAGCCAGTCCCGAATGAGTCTCATGGCAAAATATTATGGTATGAAACGTGACGGATGAAAATGAGGCATCACAGATATGTGCAAACATCCCTTAAGGCCTCTTCAGTTTTTAAACGCTTCAGACGAAGCAGAATTTCCTTTTCGTTTTTCAAGCAAACAATCTGTGCTCTTGCAATAGCATATTTTAAGATTGAAACGCTTTATTCAAGGTAGAAAGAACAATATACATTCACATATATGCATGTATGTCATGTGATCAATATGTAGTTATAATCTGCAAGTAGTGCAGGGTGTTGGCGGCCCCTAACACTCGTGAATATGTCTAGAGATCCTCCATGGGTATAGATCGCTGATGACGCGGGTTCTGTCTCAGCTTTAGCAGCATTCTTGATCAAGCTTCTTAATCACTGTCAATTGTGTGGGGAACGTCGACATGGCACCGGTCAACATGGCAGCGAAATGCAACCCGTTTCGTGACATTCCGTTCCACTCGTTCCAGGCAAGCTTTGTCCTTAATTAGACTCGGAAACCACGCCGGTGCTGCGTATGTCAGAGTAGTGGCAGTACGTATGTAGTATACAATTGGACGTACAGCTCAGGCGAGCGTACATGCAAATGATCGGAAGATGTAATGTCAAGCCAATGACATCTGTATTACAAACATTTGTACGTTCATTCTCACTCCTTAACAAAACATTTACGTCCAATTTAGAAAAAAAATACACATATTTTCAGCGCATGCCACGACTCCACGAACATAGGTATGAAGTGTTCAAAAGCGTATCATATATATATATATATATATATGATTTTGGGCGCTGTCTTACCTGCTCTTGCATTTGATCGGTCTTGAGCCGCGCCTCCTTCGGCCGAACGTTCCTCTGCTTTCGGGTGGTGGTGGCGGTGCTGCTGCTGCTGCCGCGGTTGTTGCCGCCAATCCTGGGCTGGCAAAGTCTTCGATTTTGCATATGGAAAACTGCAGATAGCCACCCGCATGCCGAGTGAAGTTCAGCTCGACGTCGACGTACGCGCCCGGCAAGTAGCTTCGCGTAATGAGACCTAAAGTACAAGCGCTTTGTATGTACGGGGTGCACAGGATGTACGCCGTATACGTATATGCCGATATACGAGATATATATATATATATATATATATATATATATATACATATACATATATATCGAGGAAAATATGCGGTTTACGTGGGTGCGAGTCCCACACTAGCTGCTTCTAGCTGCCAGCAGCGCAAGATGCATAACGCATTTCCTAAACCTTCCAAAAAATCTAATTCATGCACAATCCAGCTGCCCTTGTGTTGACTCTTTCATTCTTATATTTAGTGCTGTTTTTGTGGTACACTTGTTTTCACTGTTATGGCGTTTACATGTATGGTCAGAATTGGTGTAGTAGCGCTGGCATGCATATGTCATAGATTGTTTAGCTGCTTCACAACGTTTAGAGAAATAGACGCTTAAGAAGACCGAGCAAGATGGCTTAGTGGCAAAAGCCTTTGCCTAGCATTTGGGAGGCCTGGGTCCGAGACCCAGAACGGCCACTCCTAAATTGGTTTTCATGGTTCCCAATTTAAACAAGGTGAATGCCGGAGTGGAATTAAAATCGACCATGATCGAGAATAAAAGAGGGGGAGCACAGATGTCTCAATAAAAAGAGATAGTGCATTACCATCCAACCCCCCATTAAAAAAAAACAAATCCTAGTAGCAATTTGCAATGTTCGGCTGCCTCTATTCACCTTTTTTACGAGTGGAAATGTCAGACAGCTTTAACTTTTTCGAGGTTTGGAGGTGAGCATCCTTGTCAATCTTGTTGGCCATCAAAATAATTTTAGGAACTAAGCGCTTTTGTAATGAAAACCAACAACAACTAAGGGGTCTATACAACAAACATTATTGAGGATGGTGTACCAGCAGTTGTTGTATTCGAGGGTCTATAACTACACAATGTTTGAGGGTCGTCGCCCTGTACTATTAGATACACATCTAGGTCACATGTCATAGGTCAGCTAGAGATACCAAAAAGAAGATGTGAATCGGATAGGCAAATGTGGTCAAGTACGAGTCCCGCAGTGTTTAAGTACCTAATTAGGCACAGTACTTCTGTGGTTTTTGGCCAGCCGACAATATTTTTTACATCCCCACCCCGCGCACCTTTTCCGTAGAGTCCCCCAATCTCATGAGGTCGCGGCACGGGGAGGTCGTAAGCGTCACCACACATTCCACAGTTACCGCCGTTGATGTGCCACAACCGCTAGGGAAGGAAAACAAAGGAATAAAACATTCAAGTAAGCACAGCTTTCACATTGTTGGTCAGCACTGCTTGCTGGCAACGGTTGGTCAAGAAGCAGAGCCAAGCTCAGATCTCAGAAAGCAAGCCGTGCTTTAGCAGCTTTTAGTTCGCCTTTAACGCACATATATATATATATATATATATATATATATATATATATATATATATATATATATATATATATATGTGTGTATTTAATCATGAGAATGACAGATAAAGAAGCTGGCTGTACCTTAAGCACTTGATGCAGTAAGTTTAGTTTACATCAAGTTATTCCGCCGCTGGGTTATCAATTATTATAAACTAATGTGTGAGTTATACGTAACTAAGAAATGCGGCGTTTGTTTTGCGGCGTCGATGTTTCTTAAGTTTGGCGTGAATGCTACTTAAAAGATTATATATACATTTTACAACCCTAAACAATATAAAAGCATTGATAATATATTAAAGTTAAGTGTGAACACATCTGTTTAGGTCTATATTGGAATCTTCTTTTACGAACAGCTAATACGATTAGTTTGCGTATTATGAGAGTAGCACCGCGGCTTTTGAACAAATGTTGTTGTTAAAAAAAATTAGACATGGCAAAATCCGTGCCTTCGGTCAGCCCTTTAATGAGGCAGCTTGACTTAGAGACGTTTTGAATACTCGAATTAGTCCCTAGCGCGCCTCATATATCATTATACGCAAATGTCGGGCAGGGTATCGTGATAGCCAAGTCCTTGCTTTGCATTCGTAAGTCAGGAATTCACTTACGGGACCGATAACTCTTTTTCTGAATTGGTTTTCATGCTAGGTTTCATTCAGTGACAAACTGGGTGTAAAATGACTGGCAATAAGCAACAGACGAGGGCATAGATGTCTCTAAAAATTAATCCTGAACTACATTATTCATCTGTGTTATATATATATATATATATACATGCACTCACATCAGCACCTCCGCAGTCATTCTCATCGTCGGCTTCATTCACTGGCGCGTCATATCCATAGCGCCACAGCGAGCCTCGGCCAGGCGGTTCCTGAAGTCTTCCGTAAGCGCGCACGCCTTCAGGACGCGAGCACACCACAATTAGCAGCAGGGCTAAGGCGTACTTCATAGCGCATTTCCGAGATACAGTAAATAGGAACTCCGAACAACGAAGGCAAACACAGCAAACCGAGACAGTTCGTGCTCTGTGAAGCTCTGAAGCTGGTGTGACGCTCTGAATCTTCGGCGAGCATCTCAGCATACGAGCTCACCGCTCGCTCACGTACCATTCGCGCTACACAGCGATGGGCATGAATCGTAGTCTCAGACGGAGCACATTTGCCCCACTGTCACTGAAGTTGTGCTGCACGATGGGATACGTTCACGCGCGTGCTCTACGTGCGTGCACTGACCCAAGCTCGACGTCGTAGTACTCGTGTTGTCGCTGAAGTTGCGTGTGATGGTCGTCGGCTCGGATCCATTGGCATAGACTGCGGCGACCTCAACAAGCACGCGCAATCCAGACGCTAACGTTGTGTGCGCGGTCTGTTTGCTACCTGCTACTGCTGAAGCCTGCGTAGCGGCTGCTGCAGCCGCTGCTGCTGCGATTGCTGTTCCGAGGTATCCGAAGTGCGTCGTAGCTTCGGGTGTCGTGCCACCAACGAACGGAAGATCGGATCAAGAAACGAAGGCATAACCAAACGCGCCAGCGAATCGCAGAGAAGAGCCGGCGTTGAGAGGCGGTGTTGAGAGGAGGGTGTAGACAGCGAGCAACGCGAAGCGACACCAACGAATAGTGCCGATCAATTCAAATGAGCGCTTCGAACGTACCCGCAGCGAGACGCCCTCCCGAAGAGTCCGCCCTGCTGCTCGAGGGAGACTCGGTTTGGCCGGGCTGGCGTGCTGCGGTCCCGCCGTGCTGCCGGCAGGTAACCGTCGTCAGTGTGTCGTGATCACATTGAGGGCCACTGATCGTGGCAATAGCCGGCCCAACGAACAAATCCATCCACACGAAGGTGGAAGAGGGGCAGTGAGAAGAAGGAAACGAAGGTAGAACCGAACCGGCAATGCGTATACGGTGGCAGTAAGACGCGACAGAACCTCTACGTACATGAGGTGTGTTCCTCCCCGTAGAAGTAGCAACGGATGCTAGTCTTAGCCAACAAAAGGAGATAGAAAAGGGAAAAACAAGACAGAGAACGAGTGAGATTAATCAGTGAGAGGGCGCTTGAGATAGATGTCTCAGGAGATCAAACGAGGGAGAAATCAAAACGGGAAGTAAGCTGAAGTTCGAAGTCGAAAGGTGGTGATGGAGGTGATATTGTTAGCCTTGTTGATTGATGTTGGCGCACATGGTGGCAGTGTTCGTAATCGTGTTTGGCTCTCGTGATCTATGCTCGACCATAGCTCACCTACTGGGTGTAACGGCGAATACACATTTTTACATATATATATATATATATATACAAGACGACCGCTCACACATGCACAAGTTTATCTCCGATAACTCCTTCGAAGCGAAACGGCATCTGGTCTTCGCAGTTACGCCACCGTTATGTGTCGTACAGGAAACCTCGCTATGTTGTCAGTCATGCAGCCGGTCTTTGGCGTGGCGCGTTACCTACCTAGGTGCGGTTACAGAAGGCCGTATTGACACACCATACACACTGAACCAAAGTTGCTTTACGTCAACCCAAAGTCTACTCGTAAAGCACCAGAGATAATTGAAAAAAAGGTTAATGCTGGGTCGGCTGTATGCGATACGGGATTACCTGTCGAAAACGCATTATAAATCAGCTCAAATTGCTTGACCTGGCAATAATGTAAATTCAGAGAGGAAGAGTTCTAATAACCTATTAGGTCAATGTATATATATATATATATATATATATATATATATATATATATATGCGTGTTGCAATAGCATAATTTAGACGCCGTTTATTTTAGTTTAGAAGCGTGCTCAAGGTGTATTACAAAACTTTAGGTCAAAAGGCCATTTGTGTGGTATAGCGGCAAGTTGGCAACTAACAACTTCAGACAATGCGGACGCAATTATTATTTATGTGTTTGTGACACATTATTCACATACATATATTTCCTAATTACCGTAGGATGTGCATAAGTAACACCTTGCAAAGGTCTATATAGACATTTTTTTTCGGCAAAGGCTATTATTGGATATACAACGTGGAAACGCCACGGTGGTGCTTGGCACCTTGTCCAGGTGGTCTACACCAGGCCTGGACCTAGGGCTGATGTAGTTTGTTGTCACGTTCGCTAGGGGACAATTGTTAACCCCGTGACGAGTTAGACAAATATATATGCGGGTGTGAGGAAACTCGACACTCATGTGGAGCAGAACCTCTTGTTTGCAAGTGCTAGTGAAATGCGAATATTGATAGCCAATGAATTAGAAAATGTGCAATTATGAGATACTGATTTGTTCGATAGAAGAACACAATAGAGACAATTTTGCTTCGTTTACAAGTCGTCTTCTTTTTTTCTAGCAAACATTTTTAGCAAAAAAGGATTGGTCGTACTGTGGCATGGCTCTAACCATTTTTAGAAAGATTGGATTAAACGAGATTTTATAATGTTTCTTTTCCAGGCCTTCTCAATCAATAACTTAAAAGCTTTCAAAAACGCATTGTCAGCGGTTATTCTCGCACCAAATTAATCTGGGTTCGATCCGTCCGAAGTAAAAGAAGATCATAGAATGAGTCTTTTTAGGCTAACCTAAAAATAACGTCGAGGCTTTATATGTCTGACCAATATTGCGGCGCCATAACGGAGCGCTTATTTTAGTCTATTAGTCGATCTCTGGTACAGCGCCTGTACCGCAGGGTCGTTGTGTGAAGGAGCTCCATCGTGTTGGGACCACATCCATGAGCAAAAACTGTTCAAGACTGTCAAGGCGTTCATTAACAATTGCGGCAATGTAGGTCTTTCTAAGAAGCCCGTGGTATTCGTTTATCATTACATCGGCAAACAAAATCACTCAGTTGCGATCGAAAAATTCAATTTATTTCCCGACGTATTCCCCTTGGAGTTCTGCCACACGCAGTCCAGTGGCGTTCCAATGTTTTGGTCTCTTTAAAAATTAGAAGGTCAGTCTCTCGTTAATGGACGATCATCCCCTTCCTACCTCGGGCCAGATCTTGAGGATTGGGAATATGCTGAAGTCATAGGGATTGCATCAGAATGACAGGGTGGATGGAGTAGCAATTCGAACTAATTGGGACAATTTCGTCATTGCGATTGTATGCGTAAAGATGATATTTCGCGCGCTAGCTTGTCTGTTTTAGTTGCGTTCAGAAGTGTAATACAACAAGCGATTTTGAACGTTTGACCGTTTTTGTAATCTAAATAGTCGCTGGAAACGATTTATTGGGCTTCCTAAAACAGTAGACATTTCCGAGCGCCGAAATAGTTTTCGCTATAGCCGCATATTGGTATTGCGACGGCAGTCATGAATCGATGCCAAAGGGCTTGCGGCGGGTTGCGCCTAAGCATCGAAACTCACAGCTGCAAAATGTTTGTTTGCGTGCCAATTTGGTCAGCGGTTGGCAATTTCGGTACCTACCGTATGCATAGCTTTTTTTTCGGTTAGGTTATTTTGCACCCTATCGGCTGAAGTGCCTACACGCTCAGCTTTGTCAGGCCTGATGCATCATCATTCGGTGATTTTTTATGACAATACGATAGATTTTAACACGTTTTGGTGTACTAACGGAACGACCCAGACGCGCCGCATTTTGGCCGGCCACGTTAAATTTAATTGATTTAAAAATAAATTGCTTGATGCTAGAGCCTTGAACTCTACCCGACTCGGTTTCTATTTGCGCAGTTGTCTAGTTCTTTAGATAAAAAGGCTTCACTACTGCACAAAAACGCTGCTGAGCTCACTGGCATACGTGAGACCCATGTATTTCTCCAGCCAGTCCTTTGAGAAGCACGTAAAAACGCCTGCAAAACAGTTGTTTACTACGCCAGGCCAAATTTTCCTGGACAAATGATTTTGGCCTGCACGCAGGCAGGATCATGCGCCAAAGTCATCATGGTTTGCACTAAGGGTAATTGTTTGTATTAAACACTCCTTCTTGTGTAAACGAGATTTTATCTGTCTATAAACGCACAAGTGTGAGAAACTTTGCCTGGTCTTCTTTTTTCTACAAAATTAAGCGACATTAATTAGAATGTTGCTGAAGATTGGACCGCAGATCTCGAAGGAGGACTGGATATCTTTTAACTAATAGGGTTTTTCATATTTGGAGTCCTTACTGTTTGCGGCCGTTCGGCATCGTACCGATCAGCACCCGTGCAACAATCTATTTTGCATAGCTGATGATGTGCGAGAAGAATCGTAATGTGAAATATATCAAAAGTAATACGACCTGCGTTCTGGATGCTACATACATATAAAAAAGCATGCTAACATAAACACACACACACATTCATCCTAAATCACGGAGTCTGTTTATCTTTGCCGCATTATTTCGACCTACCTGGAGGATAGATATTTTCCGCTGGAGGCCGCGTCTATACTATTACGGCTCTGAGCCCTGTATTCTGGAATATAGCCTACGACGGGAACCTAGAGATGCCAGGGCTCTCAGAAGGGGTAGAGTTCTTAGACTAACGCAGATGACTTGAAGGTTTTGGTTACCGCCTTCCTTGGGCCTTTAAGAAAAGGATTAACGCCTCGCTCAGTCGGGTCATCACTTTGAGCTGGCGCCCAAGAAAAGTGTGGGGTCTTGTGCCTCACAGGACGGAAAGTCCTCTCGCTGGGGATTTTAGTTCGGATATACCGGGAGGTCAAATATCACGGAATCGTACTCGGCAGGAGCCTCTCACACTTAAATATAAGCAAGCAGTCCTATCGCTTTACAGGCAGGCCGGAATTTGCAAAGCTCCCGTGCGGCCCAACGGATAATGGGTGTTTGCGTCTGCCGCACGACATATCGGACAACATCGATGGCGCCCTTGTTGGCACTGGTGCGCATGACACACTAAGAGTTGCTCGCTGAAGGTGGCACGGGCCAGTGGTCGAGAACACTCATTCCGAACGTGGGGACGTGGTAACGAACTGTCGTACTGCTCTACACAGGCCGTCACGCGGCACGGGCAGTTACAGTCCTAAGAGCGTATTTGTATAGAGATGATGAAAACCAGTGTGCAATTTGTGGTGTGAGCTGCTTTCCCAGTCGGAAAAAGTTACGCCCGCTCTTATCGACTTTTTAATAATAAAACAACAAAACCAAGAAAAGATAAAGATGTACACATTTTGGCAAATATGCTGCAAAAAAGATCGTGAAATGGCATGTCCACGTAGTTATCAGTTGTTATAACGAGCAGCTGTATAGGTGTTTGTGTTCATTAACAGGTCGAGATTTTTTTATTCATTAAAAACCCTTCCCCCAACTTGAAAGCCAATTTGTCAGCAGTCCGTCAAGTTTTGAAAACTTGTTTTAAAACTCGCAATCTCTGGACAAAAAGTAATCCGTCCCATTTTACTTATATATATATATATATATATATATATATATCGCATTTGTATGTATATGTATATATATATATATATATATATATATATACCGCATTTGTATTTGTATCTGTTTACTCATGTTATTAGTTTACTCTTGTCACACTCTTCTCTTGGCCTCGAGTTGACACGAGTACTTCAAATCTCTTTTAATTTTAACAATTATAACAAATAGCAACAGTGCGTATAACTATTTATCCCCATTACACAAAAAGATATATATAAATTTAAAAATAATATATATATATATCTATATATATATATATGCGTACGCGTGCAGATGACGTATATTGTATCTTATACTTACCATATTATATATATGTATATATATATATATATATATATATATTTATATATACATATATAAACACCTGCCGCTAACGACTAACAAACTTGTGCCCTAAATCTATGAGATTGACCATCTTCATGACCACCTGGCTAGACTGAGGCGAATCGATTTGTTGCAGCATATATATATATTATATATATAAAAACATGCATACATACATACAGACTAGCTAATAGACCCTAACAACAACTACCTGACTTACTAACCAGCTGGCGTGGCGAGTTAAACCGCTGGTTAACTCAACTGCTAACTAAGTCGACAAGGAAGACCGAATAAATTATATAGAAGAAGACAGACGATGATCTACCTCTGCACTATCGGTGTGTCTGTTAAGAAAGGCAAATCAGAACTACAATATGGTAAACGCCTCTCCCGATGTCTGTCGGTCTCGCACACGTAATGTTGACGAATAGTAAACAACCAACGGGAATTTGGTATGCATTTTCTTGACTTAGACAGATGAAATCGACAGAGGGACAACCCGAGAGAGAGAGAGAGAGAGGGGGAGAGGGCAAGGGAAAGACGGGATGTCACTTTGGGCACCACTGGTTGGGCGGGCGGCTGGATAAAGCAACGAAGTTGTTGTTGTTGTTGTTGTCGTCGTTGATGTTGTTGTTGTTGTTGTTGTTGTTGTTGTTGTTGCGGTTGTTGTTATTGTTGCCGTTGTTGTTGCGGTGGATTGTGGTTGTTGTTGTTGTTGCTTGTTGTTTTTGCTGTTGCGGTTGATGTTGTTGTTGCGGTTGATGTTGTTGTTGTTGTTGTTGCTATTGTTGTTGTCGTCGTCGTTGCCACCGTCATGGAAAGCAGCATATGAAGAGAGCGCAGCACACGTTCGTGTTACACGATGGTTGGGCCTTACAACGATTCGCTTCGGTATCGTCTTACCTGTAGACGCTTGTACAAGCCAAGTCAGGCTTTCATACGTGAACGCGCGTCTCGAACCGCTCTCGCAAATTCGTTCGATAACAAGCGGACAAGAAACGCGCACGACACGCGCGACCGCGATGGCGACAACAATAAATATTGATAATCATAAATGCAACAACAATAAAAAAGAAGCACGAACGGCAAAGAACAACAACAACAACAACAATAAAAACACCAACCACAACAACAAAAACAGCAACACCAACTACAGCAACAACAACAACCACGACAACAAATATTGACAACAACAACAACGTCAACGCCGATATCGCCCGCGTTGACAGTTCGCTGTGCGCCTCCTCCCATTCCCCCTGTTCGTCGTGCCTTCGATGCTTGTTTTTGTATACGATTTGCATTTTATATCGATCTAGCTACGACGGCCACAACGACTACAACTACTATAACTAGGTAAAAGGTAATAATGATAATACGAGCACACAGAGCAATGATGAGCCGAGTGAACAGCAGCGAGCGACTTGACGACGATAAGTCTGGTCCACGCGCGCGTCTACTTCACTTCACGCGTCTGGGATGGTACTGAAGGCAACGGCAATTGCACGTAATGCCTGAAGAGCAAACACGACTCAGAGAGACAGTGTTGGGGGAAGGAACGAGGGGAGAGATAGGAGGATTGTCCGAGAGACAGAACGAACCCAATGACGGTTCGCGATATCTTCATCATCCAACTACAGCTGCAACGATTTACATATATATATATATATATATATATATATATATATATATATATATATATATATATACAACAGTATTTTTATTTAATGATATATTGACCGTTTTGTTCGATAACCCTCGCCCATCGCCTCGGTAGATCCATGATTCCTTTCTCCCAGAACGTCTTGTCCTTCTCGTCGAAATACTGAGTGAGGTGATTTTTTATAGCCTCCAAAGATTCAAATGTTGTGCCATTAAGGGAGTTCTGGAGAGACCTGAACAAATGATAATCAGATAGTGCGAGGTCGGGACTATAAGCTGGGTGCGGCAGCACATCCCAGTCAAACTCCGCCAATTTTTGCCGGGTGGCTAAACTTTTGTGTGGTGTCGCCTTATCATGTTGAAAAGTGACGCCCCACCTGTTTGACAATTCCGGGCGCTTCGTTGCTACTGCAGCCTTCAAATCTTCGAGTTGTCTGCAGTAGACGACGGAGTTGATCGTCTGACCCATTGGAAGCAGCTCAAAATGCACGACGCCCACCAGCAGCACAGCATAACCTTCTTCTGATGAATTTCGGGTTTAGGGATAGCTGCGGCCTGAGAACCTCTGGGGACCCAACTTCTTTTCTGTGTTACGTTTCTGTAGAGTATCCATTTTTCATCGCCGGTTATCAATCTCCTCAGAAATGGCTCATTCGAGTTCTTCCGGAGGAGTGCGTGACAGGTATCGACTCGCCCTTCAAGCTGCCTATCGTTGAGGTCGTGTGGTTGCCAGATATTCCGCTTGCACGAGAAACCTGCATCATGGAGGCGATTCCAAACGGTTCCGTGGGAGACTCCCGTTACATCTTCAATTTCTTTTATGGTCAAACCTGGGTTTCGAACTAACCAGGCTTATGACTTCGTCGGTCTCCACAACATTGGGTCGTCCTGACCTCGGTTCATCTTCAAGATTGCAGTTTCCAGCTTTGAAACGGGCGAATCGCTTTTGGACTGTGGATTTGTGTACTGCGTTTTCGCCGTAGACTGCACATATCCTCCGGGTTGTTTGCGCTTGCACTCATGCCTTCACGGTAGGAGAACAACATAATGTGTCGAAAATGCGTATTTCTGTCCTCCATTGCAAACAGCTGCCAATTCCGCAAACGAACGGTACGAACTGGTATACCGTCGCGCCGCCACGGGTCTGCTCCTGAATGTAAACACCCAGCCGCACTCTCAGGCGGCTCTGCTGCAGAGCGCGGGAGTTTCAAAAATGTGGTCCCAGAAAGCCGACGAACTTTTTGACTTACCTTATATATATATATATATATGTACTAGGTCGATCTAAAGGTTCGTAGTATAAAATACAAGCAATAACGGACGACGGACAATAATCGCGTGCATTTTATTATTTAATGTAACCTTCTCGATTCTCGGGACATCCAGTCCGACGATCAATAGCCTTTGTACCACGAGCAAAACATTACGAATATTTCGACTTGACATACTTGTATATCACATCCTTATTACTCTGAAATCTCTTCTCGAACAGATACTTCTTAGGGTTTCCAAACAGAGGCACTACTTTCCTAGTTTTCATTTACTCTAAAATCCTCAGAGGGACACAATCAAGATGAATAAAGGGTTGGCCCACATTGTGTCCTGGACATGGCAAGGATATATATCCGTCATGCCTGAAATCATACTAGGTGATACAACATTGCTTCAAGTAACTGAGTAAGCTTCAAGTGACTTTAAATGATTCGGCCATATGTTTGACATTTTATTGTCTTATACAAGCAATATCGTCCTACTTCTAAGCATGCTATGTCAGGTTATACCAATTCTAACAGCGAGATAACGGAACTTATGATATTAAAAATATAGGAACCTATTTATCTGTACAAATAGGCTAAAAGCATATTTTATTCGAAAGCAAATATGCTACATATTTTAATTTGTTGCTACCCGCGATCATTTTTATCCTCGGTGTTCATCTAAAGTGATGGCAGGCCTGTCAAAATAACCATTCCATAAACAAACCGTATGAAAAAAATTATCTCTATCAGCTTGGGCAAACGTTTCGTAGAACGTGATTACTTCTCACTCCACGACAAGCGTTATCGCAGCATGAATCTCAATTATGTTTGGCCAAACCTTAAGGGAATCGATGCAAGTGAATTCTGGTTCCAGCAAGATGGTACCACAAGCCACACACCAAGCTTGAACTTTTGAGAATGAAGTACTCCGGATGGCAAAATCACCCGTAACTGGCCTTCAACGTCTTGCGATTTAACGCTGTCCGACTCTTTCTTCGATTTTTTTTAATAAAGTGTACATTAACAATTCCACGAGTATAAGCGAATTAAGTGCCAACATAAAAGCTCTAGATTAATTGTAATTGAACTTGATTTATATTCAAAAAGGTATTTGTTGTTATTTAAAATAGATTTGCGGCTGTCCATGGGCGTTCGGGAGGGAGCTTGGTCTACAGAAACATTTCTTCATAGCAGGATCTCATAGGTTTTTCATTAAAATACGACGATTTGTCTTCTTTTAATGGCAGCAGGTCACTCAGTTATTCAGTAGTAGAATATTTGCAGACGTTTCTAGATATCTACGGCATATACATGTATAGTTATTGCCCACTGCTTCGGCTAGGTAAACAAGCCGCGGCTGGTAGAAACAAATCCGGGACGAACGCTGTGTTGTTGCTGTACTTGTTGTTGTTGTCATAATATTATGTCGTTGTTGTTACGTATCAGTGTCATTATCGACCGGGCCCCTTTGTACCTCTGAGGAAGCTCTGTGACGACGCGTGACCTGGATCCCAATATTTCCTCCCTTTCTCGCTGGGATCTCCTCCTACATGTTTTACGTCTCCTCGAGCCTATACAGGCTAGCTCTGTAGGCTCGAAGAGACGTTGACGATAAGCAGAATTGCAAAGCGGAACGGCGTATCAGGCACGCAATGAGCACGCCATCGAGTCGTAACTCACACGCAAGTACCTTCGCAGGCAGCTTCGTTATCGGGATAGGGCCAAAACCACTGCCGTAATTGGTCGACACACCTTTCGTTCTGGCAAGTATACGACATGTCATGTTAGTCAAAAGAGGGCCTACTTTTTGACTGCTGTGGTTGTCAGCGATCACTCACAACGGTGCATAAAGAGGGTCTTCACATAAGATTCAGCTGGCGCAAGAGGTCAAGCTTACGGGCCATCAGGAAGAAGCGGCTAGCAGCTTGCGAGATGATGCAGAGTGACGTCAATGTGTGATAAATTAATCGTGGAAAAAACGTTTTCTACAAAATCTATTTAAATCTGAACGGAAATATGAATAAACAGGCATTTTGCATCTGGGTGATCGAGAACTTTCGCGTGATTCACAAGAGCCCTTATATGTCCCGTATGTGACTGTCTGGTGCGGCATGACCCTTATTTGTTTTTAGCCGAATTTGGACGGAATCGATGCTCCGTGAACTCTGGTTCCAACAAGATGGTGCCAAAACCCACACCGCCGGCGAGACAATTGAGCTCTTGAGGATAAACTGTTCAGGACGAGTAATCTCGCGTAACGGACATTCATTGGCAAGGCCAATGAATTCATGGCCACAAGGCTAATGAATTGTGGTTTCACGCCGTTAGACTTTTTCTGTGGAGGTTTTGAAGATTAAGGTGCACGCAAATAATCCAACGATCATCAGCAAACTAAAGACGAACAGTACAGCATGCTTGATTGTAATTTGGCCTGAATTATGTGAACAATGACTAAAACATAGGTGTCCCGCATACAGCTTGTAAACATAAAAAAGCGCCACCACCTTACCAATATTGTACGTCATTAGAAATGTCATCACATCTGTACTAAAACTAAATAAGAATGTACACAAATATATTGTTTTATATTATTTTCAGGTTTCAGGCTCTTGTTCGAACACCTCTTATATATATATATATATATATATATATATGTATATATATAAGTGGCTTTTGCCGAAAGACGGTCAGAGCTAATGAACCGTCAAAGTGACCGAATACATTTGCATACATTACATGCTTTTATTACCGCCGTAGCGCTGCGGCTGTTACCTTACCGTGTTTACCACGGCGACGGCGGCCAAAAAAAAGAGAGCAGTGCTAGGCAAATACAAGGAGACGCCTAGTTTGAATCCGAGTGGCCAGGCTTTCCGCGCCGTTCACAACGAACACGTTTCCATCGTTTCCCACACACACGACACAACTAGCGCCTAAGATCTTGCGCCACACTCGCACATGTTGATTACATAAAATAAACCTATTCGATATATATATATATATATATATATATACTTACGTTTTATTTAACTCGTAACGGGGTTAACAATTGTCCCCTAGCGAACGTGACGACAAACTACATCAGCCCTAGGTCCAGGCCTGGTGTAGACCACCTGGACAAGATGCCAAGCACCGCCGTGGCGTTTCCACGTTGTGTATCCAATGATAGCCTTTGCCGAAAAAAATCACCAGCGCGTGGGTCCCCCGTAACCAATCTGAGACACTTGCATATCTTAGTAATAACTCCCTCAGTAATTTTACCTGGTCCCCCTAAGGTCTCAAAGGCAAAAGGTCGAAAGTCCATAGAGTCTCCAATATGTGCATACTTCCGACACTTATTTCTTTCCGCATGCGAAACAGCATAACCAGCCTGGGTAGCGCCGTGACTGACCATTGAAGGTGCTAAAGAGTCAGTCACGGTAGCGTCCCAGACAAGTGTCTTCCCACCTTCAAAAGCTGTTAGGGTCATCCCATCAGGTCGACGAGAGTCGTCAGTGTACAAGCCTGCGGGTTCGAGAACACAAGGGTAGCCGGAAGACCTTAGAGCACGGGCTAGGGTATCATTTAACGCAGCATGTCTCGTCCTACGGCCTAACTCTGCGGATGCAAGATAAGCCATGGTGACCAAGAGGTGAGACCTTTGATTACATATACGTTGCGCAATCATAACGCGACTACGACGGGCACGTGCTACGAAGCGTGCTGCGCTGAAAGGCAAAACAAAACTTAATGCGCAGCTCTCGCAGACAGCTGCCGTAGTTGTTCGAGAGTATTGAGTCGTTGTGGAGTCACTGTTGGGTCTATCAGCAGTAAAAAGGTAGGGTTTATTGGGCACCTGGCAAGCTCGATCGAAACAGTGAGAGGGGACCAGCACCGATTGAGAGTATTGGAGACAATGATTATTATCTCTCGCAGTGTGAACGGGCAATGCACGTTCACAGTTGACGCCCCCGGGGCTGAGACATTGAGACATACAGTTGCTACAGCCATAAGATCGAACATCACAACTGTACACGTGGATAACTGTGAACAACTATGCGAACAACACTGACAACGAAATCACAATCGAGAGGGTAATAATAATTAGTATTCGTTTCGTTATTATTAAAATATTTTATATTTCAAATGTCAGTTATCAGTGAAGTTCATAGGCGTATTTTTCCGTGCAGCGTCTCTGAGAGAGCTTTAGTTAACCGCTTAAATAGTTTCCTAAATTTACATGATTTATACGACACTACCCAGCACGGCGTTATCGTCGGTCTATATGCACACTGCTTCTGGAGATAACTCAGTGCTGGGCCATACTCGAAGCACGTTTCAGTATCTATTTCGGTCAAAAAAGCACGTTTCACTGCGTCTATTTCGGCCAAAAGCGCACTCGACAGAGTAGATCGCTCTTTTTTGGCTCCACAAATTGGAACGTCTAAATATCCACATCCGCTGGATATCTAAATCGTGATAGATAATGCAGTGTATAGAGTAAAGGCATCATTGAGCAACCATTACTTTTAACAAGTTGAACATAAACTAAAGTCGGCCACATCGTACATCAGTGTGTCCCTAGGGTGATGTGAATTCCTTTCTAAGTAGTAGTAAAACGTGGAGTGTTTGACCTTGACTATAAGATTACTGACGTTTTACCGTCGGACTCTCTCTTATACGCTTGACCTAGGCATACACGTTTCCTCTGATCCTGATTATAGCCTTCGCATGACCAATGTCGTGGATACATCATTGCGCCTAGTCAATACCATCTTCCGCTGTATAATTCTAACGATCCTCATGTAAAGATTTAGCCATACAGAAATCTTATTCCCAAACTCATTTATCGCTTTCCTATACGAGAGCCTAGCTGGCTAAATATAGAAAGTTAGTGAAGACGTCCAAGGCCCGTTCCTGAGGCGCCTGCGGTTCAGATGCTCTCAAAGCGTGTGACGTCGTTCCTAGTCTAGACTCACTTTTGAAGCAAGGCAGCATATCTGCCTTACGCTAACTTATAAAACATGTATTGCTAGGGCAAAATTTTTGATGCGCGCTCTCACAACCTGAGGAGCCAGAATTCCATTGCTGAAAAGACCTGTGGCCCGTTTTGAGTTCGTGAACGGGTTGTTTGCTTCGCGAATAGCCGAATTCAAATACAAATTTGCCCGCTTATTTGGCGATAAGTAACGATGTTGGTAACGAATTGTTGGTAACGAACAACACCAACACTACACGCCACCAACCACACGAACTAGCTTTCAGCATCTGCCCGTTGTATGGGCTTTGGATTAATGATGCTTGAGATAAGTTTTCAGGCCATAATATATATATATATATATTACATATATATATATATATATATATATATATATATATATATATATATATATATATATATATATATGTATATATATATATATATATATATATTCAATTCAGACATGGTTTATTTACGGAACTGCATACATTCACATGCTTAAGTTCTCGTTATGAAAAATGGTACAATGGTATATGTATAATAAGTATGGTAATCATACATGGTGTCATTGTGACTATGTATGACATAATGTACTGTGTTTATTTATAATTATTTATATATGTATATATTTTTTGCGCTGCTCGTGGTTAATTCAGTTGGAAAGACACCAAATCTGATTATATATTTTTCAGACAGATTTCCTAAAAATATACCACCTGAACGAATTTAGTAGTCCTGCGATGCGTCTCAGCCTTACGCTCGGTTTCCATCCCACGTATCGGGCTAACATATTTCGGTGTACCCACTTCTGAATGGACGCTCATTATTATTATTATTATTATTAGAGTTCTGGTGCGGTCCATTGGGTTCCCCGGCTTGCCGCCGTTTCACCGGCCCTCTCGCGGACTTCGACGTGAGTGCACAATCAAGGTTTGCGGATTCCTTGGCCGGAGTGCGATGTGTAGGCATGCACGTCCGGCGTATGTTGAAATTCCTCCTATTGCACGCGTCCGGCGTATGTTGAAACTTGTGTGACATAACATATGTCAGGTGGTCCCTCCCTGTCGACCTTCTTCAGAGCCCTGGTTGATGTGCTGCCCACGAGCAGTATAGTAGGCTTTTTGCTGATTGGTTACACCGCTCAGGTATAATGACTAAATGACACTTCTGTGTTCATGTCTGGTGCGAAATCGAAGGTTAATAGCATTACATGGCATGCCTACACACGTGATCTGTGGCGCGGCCAGTTCGTTTGTAGCGCAAGGTAGGAAGAGAAAAATCCTGCCTCGTTTGCTAATCTACTGACTGATCGATCTCCGCTAAGCCTACGTCTGTCAAACGGTTCGTTAGCAACGTGCATAAAATCAGTCATTTCGTTGCGCGACAACACTCCTTATTGGTTGCCTTTAGTAGCAAAACGTTGTCATTCAATATATGCATAACGCATGTGTATCGGGCCTTTATTGGAGACTTAGAAGTAATAATTTAATTATTAAAGCACGCATTATTACAAATTATAACGGGAAAATGAAAAGGATTACTTCATCGCTACAATAAACATGGTACCATTTGTAGTTGCCGATAGAGACCGAGAGAGATAAACAGTGCCAATGGGATAGGCTCGTAATGAATACAAACACAACTAGAGTTATGCGCTTCGGCGATGGGGAAATCTGTGGAGCAGACAACTGCAAACTGAAAATCAAAACACTTACCTGCAGCTCGAAAATAGTTTTACTCACGTTATAAAATTAGTAACGTCTCGATTCTCTTTAAGTAGGCAAGTATTGAAGAAATAAACGCGACCAAATCAATTCTGAAACAAATTCTGAATGTCCTAAACTATCTGCAGCTAAAAGTGATCATAAACATATTTGAGATGAAAATTGTTCTTACGATCTGCGATTGCATACATTACATCATTGCGCCATTCTTTACGACTTTACAAGCGGATACAAATAAAATACATGTTTGTAAAACGAGCTACCACATCAGACTGCCAAATACGCGTCAACACCATCTGCATCTGAACTTGGAAATAAAGGACTTCTTATTGAAGAAGACTCCGCGTAGGAAAAGTCTCTTTCAGCGAAGATACACTAATAGCACATAGAAAAAGAAAAAATCACACTTAAATTGATTTAAATGAAAGACGACGTTTGCAACTTGGCATACGAGGCCATAAAACAGAATGCAGAGTAAGATCGCACCATGGCAGTACCAATTTAACTGCCGGAACTATTATGAATACAAATAAGATTGCGCGCGTAATACTTTGCAATCTGTGCAGCATTGGTCTGTATCATTTGCTAAAAAGCGTGGAGGTGGATACAACGTCACTCCGAGTATACATAGATTGTATAGTCTTATGTCAAGCGCTGTGAAGTGTCAATGATCGTGCGAAATAGCACTGCGTTTTGTAAATCATTTACTACTACTACTACTATTCTTCTACTACTTGGTGAATAAATAAATGCCGTAGAAATATTTTATATTGGCTTTCATTAGCTTTCCAATCCGTCCGAGTATTGCAAAGATGACACAGTAAACACGTATCTATGTCATACGCGCATGGCTTCTTAGCATAGATATGTGTTTTAGGCCGATCTTTATAAGTTGCCGCATCTGTGTGTGGAAATCATATTTTTTTTGTTAAAAAAACTCATCTTTAAACTATTTTAATTTCAAACTGAACACAGAGTATATACCATAGAACAAACTACATTGTTTAACGTTAATGTGTGGCTACTGGACAATGGCACTGATCAAAACCTAGGCTCAAATCTTAATATGTTTCACGTTGGCAAAACATGACCTCAACGATGTTTTAGCTCTTTTATTTGGCGAGGACTCTGTAATATAATAGTTTGCAGGGATTATAATAAAAACAATATATAAAATCAGTGATAATAAAATTCAAGTTTTCAATGTGTTTTTAGTAGTAGGACAGCTATCCTAGCGGCTGTAAAAGATATAACTGTAAATTAAAATGTCATCAGATATACGGTGATATATAACCAAAAATGCCTTGCCCGCCACAGCAAAGATAGCGCAACAAAACTAATAACCCGACAACAACAATCGCGGCGAATGCTATAGGAGACATTTTAAAATGTGCCTTTTAAATAGATACGCAATAAGGTTTGTTCAGTGAAAGCGCCTAGATCAGACCAAGCTTGTGCGGTCATTTAAATAGTGGTATTTATACTATGTCTTCACAAATAAATGTATTAAGTTTATCATTATTTTTTACATTTTTATTCATGCTTCGAACCACGGTAATCTAGGTCCCAGCTTCACATACGAAGGTCTTATTGAATCTCATATATATATATATATATATATATATATATATATATATATATATATATATATATATATCATTGTTTTAACTAGAACAATTTTTAGTCGATACATTTTGTTTACAATTTATTGAGAATGCCTTCTGACATTCGAATGTACATATTGTCCCACGTACAACCTGTATGGTTTCATTTTTTAAGCTAAGCTTTCGATTATTATTTCACTGTTTTATGCTAAGGTACCGACTTGCTAACTGGAGTTAACTGTCTGTCTAATTGGATGGGCATATAAATCAATAATGTCTGGTCATGCTGGATGCTACAAACATCGAAGACATCAATACCAACAACGACGATGGTGATGATGATGAGCATGATCTTGACACCACTATCCGCGCTAGAATACATTAAAGCTCATTAAAGCTTATGCATCTATTAAGACAGACAATCTGATAATAACCTTCTTTCGTTGAACTAGGCCGGCGTGATATTGATGTATACTTACTACTATTACTGATAATCGTTCGTATAATAATATTAACAACAACAACAACAACAACAACAACAACAACAACAACAACAACAACAACGACGACGACGACAGACAACAACAACTCGTCAAGCGACCAACTAGCCTGACGGAAACACGCACCTGTATGTCCATAAGCACACGGTTCGCAAGCCTGCACTATAAATGTGAGCGAGAATACGTGCTCATATGCCCACACACAACGCCACAAAACGACCACTGTTATTGCCGGCCACTACTCTCAAATGCCAGTGCGTATTTTATTTAATGAGCGCTTAAGACTTTCATTCAATTATTATGGTTATTTATTAACACCCAGGTTGGGTGAATTATAAACATGTACGTGTCGGACACAACTAGTGCTTCTTTCTCATCACTGGACCTTCTTTCGTCCTTGCTAGTTTAGCTAATGACTGAACTGCTGGACATGCTACGGCGTTAAAACTTTCATTCAAGACTAATTAAGAGGCTGTTTAAACTCGTTTAAGCTAGGCTAGTTCTAGAACTAGCTTTCTTCATCGTTTCCTTTCGGTATAATGCCGAAAGGTGATCTAAAAATCAACTTTGAATTTTCTTCCTTCAGGAGCAGCGATACATGCGAGTGTATAGTTGTACACTTTTATAACAAGCTGTATATATTGCCTGTGTTCACACACCAAATGCAAAATGTTTGTGTAAACACCGAACATATATTTAACTTTATATATATATATATATATATATATACCTCTGAAATGAGAGGGTGATATGTGTACACACACTTATTCAAGCAAATAAACCAATCAATCATGCATATATATATATATATATATACGCGTGGTGACAATTTCTTTTTCATAAGTAGTGATACGCAATGAGCACGATCCAAGATCCCAGGCGGTTGTTAACGGCGTAAGTGCCAATGGTCGACGAGCTATAAAACCTGCCGAATTACGTTTTTCCTTCTTTTCACAAGTATGCAGAACGGGCAAATCGAAAATTTGCTTTTTAACTATTCCCTTGTTACGGCTTTCACTGGCGGTAACGCAACGACCGCCCGTCCGCAGAAGTAGATTCTGACAGCGCATATCGCATACATCAATTGCCTATTGGTCGGCACATAGGTGGCAGCGCACAGACAGACAGATAGACAGACCGATCACTGCTCGTGACCAGCGCCAGTTCCCGACACACGACAACGGCGCCTGGTTCAATTCGTTCGTGTCCGCCTCCGATATATTGGCAGCTGGCGAAGCGGGTTGGAAGAGCTGCTGTCACCTACATTGGCACGCGTTTGGCACGTGTTTTTTTTCTGCCTCGGAACAAGAGCTAAATCAGCCGCCAATAACTGTTGTGCAACAGTGAAAGTGGACATGGCGCGACATCAACGACAATGCACGCAAAGATCAGACAACAAACACCGATTGTGGCTGAGTCACGTCGTCACTAGGTCGTTTTGTCCGGCTGCTCGTTGTATTCGTCGGCGTCCATCCAAGTGCCATCACCCCATCCCCCCCCTTCCCCCCCCCGGGCTCCTTGTGCCCTTTCTGTGTGTGATGGCGACGCTGCCCTCTCATGTGGCTCAACTTTCCTTGACTCGCTTACGGGGTCCGTTCGCCACCCCTGAGGTGATGACCATAACCATGACGACATTGACGAAAGCGACGTTGCAACGACGACGACGACAATGAAGATGTCGGTAAAGTTATCTCTCCACCACGACGCCCATGTGCTCTTCTGCCACTGCTAATGGCAGGTTGTTATGGAAGTTGTGCCCCGCTTGGGGCGCCTGACGTTAAAACGCTCGGCGACGCATCATCACCGTGTTGTCGTTCAGTTGTCGTTCAGTTGACATGTGTCGACGATGTGTTGTAGAAGGTGCGGGAAGTCTTAGCAGCAACACCGAAAGCCAACATGACTAAAGGCAGCAGAATCAGAAAACAATGACTAAAGGCAGCAGAAGCAGAAAAGGAAGAAAATGCAGGTGAATTAATGATGACCGACCCACCATCGTTTAACCAACTACTACTACTACTACTAGTTTGCGATTCGGGCTACCGAGCAGCGCCTGCCGAAAACCGTTCGTGTTGCAGGTCGTTCGTTGTTGTTTTGGCAGATGGACAAAGGACTCTATGTGTATATTTGCGTCTTGGTGTTTGCCTTAGTGATTGAGGAGCTGGCGGAGGTGGAGGTGGAGTTGGCGCTGTTGAGGTTGTGAGCTCTTCGTGAGAGCGTGCACTCTCCTCCTCCTTGTCCTCGAAGTCGACGTCATTAGTACTATTGTTGTTAGTGTTGTTGTTGTTGTCGTCGTCGTCGTCGTCGCGGTCGGTATTGCCATTCTGGTCGTTGCTGTTGACGCTGTTGGCCCGCATGAAGCGCAGTAGTAGTAGCAGCAGCAGCAGCAAAACCAAAGAGAACGGTAATCTCTTCCTAAATCGAAAAGCTAATGAAGCGTCGATCCTCGCTGACAACACTTGTTATCTGTTTGCTGTGCGCTTTGTTCGTCTATTCGAGCTTTTGGGGGCCGACAGTTAGAGTAGGTCCCGTCGAGGCAGCGCCTTGGCCTGGCCGCCGCTGGCGCCAGGTACCGCGCCTCACCGTTGTTGGCGCCGGCAGTGGCTGTATTGCGGCCTGCTGCTGATAAGCTGAAGTCGAAGCGTGCCGAAGACACGAAGGGCGGAACCGGCGTGAAAGCGTTCTATGACGAGCTGCGCTCGCTAGGCTACCGCAAAGGCGATGGAGGTAGCGTTCTGTTCCGCGCGGCTCTCGTCGAGCCTCGTCGATCAGACGCACAGGGGGTTCGACTTCGCGTCTACGTAGCGTCGGCGCCCACTCACGGTAAACGACGAACTGCTATTCGCGATACGTGGGCCAGCGTCGAGCAGACGAAACGCCACAACGTCTCGGTGGTGTTCGTGATCGGCCGAAGCTCACTTGACGATGAGATACGCCGTGAAGCGGAACTCTACGGTAGGATCGTGGGGTGATAGGGCTTTAGCCCTATATATATATATATATATATATATATATATATATAGTGTCTATAAATGTATATATATATATATATATATATATATAGAAACACAACTAGCACACAAATGTGTATATGTTTAGATATACATACATTGCATATGAATCAGTTCGCCGATGAAGTGCGCTGCTTAATGCAACGCTTTTTTAACGAAAGTGCCTTACGATAACTGCCCTTTATTTAGGCTGGTTATTGAATTTACTTTATTTAACTTACATCAATTTAGGTTAAAGTTAATTATTTGTTACCTACACATTATTTTGTCGACATGCAAGCCCACTTTTTATGTTAGCTGATCAAGTCTTGCATATTCCAGGTGTTTGTTGTTTTCCCACTAAATGCCTAATAAGGTTGGACCAATTTGAAACATTGTAGGCTCTTTGTTTCAGCTTATTGCACTAGTCTTGTCTGACAGTATAGTATATTAATCATTTTAGGAATAAGCGAAACAGTATATATATATATATATATATATATATATATATAATGTTTTTTCTTTTTCTGGTTTTGAATGGATTTAATGTATAGACTTGTGGATTTGTACGGATAATATTGAGATAAGATGAGAGAGGAGGCTGTTACATCTTAAATATCATAACATGCAGAATTGACCAACGGTATTAGTGCCCAAATGTGTTATCCCCTAAGAGAAGAAAAATTAGGGAGAAAAGCAGAGCCCAAAATGTTTGCTGCACCAGTTATAGAAAAGTGCTAAATGTGTTGAGGCATATCGTTGTGTCACAGCTGTTTTAGGAGACGGTTCTGTAACTATTTAATTTCATCGAAAATGGTCAAAGGGGTTTCAGAAAAGATAGGGAGTTCAAACTCATCATTTTAGGGTCATATATATAGCAACTACATATCGTTTATAAATATATGTAGATACTGGCTGATGCAATATTGAATCACTTAATAGGGATAATGGTGTTGCCCGAAAGCAGCAGCCTTGACAGCCGGCGGCAGCAGTTCAGCAACTTTTTTATAAACGAAGAACGTTCAGCAAGCAAGACGAGGCTAATAATAAAAATAGTTATATTCTTACCACTACTAGTATTTCTGCTACTACTACGGCTGCTATCACAGTCACTACTACATATTGCTATTATATTTTGTTAATATTTGAAGACCAAATGCCGTCGCCGATTATACATTAAACGTACAGAAAGAACGCTTTCCATCCCGCCGCAATAGATCCCGACTCCAGCGACTAGATACACTCCCCTCTAGTTCAAACTCTCTATCCGCCCAATCTTGGCAACTCCCGACCGCAATGCGCAGATGATTGAAGATGTGATCAATACCGCTGTATATATATATATATATATATATATATATATATATACGAGGTGTGTTCAAAAAGTATCGCGACTTTTGAATTTTCGCGGGTTACGTATATTCGAATTTCGATTTTTTGTGGCGTTATGTTGGTACTCATGTCTCTCACTTATGCCGACAAGCTCGGCCATTTTGAATGTTCACTTAATTGTTGACAGCTGCTTTGCTTGCACGTGTTTTGGATCGTCTTCGATTTTTACCTATTCAAAAAAATGGATCAAAGAACCTGTATCAATTTTGTGTGAAAAACGAAATTAAGTGCGCGGATGCATTCCGAATGTTGACTGTGGCATACGGAGAAGCTACCTTGGACCGAAGCAACGTTTATCGGTGGTACAAAATGTTCTCAGAAGGCCGAGAAGATGTGAACGACGAAGAGCGTGCCGGACGCCCGAGCACTTCAACAACAGACGAAAAAATTAATGAAGTGGAGAAAATGGTATTGGCCAATCGTCGAATCACCGTTAGAGAAGTTGCTGAGGACCTAAACATATCGATTGGCTCGTGCCATTCGATTTTTATCAATGATTTGGGCATGAGACGGGTCGCCGCGAAATTCGTACCAAAATTGCTCAATTGCGACCAAAAACAGCATCGCATGAACATTGCTAATGAGATGTTGGACTCTGTCCGCGACGACCCCAAATTTGCTCCAGAGGGTCATAACTGGTGACGAATCGTGGGTTTATGGTTATGACGTGGAAACCAAAGCTCAATCATCTCAATGGAAGCTGCCGCACGAACCAAGACCGAAAAAAGCGCGCCAAGTTCGGTCGAATGTGAAAGTTTTGCTGACAGTTTTCTTCGATTGCAGGGGCGTGGTGCATCATGAGTTCTTGCCACAGGGTAGAACGGTCAATAAGGAATATTACCTGCAAGTTATGCGCAATTTGCGCGAAGCAATCCGCCAGAAACGCCCGGATTTGTGGAAGAACAAAAATTGGCTTTGCACCACGATAACGCCCCTGCTCACACATCGTTGCTTGTGCGCGAGTTTTTGGCCAAAAACAACACACTAATGATGCCGCAGCCACCGTATTCCCAGATCTGGCCCCCTGTGACTTTTTCTTGTTCCCTAAACTGAAGAGGCCATGAAAGGACGACGTTACGCTACGCTTGACGAGATAAAGACGGCATCGAAG
The DNA here is from genome assembly GCA_003439945.1 of Dermanyssus gallinae. Classification (NCBI taxonomy): domain Eukaryota; kingdom Metazoa; phylum Arthropoda; class Arachnida; order Mesostigmata; family Dermanyssidae; genus Dermanyssus; species Dermanyssus gallinae. Next base: position 41,980 of record QVRM01001638.1, read on the forward strand.
GAGGAGCTGAACAAGATAAAAAAAAATGGTTTTTTGAAGTGCTTCGAAGATTGGAAAAACCGTTGGCACAAGTGTATAATATCTCATGGGGATTACTTTGAAGGGGACAAAATAGATATTCATGAATAAATGAATAATTGTTGAAAAAACACAAAAGTCGCGATACTTTTGAAACACACCTCGTATATATATATATATATATATATATATATACAGTATGGAGTAATCAAATTCACTTTGCCTATAACAGTGAACTTCAAAGACTGACCGGCGAATTGTCGTTGTAATTTGATCCTCCTCCCGACGATAGGGCTAACCAGGGCAATTGGACAATTCCTCTACAAGAAAAGCGACTACCAAACCTGATTAATAGAGCGCCTTCTGTTGCTGATAAAGCCAGGCTTCGAGCTGTTAGTAGTCAAGGGGCTGGGGCTTGGCTACACGCCCTACCATGTCTGCAAATTGGGACTCTGTTAGACGACGAGACCACGCGCATAAGCGCAGGGCTGCGGCTTGGTGTTGACCTAGTCGTGCCCCACCGGTGTCGTTGTGGTGATTTTGTGGACGCGTTGGCCCATCATGGGCTGTCATGCGCGTTAAGTGCAGGCCGACGAGCACGTCACTCCGCTCTAAACGACACCTTTAGTCGCGCACTTCGATCTGCCGGCTTCCCATGTGTTCTAGAGCCCCCAGGTCTATCGAGGGATGACGGAAAAAGGCCTGACGGCCTGACTTTGACGCCCTTTGAGCGTGGCCGCATGCTTGTTTGGGACGCAACTGTAACCGACTCATTAGCCCCTTCGATGGTCGGTGCAGGTGCGGACCGAGTAGGTCATGCTTCCAGGTTAGCTGAGGCTAACAAATGCAGAAAATATTCCAGTGCGGATTATCCGCACGAATTTTTGTCCGTTGGCGTTTGAGACTATGGGAACTGCAGGTCCCCTTACGCTCAAACTGATTCAACGCGTAGGCAGAAGCCTTAATCTTTCGACAGGAGACTCGAGAGCATCCGAATTCTTGCGTCAGAGGCCGTCGCTCGACATTCAATGAGGAAATGCAGCGTCTGTTCGGGGCACATTGTTGAACTGGGCTAGCCCTGGGTTAGAGAACCCGTAATCACACGTTCGCGTGGAGACAATTGTCCACTCCAATGTTGCTAACATAGCAAAGTTATATAAATAAATATATAATCAGCTGTGTTTATCAAACCCACTTGTTTATGATAGTCGTAGCTTGTTAGGGACTACGATGTATTCGTTCGTTTTATCAC
>QVRM01001639.1:0-54900 GCA_003439945.1 Dermanyssus gallinae
CTACGCCTTTGTTATCAAGGGGTTCACATAAATCATTCACCATATCATTGGTAGTTACAAGGTATCTGCACGGGTTATAGTTGAGTGTTCTAACTAAGTAGGTAATTTACACGTTCCTGCAGTGATTGTGTGTCGATTTACGCGCATCGTGTCAAGTGGTAGCGATCGATGTCACATTCTCCACAAAATTTACACACACATTCGTCAATTTCGTAACACGCTCCTTTCATACATATATAATGCTGATAACCATTATATATGTATGAAAGGTTCACATAAAAAAAAAAAACGTTTTTGCGCAACAGCCTGCTCAGCGTGTACTATTTCAACGTTGATTTTTGAAACTGATTGTCACTGTTTTGGCATTTAGAATTTTACAATCGGTCAATTCACCTGCAGTAAGGTTTTGGTCAAACTTAATACTAAGATCGACACAACTTCAAACTTAAACACCCTTTAGTCAAGTCTGAAAAAAACGGATATGTATGCATCAAGCCTCACATTCTAAGACGTAGCAAGCATTGGTAAGCCGCTTCAAGATTCCACTCAGTCTAAGATCGTACTTCACAGAATAATTTTGGTAGTTGAAATATTGTATCTGCTGGCCGAATTTGTACTCTCAGATTCAATCGCTTACACTCAGATATTTCTACCTTGAAAAGCTTCATTTGTACGTCTGTACTTTATTTTGGCAGGGACGGGTAATATCCGTGCGGATGGAATGGAGACAGCCCACTCACAGTAAAATAAAAACACATTGCCATCATGGACGGCCGTCGCGACCTGGGTCCAGAATTTGACCGAAGAACAACCGTTATACAATTCGTGCCAGACCGATCGACCAGCCGAAATCATCAACATCACTGGATTTAAAAGAGCAACGGTCTACGACATTGCCCGACGCTACAAAGATGCAGAAGAGACAGGGCTAGGTGGTGCAACACCTGGCAGGAAGATTCACAACCGCCGACGAAAAGTGAGGACGCCAAAAATGATCAAAATGATGCTAAACTGCGTTTTTAAGGATCCAAGTCTATTGATGCGCCGTTTAGCGATAAAATTCAATATGAGTGTCCGTTCTATGCGTCGTATTATCAACGAGGAACTGCGGTACAGGTCTTACACGTTCAAAATAAGACAGATGTTGTCTCAGGCTGCGAAAAACAAGAGGACGACTTGCTGCCATCTCATCCTCACGTTTTTGAGACACGAAACGGCAGGACATCTTCGATTCTTCTCCGATAAAAAATCTTCACCATTGACCGAAAACATAACCTGAAAATTACCTCGCAGAGGTGGTTCGCAAAGAACCCTGAGGATGTACCAATCGTGCGATAGAACCAAACATCCTGCCAGTGTGCACGTCCTAAGTGTTGTGTCAAATGAAGGAGACGCGATGCCCCCACACTTTTTAAGAGATACGAAACCGTAACAAAAGAAGTGTATTTACGTGTTCTGCGAAGGGTAGTGAAACCGTGGATTGATAGAGTGTTCTATGGAAGACAATATGTCTTTCAACAAGACGGCGCTCTCGCCCACACCAGCAACCTCGTCCAGGATTGGCTGCGAGGCAACACGACGACGTCCTGGGACAAGACGATGTGGCCCCTAGCAGTCCAGACTTGAATCTTCTGAACTTCTATGTATAAGGCGTTGTTGAGAGAGAGAGAAAAGTCTAACAAGTCTTAGCATGCAAACACAGAAGCGCTACGCAGAGCCATTGTCAAATCGTTCAAGAATCTCAATCCGCTAACTTTGAAGAAGGCGTGTTTGCGCTTTCGCGCCAGAATTGAACGCGTAATTGCTGCTGATGGTGACTACATTGAATACAAATGTTCCTCAGGAGTGTCCCTAACGGCACGTAAAAAAATATCACGGAAATATCGGTTTTACTTTTGATATAAATTGCAAAACGGGCGATGACGTTTAGTCTGGATTTAGTCCTGTAATATTCGTTGCATTGTACACACACATATTAGGTAAGTCAAAAGGTCGTCGGCTTTCTGGGACCACATTTTGAAATTCCCGCGCTCTGCAGCAGGGCCGCCTGAGAGTGCGGCTGGGTGTTTACATTCAGGAGCAGACCCGTGGCGGCGCGACGGTATACCGGTTCCAACTTTACCGTTTCGTTTGCGGAATTGGCAGCTGTTTGCAATGGAGGACAAACATACGCATTTTCGACACATTATGTTGTTCTCCTACCGTGAAGGCATAAGTGCAGCGCAAACAACCCGAAGGATATGTGCAGTCTACGGCGAAAACGCAGTACACAAATCCACAGTCGAAAAGCGATTCGCCCGTTTCAAAGCTGGAAACTTCAATCTCGAAGATGAACCGAGGTCAGGACGACCCAATGTTGTGGAGACCGACGAAGTCATAAGCCTGGTTACTTCGAACCCAGGTTTGACCATAAAAGAAATTGAAGATGTAATGGGAGTCTCTCACGGAACCGTTTGGAATCGCCTCCATGATGCAGGTTTCTCGTGCAAGCGGAATATCTGGCTACCACACGACCTCAATGATAGGCAGCTTGAAGGGCGAGTCGATACCTGTCACGCACTCCTCCGGAAGAACTCGAATGAGCCATTTCTGAGGAGATTGATAACCGGCGATGAAAAATGGATACTCTACAGAAACGTAACACAGAAAAGAAGTTGGGTCCCCAGAGGTTCTCAGGGCGCAGCTATCCCTAAACCCGAAATTCATCAGAAGAAGGTTATGCTGTGCTGCTGGTGGGACTGTAAGGGCGTCGTGTATTTTGAGCTGCTTCCAATGGGTCAGACGATCAACTCCGTCGTCTACTGCAGACAACTCAAAGATTTGAAGACTGCAGTAGCAACGAAGCGCCCGGAATTGTCAAATAGGTGGGGCGTCACTTTTCAACATGATAAGGCGACACCACACAAAAGTTTGGCCACCCGGCAAAAATTGGCGGAGTTTGACTGGGATGTGCTGCCGCACCCAGCTTATAGTCCCGACCTCGCACCATCTGCTTATCACTTGTTCAGGTCTCTTCAGAACTCCCTTGATGGCACAACATTTGAATCTTTGGAGGCTATAAAAAATCACCTCACTCAGTATTTCGACGAGAAGGACAAGACGTTCTGGGAGAAAGGAATCATGGATCTACCGAGGCGATGAGCGAAGGTTATCGAACAAAACGGTCAATATATCATTGAATAAAAATACTGTTGTCTGCATAAATAAGGCTCTTTAAGATCGGGTAAAAAAGCCGACGAACTTGTTGACTTACCTTATATATATATATATATATATATATATATATATATATATATATATATATATTTCCTTTATCTTTTATTATTATGGTTTATTAACACCCAGGTTGGGTAAAATTATAATTTTATACATCAGACAGAACTAGTGCTTCCTTCACGTCATTGGGTCTTCTCTCATCTTGCTAGTTCAGCAATTGACTGAACTGCTGGACATGCTGCGGCGTGGTATCTATCGCACTGGGCAGAGCACCTCGTGCACCTGCAACACTCCTGAGGAATGTGGAATGCTTCTGTGCTGCATAACACGTGATGAAACCCGTGGGCTGCAAACGCCGTAGTTAAATGTCTGCCCTTGTATCCGGCTGCTCGCCAGGCCGTGCTTGTCATCGCTACCGTTTTATAAATTCCTAAATCTATTTCCTGTAATTTTTCCATCTACTTCAAAGTATAGGCTTCAAACGCTCTTGTCCTAGGTAAACCCCATCGAAGTTGTAATTCCTGTGTCATTAAAGACCCCCTCCAAGATATGAACTATTCTGTTCCTACAAGAATTGGATGACCCTATGACCCGTTTCAAAAAGAAAAATCTGGCACAATCTAGTAACTGCAATTCTGCTTCTCCCAGGTTTTCCCATATAAGTGATATACTGAATGTTGCTATTGGTTTTATTTTAATTTTAAAAAGGACAGACGCGGTATGTATTGACAACGTCTGCGGGTTCTTGATTGCTGCTGCTGCTCGAATTGCTTTTCCCACTCTGCTTTCTATATGCTTTCGGAAACTGCTACCATTCGACGTTATAGTGACTTCCAGATAAGTAAATTTATTTACGAAATGTATCTCATTGCCCCTGGCTCGAAGAACGTCGTATTTTGCTAATCGACCCCTCGTCGAAACTTAACTGCTACTGTCTTTTAGTTTATGCTGAGCCCTATCTCGTCCATATAATCAATTATTCGTTCCAGTCCCTGTTTTACCCTAAATATACTCCTACCATAGATCGCAATTTCATCTGCGCACATTAAAGTACTTGCCCACTTTAGAGTCCATCCCTGTCTCACCCGGTTAGGTAGCCCTCCCAAAAGTACCGAAAAAAAGCAACGGACTAAGTCCGTCACCTTGAGCCACGCCTGTAGTTTCCTTTATTCTTCCCACGATCCCTATACCGTTGTCAATGCATACTATGCTTTTCCTTTATCTTTTGAAGGTAATTAACTAAGTGTTCATTACAATACTCCAGTGTCGTGTACAAAGCCACAAAGGCGTTTCCTTGGTAATGACCACATATCGGCTGCCTTTGAAGGTGGCGATCGACAAGTGCTTGCAAGTGACTTACTGCACTTACCAGTATCGACTTCAAAGGCCTAAGGAAGTCGGTGAAGACCGATATGCGACAATGCTTAGGCAGTGTCCAGCGACAGCTTAGGGCGGCGGGCATACAAAAGAGCAAGAGAACCTCGTTTGATTTGTTTCAACTAGTCCCTTCTATCAAAGAGATCAAAGTATCGAATCTTGTCATCCTCGTGGAATCCTGTGAGTGGGTCGCTCATAGCTGCGGTAATGCGCACAAACATAAATATGTTAGCATATATATATATATATGTTGTTACACACAGGACAATATATATATATATATATATATATATATGTTGTCCTGTGTGTAACAACATATATACAAGAAGAGGACCTTCTAGACACATGTCCGCCAGACACCCCGGCGCCGGGGGCATAGAAGTAGCGCCAACCACTGGCACATTGGCCACCTCGGAGGAACTCGTCGGACACATTCAGAATACCATGCGACATGCAAGGCTAGTCCGGGTGTTGCCCAAGGCTGTCAGGGCGTCCGTCGCAGACGAGTTCACGAAAGTGTTATTAAAGGTCGCCTTAAACAACGACATTGAGGCCTGGCACTCACTGTTTTCTTTCGCGCCGGTGGTGCTTGCCCTTCCGCAAGTCCGAAACGACACGCGCTCTCTTACAGTGATTATCAAAAAGAACCTTCGCGATTTTTCGCAGGGTTTATTGAGAACATCGTACACCCTGAAACTAGGACGACTACCAGGAGAGGCCCCCGAATATGAGATCTGTAGACGCGCCATAGTCAAGCTCTCCGAAGGGGACGTCACTGGCGCCGCCAGGCTCATTAGCTCTACGGATACATTTATATGTCAGTCCGAAAGTCTTGAATCTCTCCGAGACAAACATCCGCAAGCCCCCTCGGACCTTTGCTTGCCATCTCGTCCCCCGACTATGCTGCCATCCACTACCTCTAGCGACGAAGTGCGCCTGGCCGTGAGATTCTTTCCTAGGAGCTCTGCAGCTGGTCTTGACTTCCTTAGGCCTCGACTTCTTCAGGACCTCCTGTCCGCTGTCTTAGGATCCGTCGCCGATAAACTGGCAGATGCATTGGCAAAGGTTTTAGACATTCTTCGGTGGGGATTACCCCCTTTAGCCCTTCAACCTATTATATTTGGGGCACGACTATTTGCTCTCAAGAAGAAAGACGGCTCTGTCCGCCCGATAGCATGCTTGTCCACACTCCGGAGGTTGGTTTCAAAAATAGGGTGCGCTGCCAACAAAGCTGAAATATTATCGGCAATTGGTCACCATCAGCTGGGTTTTGCAACTACTGGCGGTACAGAGATCGGAGTTCACATCTCTCGTGCATTTATAAACTCCCGCAGTGGCCCGACTGTTCTGGTGAAGCTAAATTTCACGAATGTCTCTAATAGCGTCAGAAGAGACCACTTGCTAAACGCGGTGAAATGCTACGCCCCGCAAATGTTTTACCAGGTTCATGCGGCTTATGCTCAACCGTCGCACTTGGTTCTGCCGCAAGCGACTATATCTTTGCAGTCGGGCCTCCAACAAGGAGACCCTTTAGGTCCACCGCTGTTCTGCCTGTGCGTAAAAGACTTGATCGACTCCCTACAATGTCCTCTAACTGCCTGGTACCTAGACGATGGTATACTTGGGGGTGACCTAGCTACGGTAGTCGGTGATATCCACAGAGTCCTGGATTTTAAGAGGGTGAGTGGTCTATTCCTAAACCCTGGAAAATGCGAGGTCTACATTACGGGCCCCGAGGATATGATCTCGCCGGATATATCGGATCTATGCCATCTCCTTCCCGGTTGCAAGGTAGTCCAGAAGAGTGACATTGAGCTCCTCGGGGTTCCTCTTTGCCAAGAGGGGCTACCTGGGGCTCTAGACGCGTGGAGAGAAAAGCTTGAAGTAGCCGCCAGCCGTCTTCCATCGCTGGTATCTCATCGCGGAATGTACCTACTGAGATCGTGCTTTTCGGCGGCCCGGATAACTCATTTACTTAAAAGGGCTAATTGTTTTGACTTGACCGAGAACCTTCGAGCTTTTAACGAGTGGACCTTGAAGACACTGGAACTGCTTCTGAACGTACGCCTCTCACCCGATGCAAGCTTGCAGGCTCTGCTTCCCATTCCTTAGGTGGACTGGGAATGCCAGACGCAGTAACGTTGGGTGGGCCTGCCATCGTCGCATCTATGTTCCAGGCAGAAAGGCTGGTCGACCCCAGTGCAGGAGAAGACGTTTACGCATCTCCTTGAGCAAGCTCTCACTACGACTGACAAGGCCATGCTACGGGCGGTCTCCCAAAAAGCGCCGGGGCCTGGTTACAGGCTCTCCCCAGTGCTCAGTTAGGCACTCTATTAGACGACGAGACTGTTCGGATTAGTGCGGGGCTACGCCTGAAGACAGCTCTCGTAATCCCCCACCAATGTAGATGCGGCGATCAAGTGGGGCCACAGGCACACCTCTCGTGTGCCTTAAGCTCAGGTCGTCGAGCCCGACACGCCGCACTAAACGAGACATTTAGCCGAGCTTTAAGGTCAGCCGGCTGTCCTTGCATTCTCGAGCCTCCTGGCCTCTTCAGGAATGATGGAAAGCGACCGGACGGGCTGACACTAACGTCCTTCGAGATGGGTCGCATGCTGGTATGGGATGCAACCGTTACTGACTCATTAGCCCCCTCAATGGTCAGTGCGGGAGCGGAACATGCTGGACACGCGTCTATGTTGGCGGAAGCGAATAAGTGCAGAAAGTATGCCAGTATCGCTTACCCCCACGACTTTCGTCCACTGGCATTCGAGACACTAGGGGGACCTGGCCCGAAGACGTATAAACTTATTCAACAAGTCGGCAAGGCGCTCAATAGTTCGACAGGGGACCCTAGAGCTGTCAAGTGCCTGCACCAGAGACTATCATCGCTGGACTTTTAGCGGGATAACGCCGCCTCTGTGCGTGGAACTCTGCTAGACTGGACACGCCCGAACCTGGAGGATATGTGACGTTTACACTTGATTTATTCGGTGTACACGTTCATAAGGAGACAATTGTTGCTTCTTGCATATAAGCAAATAAAACTTTAAACTGTTTATAATAAAAGAAAAAAATTCAATGTGAATATACAGACAAAAATATATATATATATATATACAATAAATATATATATATATATATATATATATATATATATATATACATAGAGTGCTGCGTAATTTATTATTGATCTGTAATACTAATGCAAATCGTCAGAGATAAATTTATAAAGGGTGCCATTATAAGTGAATCAGCTGTTTGGTAGAGACTAGACATACCGTTGTGTTCGGATTTGGACTTTCTTCTTTAGTCCGATACTACAATGCTGGCTACAAGAAAGCAGACGGTCACAATGAAAACAGTGTGCAAAACAATAGAGTCCTTGGGTATCCACTTTACTAACTCTTACGTTCATCAACTTGAAAAAGTGGTATTACGGTTAACGTCCATACAATACAGCTTCCAGGGATTATTTTTATACGTCATCGATTGTTGTTTGGTTCGTGATATGATTACCTCAAGCAGTTCTTCTCCCCCTCTTCGATATCGGACTTCTATAAATCCTGTGTTAACAGAGGAACGACGCTAGCGGCTGGTGTAGGGCGTGTGTCTGTGCCTTTAAGTTATCGAACATGAAAGGTAGAAAACTGAACGACCTAGGACCCTAATTAGCTTTTTTGTAGCCAGCATGAGTATTTTTCGCAGAATTTACCAAACACGAAGTATGTCTAGTACTTCAACCTCTAATAATGTCTAATACATCGTGGTTATAAACAATTTCTCTACCGAAACACCTGCAATGGCGTCTTTTGAGAAGTTTTACAACATCGCTACATCACTACAGCAAATAATAATAATTTCACTTTTATTTCTAAACAAGACATTTCTGTTCCCCTTTAATGGAAATAATACTCTGTATTCCATACACTGTCTAACAAAGGGGGCAAAATTCTCAAGGCACGTTATGGGGAGATACAGGAAGGCTCTAATAGCGGCAACGTCTATCAAAAGCCCACAGCGCCTATTCCTTGCGACAGCAATCCGCCTCTTCGACTTGAAAGTTGCTCCTGTCGCCACTTATATAAGTGACTTAGTATGGACGCATTTGACCGTGAGAAACCTGGATCAACTGAATCAAGCAAAAGCGGCCTTTCTCAAACGGCCCTCTCTTGGACCCCACTCGTCAACGCACAACCGACTCGTTTACTTATTCGCGGATTGTCCGCTCCTCACGGAAGATTTGAGGTGTCGTTTTAGCCCCGCGGGCTTCGACGAATGAATTGGAATATGGGAAACAAAAATGGCCGAAGTCGATCCGGAATGTTTTAACACCGGCGCAATGAGAAGCGCAGAGTGGCAGGGACCGGACCGTACTAACAGACATGTGATAACACAATACGCTGCGCATGGTTTCCACCACACCCTATGTAGACGCTCTGAGAATCATGGCGAGTGTGACAACTCTGTTTGTAACCGCTGTGGGGAAGTCTGCACTAGATATCATGCTGCAGAGTGTTCTTTTGTGCAATCATTGAATGAATAAGTTCTGAGTTATGAGGGGGCTTTTTATCCTAGTAGATACTCGTACCACTTCGAGAGTTGCTATGTTGTTGATACGTTACTACTATTTATTTATCAATTTTATCTGTTATATGTCGTTGACATGCTTTGCCATAAATGAATATATGTGATGAATTGAACGGAATACTCTGCATTGTGTATATATAAATAAATATATATATATATATATATATATATATATATATATATACGATTGCGCTGTATCCGGCGCTACGGTGCTAGCCGCCACACAGATAATATTGCCAGGATTTTTATCGCTTGGAGTTAACGTACTTTTGAGGTCGTCAGTCGGGCCTGTGGCACACGTCGGGGAACCGTGTGGGGCAAAGTCCCCATCGTGGCGCAGGTCACGACGATCCACCGATGACCACCACCGCCGCCTTACGAGGATGACAAGCGTTCTTCGCCAAGGTTCACTGGTCACTTCAAAGGGTCCTCGATCATCACACGGCCGCCATCACCATCGCTGCGCCACCAGCAGCATCCCTGTGGGGGATCCGCTTTCCTTCCTCTTCTCGACTGCGCCCCCTTCTCGGATCGTTTGACATCAAAGGGACGCGCGTTCTTACCTCTCGTTAGCCGGACGGCATACAGGGAGGGACTGCACAACCCACGACACCCACATAATATATCATATTGTTACTTATTCACTACCTGATTGGTAAAAATCATTATATATATGTATATATATATATATTTATGTATATATATATATATATATATATATATATATATATATATATTGGGGAGAGGGATAGACGTAACCTAACATACACACCCTACATGTGTACAATAAAGGAAAGACAAATACGGAAAGAGCACGCCATTTTCGGCACCACTAATACTTACTACATTTTTACATTTTAGCGATACATGTAAACATGTATGTACAGTTTTTGTAGTAAAAAATAAACGATATTCATTAAGATGCGGAAAGGGTCAATTAAGGATTTGCTTTGAATTTTACTGTCATATCGAAACAGCGGAGCTAATTTTTTTTTTTTTTTTTTCAATTCAAGTGCTCCTTTATTGTTTTCAAAGGGAATATAATTATATACATGGTTATTCACAAGTTGGTTATTCAATATATACAATGCACAATATAAGACGCATAAAGAAAGATGAACCATATACAAGGACGCAATAGTATCAGTGCGTGATATATATGTAAAAGTAAAGTTTATAATATTATATCACGAATTCATAGTTCTCAACATTCTCGCCATCCGCCACGAAAACATATTGTTGATTCGGTCAGATCGTGCAACTATTTTTGACGATATGGTTTGAGTACTGCGCAGATTGTTGTTTCGAATATTAAAAAAGATGGGGAGTCTATTCGACTGAGATATTCGTGCGTACATTTTAAAATCTGCTCTCGAGTGTCGTTCTGATATAGGTAGTAAGTCGAGACTGCTACGCTCCACCTTACATCTCAATGCAACACGTCGAAGGAATTTAGACTGAACTTTTTCAATTGCATCAATATGTTTCTTTAAATACGGCCGCCAGACTTCACAGCTGTAGATGAATTTGGGAAGTACAAGGCTATTATAGAGGCGGATATAAAACAATGGACATTCGATAATAAAACAACGAAATATCATGTTACATATAAGACTAGCAGATTGAATGGTTTGCGTAATGTGAATGTTAAAATCTAGCTCCGGTGTTATCGTTACCCCAAGATCGCGAATGCTGTTTACTCTGGGTATCTCCTGTCCATCAAGTGTGTAGACGTGGCCCTCCTTCAGACACACAACGGCGCATTTAGGGACCGAAATGATCATATCATTTTTGACGCACCAATCGGAGATGGAGTCAATTGTTTTCTGTAATATTTCCCTGTCAGCCTTTGTGCCAGATGGCCCGTAAAGTTTAAGATCATCTGCATATAGTTTGTGCTTAAGGGCTCCGGGTATAACGTTCTTAAGATCTAAAATGAATATACAGAATAACAATGGGCCCAGACATGATCCCTGAGGCACGCCCGAGGGACACACCCCATACTGACTAAAACTGTTGTTGACCCGCACACAAAACCTTCGATTCGTTAGATAACTTGATATCCATAAAACAGTGTGCTTGTCTATATTTAGGTCAATTAGTTTCTGTAAAAGTTTAAAATGGTTTACTCTGTCAAATGCTTTAGAAAAATCAAAGTATATACAATCAAATGCTTTCTTTTTGTTAATATAAATGGCCCAATCTTGAACCATTTCAACTAGCTGCGTTGCTGTAGATTTGCCCTTAGTAAAGCCATGTTGCTGCTCGTCAAGCATTTCCTCAGACTGCAGGAAGTTAAATATGTGATCCACAAGTAATTTTTCAAATAATATACACGCTATAGATGATTGTGCCACAGGTCTATAGTTATCAACATTCGATTTGGATCCTTTTTTATGTACAGGCGTAATTACGGATTGTCGGAAAAAATCAGGCACAACACCTTCTTCGTAAGACCTAGCATAAATTAATGAGAGCGGCTCAGTTATAACATGCGCCACTCTTTTATAAAATAATGGAGGGATACAGTCTGGGGTGAGGCTACATTTAGATGGGAGTTGATTTATTTTCTTTAAGATATTATATTCCGACACAAATAAATACGGACATTTTGATGGCGTTGGTGACGAGAAACTAAGTGGTTTTGTTGGACCTGGTTGGGCCACGTAAACAGAGGAAAAGAAGTTTTTGAAGACATCTGCTTTGGAGATGTCATCAGTGATAACCGTATTGCTTGTTTTCAGTGCTGTTATATCCTCTTTACCCCTTAAGCGTTTATTGGCATACCTAAAAAACGACTTAGAATCTTTAAAATCGAGATTGGATTCTTCCAATACCCGAAGCCTTCTGCTCGCTCTACGCAGTTTGGTCGCAAACCGCGGACTCGCATCATTTTCAATAAGTGATTCTAGACTAGAGATATACTCACGAAGTCTAGTGTTATTTTTAGACTTGCCGGTGCGTTTGGGAATAAATTCCTCGATCACAGCGTGCATCTGAGAAACAAAACAATTATACATATCATCTACGGTATCACAGTTTAAGAATATATGTCTCCACGGTACAAGTGACAGTTTTTCTATGATTTGGTCGTAATCACCCTTAAAGAAATTATACCCTCCCTTCTCAATAGGGGGATATTCGGAATCGAATAAAAGATTAAAAGAGATCGCGTTATGGTCGGAGGGCATCGGGGATTTAAAAACAGATATATCTTCTATTATACCTGGATCGGTTGTAAGAACCAAATCAATCAATGTTCCTTTAGGGTCTTCGTTTTGTGTAAAAATTGAGCTTGATTCATCTGACAGATGACTGTTTGTATGATTAGATAAATCACTTAAGTTTGTAATATATTCTGGCCCAACCTTGTCGCTTGAGTCTCTTACATCCACTGGAGGACGCGTAATTTCAGTCACTTGCTGATATAAACCATTTGTTATACAGGCATTTGTAAACGTAGCCTCCATGGTTTGTGAATCTAAAAGGGACACATTTTCCCAGTCAATTCTTGGAAGGTTAAAATCGCCTACAATTAAAATTGGTTTAGAACTATCACATATATTTTCAAAAGAATCACATATTCTATTTATGCGGTTCTTGCGCACAGGCAGCGATCCAGCATTTGTAGCATAAAAGCATGCCATCCTGACTGAACACGATTTTGAATACACGTCCAGCGCTAATGCTTCAGTATCATCATCTAATTTGACCTCACAAAATTTAAGCGTTTTTCTAACTAATATACAAACACCGCCTCCCCGAGAGCCGCGATCACACCGGAGTACTGAATACCTATCATCACAGCTTAATTCACTATTTGTAACATGTCTTCCGCCTATACCTAACCACGTTTCAGTTATAAAAATTAAATCAATATTATGTAAGGCGGTATATGAATTGAGCAATTGAACCCGATCGTCCTTTCCAATCGAGCGTGCATTGAAATATAAACATTTTAGAGCGCAGGTAGCCACGGGGGGAGTGGGGGAGGCGGAACTGCTGGATTGAATGGGGCGATTAGATTCGATGGTAGAGGGGGAAAGTGATGCCAATTGTAGACTGGAGGTTCCGAGTCGGAGGGCTGGATGATTTTTAATGGATGCTTGAAATGGGACTTTATTTTCAATTTTTGTGGAGCTTTTATATTGTCCCGAAAATAAGAACTACGTTCCGCCATTTTACGACCGTTTTTAAATGATGGTTGTGTAAGATCCAACTGGACGGCTATGTCCAGGTGGTTGGCTATCTCGCGAGAGATATGTCGAGCAACCAACCGAGCACCATGAACTCCAAAATGCACTCCATCAACATGCATATTTGTGGCTTTCTTTTGAATGTAACTAAAATCTTTAAAAACAATGGTACTCATGTCGAATTTGCATCTTAATTGTTGGTTAATATACCTACACTCCTCTTCATAGCCCACTGCAATGGGAATGGAGCAGACAATTAGTCGAATATTGTATTTGTAGATAAAACTGACAAGATCATTAAGCGCACACTCAATTTCGGACCATACTTCGGAAACTGAGCAACCTTGTCGTGCAGCACTATTTATCACATCATTAAGTCCTGAATGGAGAATGACTAGATTGAAGCGGCGAGTATCACGGCGCAATTTACCTAATGCATATTCAATTGTAGTGCGCACAGTTGCCCCTCCATGACTATTAATATCGCAACGTTTGTCATTCCCGATGGCGTTCATCACAAATGTCTTAACGCGCTTTACATTCGAGCTGCCAACGACTAAAACGCCTCTGGGCAGTTCACGATTCATTCTCATTAACTGCTGCGTGCCGTTTGAATTAGATATTTTCTTCTTGTTCATCTCTCTCCTTTTCGATTTTGTTTCGTCTTCTATTGTTGTTGTTTTGGTCAGTTGTTGATGTTTATATATCTGCTGCTCCTCGCGTTTATTATTCGTCTTCTGCGCCGCCCGTCGACTTTTCGCTGTCACCAGCTTCCACTCTCTTGTCGTCGTCTGCTCTATATTTGTCATCTCGCTATTCTTCACAATCCCTCCACCCCCACCACTTCCCTCAGCCGTCGGCAGCAGGGACTTGCTTGTTACGGCGTCCACTTGCAATGCCACTCGTGCTGGGGAAAGGGAAGAGGTTGATGCCAGTTCTGCTGCAGTGTCATGATCGACAATGACATGGCTTTGCACAATAGACGATGCTACACTGGCCAAAGTGGGCGGCATCTTGGTTTGGGGGGAGGAGGGGAAGCCAGCTGTGTGCGCCTTACAGCAGGCTTTAAGGCTGTTCAATTGAATAAAAATGGTCTTGAATTTTTCAGCGTAATTTTTGTCGGTAGTTAAAATCATATTCTTAAGATCTTCAAGAGCATTTTTAAAAGCACACAAAGTTTTACCAACAATTTCACAATAGTTTTTATCACAGCTGTTCTGACTCTGCTGGTCTCCCACAATGTTTGAGAGATTTGTTTCCAACACTTCCTTGTTAATTCTTTTCTCACAATGAATGCATACAAATCCATCGCACTTAGGTTCTTCCACACTGAACAATCCACCGCAGTAAATACATGCGATGGCTGGAGTAATACGCGGTGCTGATGGCGTTGAGATCTGTTGTCGCCGTCGTGTTGAACGGTGCACAGCTGGCGTTTCAAAGTTAAAACTCATCTCCAAGGGAAGACGGGGTGTTTCTGGCAGTACGCCCAACCTCGGTTGATGCATCATTTCACAGAGATATCTCAAAAACACAAGTTCTCACAAAGCACAATATGTCATAGTTTAAGCACAATTTTGAATTAAAATAAAACTAAATCTATTTAAAATAAGTTTAAAAACAAACAAGTATTTGACTAGTGCAAAGTTTAAGATAAGACTCTCGAGCTAGCACCTGCAGATATCCACAAAACTGCAGCAACACGATGTACACGCTTTCACAGTAAACATCTTGAACACTAGCTACATTTATAAAAAGCACTAAAATTTGATAAAATCGCCAAAAATTGATAAGAGCAGTCTGTGGCGATGCACACCGGTCGAAACCGAAACCGGAACTAATGGCACGACGTTTGTAAACATCGTGGTTATAAAAAAATTGCCACTGATAAATACCAGTGAGTGGATTTTATCGCGGTGAACTATACACATTTTTTTGGTTGAAAAAGTGTGGTGAGCGCTTAATCTCCCAGAAAGTAGACGTCATGGCTACCTCGTTAAGGGACCTGATGTCCCAGGACTCTTCTGTGGAGTTTTTTGAAGAGCAAGGTGTTCGCCAGTAAACCCGTTGCCATCGATCTGCTGAGTGAACATACTCAGCGGGAGATTGTAAAAACGCCTGAATTATGCCAACAAGTCATCAAAAATTGTGTTAAATCTCGTGTAGACAATGCCAAGAAGCCCCGTGGAGGCCATCTACTTGACGTCGTCTTTCGGACGGACATAATGGTATGCAAGATACTTTACCCACAAAGTTCGATTTTTGACCGTATCTGGTCTACATTATTTTTTAAGTCAAATATTTAGACTTTCACGTGACTATTGCCGCACCATATATATTTAGGCACATATAGATATGTGGGTACATAGATTTTTCAATTCAATTCTGTTCAGTCGTAGAGGTCACATTCAGTGCGATAAAAGAGAACGCCACCGCTGCCGTTGTAGCTTGATTAGCCGTTTGCTTGGCGTCATAGCCAGCTAGCGTTGGGTTAGTCATGTTGTAACCAGTTGTGGATTGTGATCGCATACTATGCGCAGATGAAAACGTTAGCGAGGGGGGGGTGGACGGCGTGGCTGGTTATCTGCTGCATACATAGATATAGAGTACAAACATAGAGACGTAGATATAGATACAAGTTTACTTAGGCATAATTGTAAAACCATTTGGTGAATAAAATATAGATATGTACATATTTATCATTTAAACTTAATAAATCGGGTGTTTTCAAGTTGTGGATAACTCTTTTACTTGAAGAATTAAGGTACAGTGGTTAAAGTATGTACACGGTTTTTGTACTGTAAGAAATATATAACAACTGAAACACCAATCAATGGGGTAGTGTATGTTGTGCATAAGTCTCTATTTTAACCTCCATTTTGTGGGTGTCAAAAATTGCCCAGCTAGCCTGTTAATGCATACCTACAGAAATACTTGGACTACATGTGGGACGCAATTCCATCTGTGCTACATGGTTCAATGCGCTTTAAGATGACAGAGTTCTATGGCACGCTACACTGTATATTCTCCGGTCTTGGCAGTAGCGCGTAGAGTCTGGCGGCGTGGTGCACTTGCCTGCGCCTCGCGACCGGAGGAGACCCATAAAGTTCACATCCACCGTTGCACATTAGTATTTTTGGGGGTCCGTTTTACGAAGCCATGCGAAGGGAGTCCCGTGGATGTTATATGTTGGCTGAATGTCAGCCCGAAAGAGAGTTTAAAAAAGGCCTGGTAATGACTGATGTAGCCCTGAAATCTTAAAAATGCATTCGTGTAGTCGCTAAGCTATATATATATATATATATATATATATATACTAAAAGTATCTCAAAAGTATGGATGATCCATATTCAGACCATATACCTAGCGGTGCTATGATCTTCTTGAGAAACAACAAGTCGTCTGCAGAAGAAGTTTATCGTGGGGGGGGGGGGTAGACATGGTGTAATTTACTTGGAGTGTTATCTCTTAAGAAATATGCTATAATTTCTGCCATCTTTATGGTGCTCATACTTGACTTACTTAGGCGTTTTTAGCAAAGATGACTGTATCAATAGAATACGGCTCCATTGGATTTATTTAAGGAAGAAGAAAGAACCTTACCCGAGCAGGATTCGGTCCTATGCATAACAACGCCCCAGATTCTTTTAGAACAGAGCCTTAGCCGCTTAATCCGATATTACTAGTAAAGACTTTAAAGCTCTGTGTATAAGTACATGCTCGTTGGCAATGTCTCACTTGGATGCAATTGCCACCATTGGCAGGACGAACAGTCGTAATTTCAAATGTTCAGACTCTATATTCGTGGCATTTTTGTTCGGTAAAGAAGTTATTTCAGATGATCTTTCCTTTCAACATCGAGCTATGCTTGGCGAGCATTTCAGAGCCGATTCGGCAGAAATTCAAAGAGTTTCTAAAGAACAACTTCACGCCCGCTTTCCTTCGTGCGTTCGATCTGCCTGCTGCCGCTATAGAACAGACAATTGCTTTTCATTATTTATTATTACATCACCTTTCGTTGGTTCTATGTTGTTATCGTATTGTTGGACAATTGCTTTTTCGCAGGAATAAAAAGTAGAGTTACTGGTTTTGACTTAAATGGCTGGACCAAAAAATTCTTTCCTCTCTTCTTAAATCAACACACGCAGACCTGTGTAAGCATTTATATGTATCTGTGTTGAACCATGGTAGTGAGCAATCGTGTATGCAGGTGTTTTGTAATAGCCTCCTGCTAGAGGGACGCAATTATATACTTTGGTAAGATAAGGAGAACCGTGTTAGCAGGTTAATGTACAGTTTTTTAAGATTAGGCCATTTGTAGAGCGCTAACCATGCTTTACGCCACCGTATAAAAAATATAAATATATATATATATATATATATATATATCGTGAGAGCTTTCATAAAGCGACTATTATTAGCACGTCCTCTATGCCATGCTGCGTTTGACGACAGACCGTTTAGGCTGACGCTGGCCTATGACGTGGCGTGAGTTGCGCTACTACATTCTGCCTAGGCTAGTTAAAAAGTTTTTGCCAACGCTGTTTTGTTAGATGATAGGGATGATAGGCAAACCTGGACAGACAACCCGTGTGTACGCATGTCTACCAAACTCCAAAACACCCAGCCATGCTCCAGCCAATGACCTTGCTATCGAAGACGACCTTGATAGCTCGTAAGGCAAGTTTTTACGGCCGTGTAGCGAAACGCAACCGGCGCGCACTAGCTTCGAGGGGGGGATGATTGCTGGGCCCAAACGTCTACCTGAGATGTTTCTCACTTGGCCTGTCTCGCTCTATCGCTCTTTCTCAGTTCTACCAGCGCCCATCGTTCCGCGCACTCATAGCTCGGCCACCGACGAAGAGGCTTAGGGAGCGTTCTCGGAAAGCGACGAGGCCTAGGAGATTGAAAGCATCTGCAAGACAACCGCCGTCGATGAGAAGAATTGCCGATCGATAATCGAACACCTACATAGAGTGTGCACATCAGCCACACCATTGTTGCACGGGGGTTGACTGTGTAGTAGTAGGATCGGCCGACGTACAATCGCCAACCAAACGTATCCGTTCGACCTGAAGAAGCGAACGCATGACAAAAGCAGGCCTGCTCCGCGAGCGATGCTCATTGAGAATAGATTCTAAAGCATACCGCTGCTGAAAGTCAGCGGCCGTTCTGCAACAAAGGACAAGGTTGAGGAAACCCTAGGCAGCCCAACATGTCCGGTCCTTTCGAAGCGATCTTTCTAGGGATTTGCAAATAGGGTTGAAATTATCAAGCTGAAAAATACATCGCTTGACATTCAACGAGGAAACGTAACACCTGTTCGAGGCACAATGTTAAACTAGGCTAATCCTGGGTAGGCGAATCTCCTACTACACGTTCCCGCGGAAACAGTTGTTCACTCTAAAGTGCTAACATGTAAAATTTGAATATGGCGGCATGGTCTAATGAAGTAGTGCTTTAGTCATGGTTGTCATCTACCGGGGTGTCCCCGGTTTGATCACTGTTGTTGGTTGAATTGCCTTTGAGCGATGCTCATTCAAAATACGTGATAAGCCATACCGCTGAGAGTTTTTTTCATTGCACGTTGCTTTAAAAATACATTTATATGCCAAGTTTGGCGGGCTGCGGGAACATATCCAGTTTCAAGTAGAATTTAAACAAACACCATTTGGCCGACCTAGCAACGGGGTCTATGGAATTTCAACAATGTTTCACTATTGTTTTTGCTCTTTACTTCGAAGTGTCTCCTGATAAGACTAAAAATATCCCTTGTTTTCCGAAAACGACTGTTAAGAGAATGCGCCCAAGTGTGCGGCTGCAAAAGAATCACAAGCCTCATTCGTGTTAGTGCGCCTGCCCTGGTGGCTTTTCTTCCGGCCCATATGCAGCGTCTACGGGCTAACGCAATCTTCTTGTTCCAACAGTACTTTGGTTAGGCAGGCCGTTAGAGCATAAAACGTCATGTCTGCAAGTCTTGGGTGTTTCAGGATTTCCTCTTAATATTTTAGACCGGTAATTGAGCACCCAGAGTAGTTGGCTGAGTGTACGGCAGCTCCGAAGTTGTACCACGAGGGGACCATCGTGCATCCGTGCAAGACAGCTTTCTGCCTTTGAAGACGAATTGTGGTACCGCAAGACATAGGCCCTGTCTCGTGCAGCACCTCATATTTTTTCCTGGAGCTCTCTTGCCTTTGCGACCGCTTTCTCAATCATCTCGCAACCCTCCCACGGCGTAAAGTCCTTTGTAAGACGAATCGCCACTAAGGCGCGTGGGGTGGGGAGTTCTTCTTCTGTTGAATTATACGCGACAGCACCGCACCGACCTTCTTCCCCGATTCCCCAGCTATCTCTTGAAACTGGTTCGCCATGTTTCATGAAAAGTATAGGGATTAGAGGTTTGCCATGTTTCAAGGAATAGCTGGTAAAAGAAGGCTCGCTTTGAGACAAAATACTTTATTACACTATCTGACCATTCTCTCGACAAGAATTCTTTCAGGTAATCTGCAGTTTTGCAGCGTGCGATCAGGTTGTTTATGACTTCTAGCTGTCGGTCTGTTCCTTTGCAGCTCGCTGCCGTTTATCGGCACGTCTTGCTCTCTCTGACCGTATTACGTCTCTTGCTAGAAATCTTAGCCGTTTCAATAAGTTCTTCACTACGATTTGTGTGTTCTGTGTACTTAAAGTGACCTATACATTTTTTCGATCAGCCAGCCCCATATAGGGTAAGCATCCTCCACCGCTACTGGCTCATCGCCCGGTTCCTTGTCCGGCTCTTTGCCCGGATCAGCGCCCTAGTCTATGTCCGGATGAGCGCCCTGATCCTTGCCCAACTAAGCGTTCTGCGTTTTATGTGGCTAAATGCCCTGCCCCTTAACCGACTCCTTGTGTGAATGATACGTCTTAAAACAACAAAATAAATATAAAATCTCTCCCAGGATTTGAACCCGGTAAGCGGTTTTTACAAGCTAGGTGTGTTAGCTGTGGCTTCTTTTGCCTAAATACGGCCGTGATAATACTACTGTCGCAAGGCTGACTAGATGCTCTTGACAATATGGTTGATATCAACAATGAAAGCGACAAGAGCGACAATGATAATGATGATACTTTGCAGAGACACAGCAACAGCCAGCTGAAGTGACGATCATGGCTAAAATTATGATAGTCTTCCACTACGCAGGCCACCACCCTTTGACAGCACCAGCACTACTTGAATCACACAGCTGATTTTCGCAGCCGAGCAACTTTCATATGGGGGTCTTGCGAATAAATCACAGATGAATAACTGGGGTTCGAGTGGCAGGTACCCAGGTGTGCTCCAGGCCACTGCTCAATGAACTGACAGCAGAGACCGGGCTGACAACGACTCTGCGCTAAGATCTTACCATTTTTTCCGAGAGTTCTTGCGAACCTGACCGCTGTGTTCGAAGGCGAAAATCAGACTGTAGATCCGTGGATTCTGCTACCGACGCCAGAAACGCCGCTTGGCTTCACGCCGGACCGCAACCGACGCCAAACTGGAAACTCAAGTAGCTTCCCGCTCAAAAGGGTCACTCAGCTGCTTTTCAGCTTTAGCGCCTCGTTATAAGAAATGATGTTATTTTTGGGTGGATTGGGCCTACGGCGAATCCCTGAAATTCGTCCGCCATCAGCGGGTGCTCTCGCATCCCCTCCAGGTGGCGCCGGTCGCTTACAAATGACCACTTGCCGAAAAAAGCGATATGTTTATTTCTCAAGAAACAGATTGATGGTTATCACTCACCCCACCCCGATTCGCTATGTTGAACGCATTTCACACATCGAGTAAGATGAGTATGGCGAATGTATCTTCGCCGCACCGTTAGAGAACTTGTTAAGGGTCTCAAGGATTGAGCTTATGCCCTGGGATACTATGGTCTCCATCATCTTGAGCATCATCACCAAGTAGACAGCTCGGCCGATAGGCGGATGATTCTGTACTGCGACGACACTGCGAAACATATTTTCAACTGGGAAGCGAACATATTGTACATCGATTTCGACGGTTCGCAAGGCCTTTGCGGAGCTAAATTGCACAGGATTGTTTACAGAGAGACAAAAAAACCGTGAAAGTGTGTTACTGTCCAAATAACTGTGTAATAGAAAAAGCAAGCTATAGTAGCTTGTTGTCTCAACCGTTGATATATTTTGTGTTTTTATCGGGCAAGCCTGCGTAGTTACAACTGTTACTGTTGCCTAATGCCTACAAACGACTAGGTCTACTTGGGAGGTCCAAGGCATCGTTCAAACTTCACAATAAGCAGCAACATCTGTAATTCTTCTGGGCTCTCCGATGTACGGCCCCATTAAATTAATTTTTATTAGAAGAAAGACAGCGAATTAATAATAAGGCAACAGCAGCAAGTCCAAACAGCAAATGTAAAAAGCCTGCACTTTTTTAGCTGTCTTAAACACCTCTGCCCTTGTTTTCTAGAGTCATCACAGACGGCTACTCGGAGGCCTTTCAGCAATATTTCGAAATCCACGCATTTTTACTTTTGGGGACAATTGTCATAATTAAAGAAAGTAAAAGTCAAAATTTACCTCCTGCGAGTCCCGGATAACTTTGACCTTTTTCAAGCAAAACATTTGCAAATATTGAAAAAATCCAATTAATCATTGATGCAGCAATAACGTTTATGAATATCATCAGCCCTATGCTTGCTCTGCCCTGAAATAAGCTAGTGAGTAGATAATAAATAAATAGTGAGAACAACCACCGATATAAAGAACATCAGCTAGAGGTGTCGACTAACACGTGAGTCGTCGTTCTCTGTTTGTTTTTCTATGCTACACATTGACAAAAAGATCAGCTGGCTGAGGCAAGCTTTTTGTTTGTTCTCTAGCTGACTTGGCCTGATTGCGGCGGCAACCAGCATCGTCGAGAGTCCACCTTTACCTGGTGGTGGTAGTAGCAGCCCGTCTTGATTTTCGTTGGCGTGTCGGCCACCCTCCGAAGCGGGAACCGGGTGGGAGGGCGCCCATCGAGAGCTAGCCATCGTAAATAGCCACTGCCGTTGCAGTAATAGTAGTAGTAGTAGTAGTAGTAGTTAGTAATAGTAGTAGTAGTTAGTAAGAGTAGTAGTAGTAGTTAGTAATAGTAGTAGTAGTAGTAGTGGTAGTAATAGTAGTATTGGTGGTCGATACAGTAAGAGTGTTAGGGCTCGTAGTAGCTGGCGCAGGTCGAAGTAGATAGGTATTTACTGCATGTAGCAAGCTCTCATACAATTGGCGGAAGCTCCCCGGAGGCCTCATCAGGCGGCAGGCAGCAGCAGCAGCAGCAGCACTAGAGCAACAGTGGTGGCCGACACCCCGGCAAATGGCAGGAAACGAGGGCGAAGAAAACGTAACTAAAGACCCCACAGGAACCTCTAGGATAGGAGGATACTAAGTGCTGTTGATGGCCGCTGCGGTCCTTCACCAGCCTTTCCCTTGTTAGGCTGCCATATACCACCACTAGCTACGAACAACCAGGCGGCCGATTGGAGCCGTGTAGCCTGGCTCATGTGATCGATCCTGCCGATCGAAATAGTTAGGCAATAAATAGTTAGTTGTGTTGTGGCCACGCAGGTGTGAATAAAACGGAACTCGGTCTATTCGTGCGTGCGTGCGCGGCTGACAAGTAAGCAATAATGGTAATCCTTATTTTGATCGGTTGGTGTGTCATTTTGTAAGTATTCGGAGTTTTACATAACGTGGAGGCATCTTGTGTAAGTTAAGCTAGTTGAACGAGCAGTATATATATATATATATATATATCTCCCTTATTGAGAAAGGTATTGAGAAAACACACATGGGCACGTTGCGAAACTTGTCATGCAAACTCATTATTCACCACTTCGACATTAGTTATTTAGAAAGTCTTACGTTAACTCGCAGCTGGTACTCGCTCACGTTTGGAAGTACAAGGCTTTCAGGCCTTACAGTGCAACGTCATGTTTGCCAAATTTAACATGCACCCGCTAAAGCAGTTATACACATTTTCTACAAAAAGGTGCCTACACGTGCGAGCAGTATGTCCAGTTTGGTAAGACAAGCGTATTGTACAAGTTTATGTACATTGCTGAGTCATGCCCAATAAACGCTCTAAGAATGGGATTGCACAGGCAGATTTTCCAATTTCGGCGATATGAGTTGTTTACTTTGTTTGACAATCAAATGTAACACCTAGGGTTTTATATGTTGACACTTCAGATATACTATGACCGTGCTGCCCTTGTTTAGTTTCAGCTGGACACATCTTCCATTCTAAACAAGTGGGCCTATCGTAGTATGGAATCAACTACTTTTTGTAACTCGGCCCTGTCTTTGACTTGTACGTGTACATTCAAGTCATCGGCATGGAGTTTGTAAATTACAACGCGTTTGCCACGGACGAGTTTCAGTTCTTAAGCAAAAATTGAATACAGGAGCGGTCCTAGGTAGAAACCTTGCAGGACTCCGGAGGGGAATGGAGCAATATACATAACACTTTTCATACTAACCTTAAAGCTCCTGTCAGCGAGATAGGTTTGGCACCAATTTCAACCCTAGGCCCGATGCCTAGCGATTCCATCTTCATTAGTAAAATTTAGCGGTCAACCCGATTGAAGCCACGCAAAAAGTCAAAGTAGACAGTGTGGAGCAAAGATGCGTGATCTCGCGTGAGGGACCTTCAATAATTGGGTTGCCGTCGATCGTCCCTTAGTGAGTCTGCGTTACCGATTGTCTAAAAGTTGGTTGGAAGATAAAAACTACGGATGCAAACAACAACTATTTTCTTCATGATTAAGCACGGGATAACACACTGGGCAATAGGTCGATCATTTTCAGCAGTTGCTCTAGAGCCCTTCTTGTGCACTGGTGCGTTGCAGATTTCAAAGTTCATCGAGCACAGTAAAGAAATGGAATTCAACGTCGCTGAGTGTGCGGGCCGTTTATTGATTCTCCCGGTGGAGACGTTCTTAAGCTGCCAGTAGACACTTTTGAAGTAATTTAGAAGCACCTCAGCCCTGTGTTTATCTTCGACTGCGGCGCCTCTTTCCTGCATAAGTGGCGCTACCCCGGACTCTAGTTAAGGACGTCGGCCTGCATATCGGAAAAGTCTCTTGCGTCGCGAATATCCAGATTAGTTTCTTCCAAGCGCCGGCAGCGCAATTCTGAACGAAAGGCGTTTATGGTTTTGAGAGGAGGTGCATTCTACACTACTACTTAGTTTTCGCTCAGTTCTGTCCATAACATCCTGTCGTGGGGATGATGTTGGACCATCTTTGGAGCATATCCCTCTACAAAGTTGGATATGATATTTAGGAAAGAGCAGTAAGGGGCTTCCATCGATTGGCATTGCGCAAAAAAGGGACGCTAATTCGTAGCTTTTGTAACTTTTCGGGCTGACCCTCAGCCAAGATTTAACGTCCACGGGACTGCTTTTCAAATTGGTTTATAGACGGACCCCCATACATACAAATGCGCAATTGTGGGGATCGAACCCGCGCACCTATGTGCCTCCTCTGGTCGCGAGGCGCAGACGAATGCACCCACCACGCGACCGAGCTCGACGTCAATTGGTGGCTGCCAGGGTCACGGCCATGATATTATAGTGAGCTTTATAGAAGTTCAAAGAAGTTTAGGCCCCCTGTGGCCCAATCTATTCCAAGTTGATTGTAATCACCGGTCAAAATGCCGGGCCAGCTCACTTAGACTAAATCATTCAAAGCGTCACATAGTGTGCGCATTCGCTTCGCTAGCTCGGTAGAAAAACCGGTTGGAAAAAATTAGGCATATATTACCCGATGGCATTGATCGATCCCGCGTAGCACGACTTGCAAAGTATACATACTCCGCCCCTACAGCGCCCCATATGGTTCTTAGGAAATGCGGAGAAACGGTCCCCAATGACAGCTCTGCCGATGATAAAATTTCTGCAGACGCCCAAGCGTCAGATATGCATATAATGCCCGGAGAGTGCAGTAAGCAGACTTTGGAGAAGCGAATGACAGGTAAACTGTTTTGTTATACGAGCAGAGTTGAACGAAGTGCAAGAAACAAAACTATACGTTGACGGTCCAAAGGTGCGATCAGAGCGGTGAGAGATCTTCAAAATATACGTCCTTATCTCTTAACAGTGATTCCAAAAGGTGTCACTCATCTCTTATTTGCGGACGATTTAAAAATAAACGCAGCAATCGACAATTCATTCCACACATATTATTCAACTAGCAATTAAAACATTGAAAACTGGTGTTGTGAGAATATGGTGCAAATATCTGTGCCTAAATGTGCCGTGGTATCATCAGATGGGCAGTTTACCACTGTATATACTCGCTAACGACGCAATATCGGCAGTTAAATCTATTTGTGATTGGAGTGATTGTGACCCCCAAATTACATTTCTCTGAACATATTACTGCCACCGTCACTTCTGCTTCACAATTATGTAATACCATATTTAGATGTTTGATTTGAAAACCCTGATTTCTATTTGTTTATCTCTCGAATTTGTACATAAGTCTATTCTTACCCAAATTCCTTTATTGTAGCCAGGTTTGAGCTTCCTATATGGCAAAACATATAAATGCCATGACGATGGTACAGGCTAAATTTATCAGACAAATGTCAAAAAGGAAAAATATCTTCATTTATTATTTAATGTTATGGTTACAGGGAAATGTGAATAACTAGCTACACTTGGGCTTGTGAGGAGTTCTACCAGTCGAGCTTTTTTTCGAGGCAGCCCCTCAAAAAGTGTCAAAAGGGTGTAATATTTCTCGTGAAAGCGTAACTATTGTGCCGTAATAATGCGTAGGTTACACGACCGAGGTAATCTATCGCTGCATAAAAATTGTGCTGTCTCGGGACTGACTAGACCATGTTTAAATATAAAGATAATGGACTACGAAGTGGAGTAAACGTTAGATCACTGGAAGTTGCGCGCTCAGTGAAGATGGAACACATTCTCGTAGAGAGTTCCACGAACTCTGCGAAATCGACAGAATTTATGTATGTTATAATGAATTTCAGATATTAAATATTTTGTTAAAAACAATTAGACTTAAGCATATATGACCCTTAAATAAAGCTGCTCTTGACTTGACGCACCATAGAGTCATGGCTATCAATGTCAACAATGAACGATGAGTAAAAGGCAAACCTAGGTTTGATTCTGCGTACTCTAAGAGCGGTTACTCCATTCTTCTTAAGACGTCCATGTACTCATGATGCTGAAACATTCGAGTCAAGCTTTGAGACGAACACCACGCTGATCTGTATGTCGGCCCCTATGGGCAATGGTAGTTCTAGTGAACCGTGGGAGCGCAATTCCTAAGACTGCTGGCTTCTCGAATGTCGAGTCTGCAAGCTCAGTGGGATCTAGGGAAGTAGTGCCGACATTGAGTACGCGGCGCGTATCTCTACGACCACTATGTTAATTACTCGTGGTGCGATAGTTTCCAAAGTTTTTGTTTAATTAAACACCGGTTTTTCGGGAATAGCGTTGCGCTTCCCGCGCGCTTTTATTTGTAAATAGAACGGAGTTGGAGCGCGCTCTCGGAGTTTGAAATCGAACTGAGTTGTCTCGCTTGGCCTGTCTTCCACTATTGCTTAACTGGCCAGAGACAATAGCTGTTAAGTGCAACAACTGCTTGTTGTCTATGCCCTAGTACGATTTTATCAACGTGCGTAGTGCACGTACCTTCTTCACAGGTGTGTGCATGAGCAATTTTGGTCGTCCATCCCACTTGAATGTGCATTACCGTCGCCGGCAGGCATGCTGTCAACAATGTCTGCATCGTCATCAGCAGTTGTGACACCTAAACTCAGCGAAGCTCTAAGTACGATTAACGACATTGTGAGTGGTGACTTGGGTGCACTGGAGTGCACCGAATTGTGTTGTTTGTGCCAACACGGAGGTCACTTTCTGGGCTTATAAGTAGCTCTTTTAGAAGAGCTCAGAATGCCATCTTGTGATTGAGCTCGCTTGTTTCGCCTCAGGCCCATCTTTCTGGTGAGATCACTAGACCAGTATCTACCAAATAGTTCGTAGTCGCTCGATGAATCAAATAGCAAGTTAACGACAGAAACCCCGCGTGTGTGTAGATATATATATATATATATATATATATATATATATACACCTACACACAAGGTCGATCAGGCTTGTTGGTAGGCATATATATATATATATATATATATATATATATATATATATATATACCTACACACAGGGTCGATCAGGCTTGTTAGTAGGCTTAATTTAATATCTCAGTGCTAATGTGAATTTATTAGCAACTCCTATATCTTTGGTGGCTGCATAGTATGGTGCCGGTGCTTGGCATCAAATAGTCATCTATACTCATTAGGTATCAGGGGCTGTGAGGAGCTGTAAGTGCGGAAAGCCAAAGTCGCTGCCTTGTCTATGGCTTGCGGTTTGAGAGTTGCCAGCTAACAATTACCAGCTAATTAGGGAAGTCACGTTACTCGTGCTTCCCGCACTGCTGACTAAAGCAAACTAAGGGGCGTAAGGTCTAATTGCGCCTGTGTACGGTTTTGTCCAGCGACTTGATTGCCTTTAGGCGACCTTGCGTAGTCCCCCGCGCTCTAAGCAAAACTTGCGTTTTGCTTAGACGCAATGCCTGGGGAATTCCTTTACTTCCACCCTATCACAAGAAAGCGACCTTGTTCGGCTCGAAGGGTGTAACGAAGGAAAAACTAAGTGTAACTAGAATGTATTTCTGTTGATTCACTGGCTCTCACTTAGCAATCGCTTCTGCAAACGCAAATTGCTATACCGTGTGGTTTGGTTGTTCAAAGGCGGGGATTGCCTGTGCCGTCTGCGTACACTTCTTAGTAAATGATATAGAATATATGAGACACGTTGGGACATCTGCCTGTATGAACCAACCTAGGCACGGACGTATGCTAAAACTCTATTGACGAATAGCATATGCAGAAAGTATAAAGACCTAAAATTAGACCTTATCAGGTAATGGCGCCACTCAGGTAAATGCGCCTAGCTTCTAACATTATAAATTTAGCAATGACATGTTGTCGTAGGGTTCCAAACACTTAAACGTGCGCTTTCTTTTCATGCCGTAGTCTGCCGTATCTGTCTACTTCGGAGCAGGGTTCGGAAGACGCCGTTTAGAAACGGTGTCTTAACGGTGGATTTATTTACTAGAACGGCACTTTTTCAAATTTATTGTCATAGGCATACAATTATGGGGAATAAAAACAGTTTCTACGGGATCTCCGGAAGCCCTTCGGCTGACGGAAGAGACCCTTCCACGGCCGCGGCGTTGCCGCGTTGAACCTCGATCGATATGCGCTGCAACAGGTATTCGCTAGCTCGGGGGTCCTGAGTTGCAGCGATGACTTTCCGGCCCAGTTCCTTAATAAACTTCATAGATTCCGGTCCGATCGGTCCAAAGGTCTCTATGGCAATCGGCTGAACTATAAATTGCGATGCTAGTTCCTGGTATTTCGTCACTTTTCGGTTCTCTGCGAGCCGGGCGCCTGCGCCCACCTCACGGCTCGTGTTTTAAACGTAGCTTTTGGCCAGCGTACATGACACTGTAACATCCCACACGAGAAGACGACCACGAGCCCAGGGGGTAAGAGTTTTTCCGTCTGGCCTCAGCTGACTATTCTGACTAAGACCGACAGGCCCCTTCACTGCCGGAATGTGGGCCGAGTGAAGAGCACGGAAGATAACGTTGTTGATGGCGAAATGACGTGAGCCCAGCACTATAGCGACACGATAAGGCGTGTTCACCCGTGGCACTTACCGGTGCTCTGCATAGACTGCATGGGTGGGGTGCGCAAACGACCTCCCCAAGCCGTAAGCCGGAAACGATGCGGAGTCTGTT
Source organism: Dermanyssus gallinae (assembly GCA_003439945.1). Taxonomy (NCBI): domain Eukaryota; kingdom Metazoa; phylum Arthropoda; class Arachnida; order Mesostigmata; family Dermanyssidae; genus Dermanyssus; species Dermanyssus gallinae. The sequence goes on from QVRM01001639.1 coordinate 29,240, forward strand.
GTTGTCCAGCAAACATGTTTACTAGAATGTCATTTCGTCATCTGAGTATGATTGTAGTGGCGGGCAGTGGCTCTAAGTAGAAACTTTCTTTTAGAGGACTAACTGGAAAATGCGGTTGCACACACGGGCACTGCAGCAGGAAAGCTTCCTGCAAGCGCGGGTCGGTAGTGTGGGACAACAACCTACTCAAAACCAGTCATGTTCCCGTCTCCCCGTCTGACTGGGAACTGCTTGCGCAAAACACCAGACAGTCAGGGGGCGAGTCTACTGCTTTAGGCGGGTATGACACTTCGTTCCAGTAAGATGTTGATTCCGTCATTTTTTGACGATTGCATTGTTCGATAGATGCTTCTATCTGTTCTTATATGCTATCTGTTCTAGGTGTATATGTATGTACAATGGCGGATCTGCAAATTCTAATAATCAAAATTTTAAATAATCAACCGAACCCACTCTTCGAATTTGTTTTGCTCAGAAGAGCCTTTTATCAGCTACACGCAGGCCAAATTTCGGTTATCATTTAAGTCCGGTTCCACCGAGTTCGTGATATTGTACTCAACATTCGCCGATTTGCTATCAGGGAAATATGTAAGAAATTGGAGATATCTTATGGATCAATTGTGACTGTCTTAACCGATATTTTGCAAGAACAGGTTCGGGATATCCTCACGGACAGCAACAGCCGAGCTTGCCGCTTGTGACTCTCAGCGACAAGCCATGGTCATTGCACATATATTATATATATATATATAGCTTAAAGCAAATGCATCAACTGGCCGTCTATAAACATAAAATATCCATATATATACATATATATATATATATATATATATATATATATATATATATATATATATATATATATATATTTACTATTTTATGTTTATAGACGGCCGGTGGATGCATTTGCTTCAAGCTATATATATATATATATATATTTCAACTCAATAATTTATTATTTAACTCGTAACGGGGTTAACAATTGTCCCCTAGAGAACGTGACGACAATTTATATCAGCCTTAGGTCCAGGCCTGGTGTAGACCACCTGGACAAGGTGCCAAGCACCGCCGTGGCGTTTCCACGTTGTATATCCAATGATAGCCTTTGCCGAAAAAAATCACCAGCGCGTATATAAATAGCTTGAAATAAATGCATCCACTGGCCGTCTATAAACATTAACTAGCCATATATATATATATATATACAGGGTGTAACCGAAATGTTTGATAATCGATATAAAAAAAGTGTAGAGCAAGTTGAAGCAAATATTTTTCCAATAGAATATGGTCTCTGAGACGTCTTGTTTCGGAGCTAGAGTAAAATCACTAAATTTTATGACACTCGTGTTTTTTCCCGACATACGAGCATAAAATGTGCAATTGCGAGACAACCGGTTCTCCTATACAGAAAATAAGCACACCGTCGTATTCGTGAATATTCTGCCTTTTCTGAAGAACACATAATATCGCCCAGAAGATGCGACACGGTCGTTTGGAAATAATTCGCCAAAATTACGTTCAATATCTCAAAATCATAACCCTACGACCACTCACAGCGCTCAAAACTAACACATTCAGGCGAATGCACATCATTCTGCACCAATTATTTTATCCCGATATTGGTACCAGAATGTACCAAATACATGGCAAAACCGTGATTGCGGAGTAATCGAGATTGAGTGCATGCATAAATGACCTACTCCATCAGGTAAAGCACTTTAGGTCATTTATGCATGCACTCAACACCGACATGCCCTTCGAGAAATCTTAATTGTTCCGCAACCGCGGCTCGCATTACCATGTATATGGTATCAAAATGATCGTCATTAAAGTGTTTGCCTGAGTGTGTTAGCTTTGAGCCCTGCGGATGGTCCTAGGGTTATATACATATATATATATATATATATATATATATATATATATATATATATTTATGCAATGTAATAGCAGTAATACGCAAGTCGACCGTAACTTGAAGCTGCTCTCAAAGGTATTCCTTATGCCGAGTTGTGAACAAAAGCCCATACGACCATTTTGTTATATTCAATGTAAAATACCTAAACCATCTGCATATTCGTAAATCATCACTTGTTGGTGTTTTCAAAATGTTCTATTTTAGTTAGTTTGCTATTGCAGAATGAGCATCTGCGCCATTCCTGTATTGTTGTGCAGACGGAGAAAGGTAGACTAGCTTCTCCGATGGCCTATAGCACGGTTGCCGTTTGCACACGATTCGCTTTCGCCGCAACGTAAATGGCTGTACCAAACGAATTCTGATCGTTTGCAATACGCTCAAAATTGTTAGGTTAGAGCGGAAGGGTAAAGTCAGTAACAGCAGCTTTACTATCGATTGATGTAAGGAATAATATCAATAGTAATGATAGATTTATGTAAAGTTACCCGCACCCACCGTAAAGCTATTTGCAGAAAATCCTATGGTTTGCATTCGCTAACGCTGCCTCAAAATGTCCACACTTGCTGGGCAGGCGCAAATCTGTCCACCACGCTATTATTTTAGGCCGGTCCGTGTCTTGTGGCAACCCGTAGCTCTGCAGGAATCGGCATCGTTTTGACGGCACGGATTACGTCCGTTTGTTTATTCTGGTCACAGAGTTCCTCAAGCGTGTTTAGCAATCGCATTTGTCTGTTTTTGTTATTATTGTTATTGTTGTTGTGGTTGTTGTTTTTTCGGTTGGGTGTGTGGGAGGGCCGATGTATCCGCATCGAGCGGATCAATCCTTAGCAGCTAGCCAGAAGAATGGCGAATTCGTATGCAAGGCCCACGGCCAGTGGTGATGGTGTGACAACTATCTATGTTGTTGTTTTTACTTAATTTTTTTTTGTTTACATTTATCCACAGATGTATTGTCCTAGAATTTAATGCGCGGCTAGAATTTAAGACAATTTTGGCGCCGGTACGTCATCAGGTTGGCTGGCCGAACGACTGGCTCAAATAAACTAGGATGACGCAGGGTCGATCTGTTGCTCTTCCGCCCTCTGTGTGTGTCGGTGCATAGTGTGGTGCGTCCGACGGTTCCCCAGCGCGCCCAAGCGTCTACCGCCACGACACGGCAGTTGTCAGTGAATGAGAAACAGCCTACCTCTATACACATATATATATATATATATATATATATATATATATATATGTATTTGGGAGGGGGGAAGGGGGCTTATAGCCAGTACAATATTGAGAGTGACAATAATGTTAGCATGGCGTGCTATAGGTTAGAAGGCGTGATCTAGTACTGTGATGAGTCGAGCCCGGTGGCGTGGTGGGTGCATTCGTCTGCGCCTCGCGACCGAAGGAGACACATAGCAGGTGTGCGAGTTCGAGCCCCACCGTTGCACCACATTTGTATTTATGGAGGTTAGTCTATGAATGCGAAAAGCAGTCCCATGGACGTTAAATCGCGGCTGAGAGTCAGCCCAGAAAGTATTTTCTGTAGTACTGTGAGAAACTTTTGAGTAAGCTCTACCGAAGCAATGCCTGCATTGAGAATTTCACAGTTTATATGATTATTCATTTTAGTGTATTTGTTCTCACTCCGTGGCTGGTCAGTAACAAGCCGGATTGGTCAGTAACAAACCACCCTCATTTGGTCCACACGCAAACTGAAACGCGACGTGGTGTTTTTTGCTACCTACAATAGCCTTTGGACGCGTACAAAATGTGTGTTATTTGCCGTATCTTTCCAATAGCGAGACAAGAATGTATGCACTTTTGTAGTGCATTTGTAGACACTCTCCTATCATGCGGCTAAATAAGGAAGTAAATCATTTGTTAGTCTTATCGCATTTTGTCTTGCCAAGAAAAAGAACGGGAGAAGCGGCAGGACTATTACCTACAGCTCTTAAGCAGAGTTTAGGTCTTTTATATGAAAATTCGCAAATAACTGTAGAGCTATACGGAAGTCTGGCCTCTGCAAGACACGCTACTCCATCTGCTTTGTTTTGGTCTTCTATCTACATTTGCTGCAGTGACGATGCTGAAATAGAATATGTCTTAGCAAGATATAACGGCATACGAATAATCCTACTTTTGCTCGCCTATTTACGTCCTTTTTTCACTCAATGAAAGCAACCCCATCGTCAATTGCGTGCCCGGTACGTCTTGCTTCTTTGCGTCGACCTTTCTGCGTCAATCAAGAAGAAAACTCGTGAACTAACACTAACATAATGAGGTGCGTTGGTAAATCCGCTTTATAATGAACCTCTTGTTTCGAGGGCTGTTAGGGTGACGTGGAGCTCTACGTTCTGGCTGGTGATGAATGAGTCTATGAGTCTGACGTGGACTTTCACCCTAACGAGATTATTTTGCACATACCCATAAAAGATGGGGCGAAAACTACGTCCAACAAAGCAGAGCCGACAGATATTACGTCTTGTGTGTCGCAGGTATTTAGTTTATTTGCAATATAGTCTGCACGAATAGAGCACAACCATATGACCAGAGTTCGTTATTTAAAAGCCGCACAGCTATTATAGCTATGTTAGCACTGCAGTCTAATCTACTGCTATTTTGTTTTGCGACCCTAAAGCCGCATTCACCGTACTCGGGCGATAGGATTAGACTCCAAGCAGCTCCTGCAATAGATGAGGAGCGTCGTTTCACTAGTAGTTAGGAGCGTCTGTTAACTGCGAACTCATGCAGAATCTGGTGCGAATGCAGGCCGGTAGCTTAGGGTTGTACGAAGTCGTCCGTTAATGACGGGTACTATTCTTGCAGGCGTCCCGGTTGTACATCGACTCATCGTCGCCAATAACTGCGTTTTACGTGCTTAAATATTTCATATATGCATACATATGTATACAGACATACTTTCGTATATATACACGTATACACGCAAATATACACTTTCGTATAACCTTACCACATACGCATCATGCATGCATACGCATGTGCAACACACCACAGCTTAGTATAACTTTTGAGTAACTTGAGTGCTGATTTCATAACGATTGCAATGTGTGCAATTGGTTGCGTGATAATAGCGTGACTTTGACTGGTGATCTATATATCTGGAAGGAGATGATGAGGTGACCCCGCCGATCATAGGTGCACTAAAGTTCGCTGTCTACTTTGCCTCCTCGGAGAGCTCTCACTCTCCCTCTCTCTCTATGTCTGTGTGTCTTTCACTCTTTATCGCTCTGCTTCTCTATGATCTCTCACAAGGAAGTTTCTGCCGGCGACTGCCGGTTCGGCAGTCGTCGTCTCGTGGCATCTACAGGTTGGCACTGTTGGGCCACCAACCGCAAAAGTCTCCCAGCCAAGTTTGTCGCTGATCAGACTCAACCTGTCTCCAACCTGGCCCCGATAACACCATTGCGCTTAATCTAAACCTTTCGGGGCTGATTCTCAGCTGATTCATAATAAATGTACACATATGTCAACGGATGCTTTACGCACAATATGGAAACCAACCATTTGTTACGAAAGCTCAGTTACGTAACTGAGCTGTACGCAGATACAACTATACTAATCCTTTCGGGGCTGACTCTCAGCCAAGATTTAACGTCTATGGGACTGCTTCTTGCATTGCTTCACAGACGGACTACCCCACAAATACAAATGTGCAACGGTGGGGCTCGAACTCGTGCACCTATGTGTCTCCTCCGGTCGCGAGGCGTAGACGCATGCCACCACGCCACCGGGCTCGATATTGCGCATAATCTCTACCAGTGGAAGCTGGTTACGGTGGCGGCCGGCTGACGACGAACGAAAGCTGCGTCGGCTATGGCAACTACAATACTCGCACCACATGCTACTGGTGGCCCAAGGGGGCATCGAGGTCGTTGTATGTGTATTTAAATGTAGATATATATATATATATATATATATTTATATATATATATATATATATATATATATATATATATATATATATATATATATATATATATATATATATATATATATATATATATGAGTGTGAATGTCCGTGATTGTGTGTATATGCACATACATACGTATGTATGTATGTACGAGTATATCTATGTGCGTTAGCGTATGTATACTAATGAGCTCTGGTTAGTTGGCCGTGCTAGTTCTAGCAGGAGCCTACCTATACAGGTCCTGCAGTAGGGCGCCGTAAGGAGGTGCGAAGTTGTTTTGCAGTTGTCGTCTCTTGTAGACTCTCGCTGTGCCCTGCGACTGCGGTCGTGGGCCAGTCGGTAGGACAAGTAACACTCGACGTGGTGGTAACAATAATCTCTAAGTCTAAATAGCATTAGTGGCGGCCATAGAAGAAGTCACAGCGGCAGCAGCAGCACGTCGGAGCATTAGACCTCGTCGTGGAAGTAGCTAGTACTTGCAATTGTAGTCAGAAACAACAAACGACCCGTGAGGCCATGATTTCTCCAATCTGTTATGTATATATATACGTATATATATATATAGAGAGAGAGAGATAGATAGATAGGAAGGGAGATAGATAGAGAGAGAGGCAAACGCAGTAAAATGGTGCAAGACACATATATATATATATCTATATATGTGCGTGTGTGTGTGTTCTGCATCACTTCACTGCGTTTACTGGAGCATAATTGTGGTCGGACTACACTAATTATTATGTATGACATGGTAATTAGCTGTCTCGTAATAGGAGTAGTAGGAGTAGAAGTAATATCAGTAGTAACAGCAGCTGCAGCAGAAGCAGCAGACGATAGCAGCAAAGGTAGAACGAATTGGACCTGTAGTTCCAGTGGAAATAGATGCACTAGCATTACAATGGAGCAATTATAGTCAATCTAGACGATTAGAGCAAGTAAAGCCAATCTGCAACCAATGGGTGGATAGTAGATTGTGACGGAAGTCTAAGGAGACTAAGATCATATCCTAGGACTATATACGTATGCATATATTTGTACTTAAACTTTTTCTCTAAACTGACATTCGGCCTGGATCTGGAGAGAGTTACCGTCCACGGAACCGCCCTCGCGTTGCTTCGTACGGCGGATAATAAATACATAGAAATGCGCAGTGGTGAGGATCGAACTTATGTGTGCCTATGTGTCTCCTCCGGTCGCAAGACGCACGCGAATGCACCACTCCACCAATTATATATATACATACACTAAGTGTCATAAATTACGCGACATTGCTTGAGACATTTGCAGATATGGCTTTTTGACTTATGACAATTAATGGAAAGTGCTAGGATTATTTTAGCTAGCCGATATTGTACAACAACAAGCAAAGCAAGCACTTACGATACGTTAGCGCTGTTTATAGAACATTGGCTTGACAACTAAGCCCTAAGTTAAAGCGAAGCTCATGGCGGCTGACTTTGCATTTTGTATGTTTATTCTAGTTACATAGGCATCATTCATAACAGTACATTATGACCAATGGTGGCCTTTTGACGTAAATCTCTCTGTTTCATCAAGCTGCTCATTGATTGATGCTGGTTCGATAGCCGGCGCCATAAATGCTGCGATCCCGTGAGAACGGGTGTAAACAAATTGCAGTTGCATTGTCATTCTTCTGTGTACTACCTACTGGCAGAGACGTGACATACGCGTCCTTTGATATCTGGTCTAAGCAAAAACGCGTTCCATATTACTATATACATATTGAAGATGGTATAATGACATGAACCTTCCTAGAGTATAGGAGCCCGTATACACATATAGCGCAGCGTGGTTTCTATATGGAGCGCTAAACGTGGTTTAAGACGCTAAATAAACTACGATCGTAAGCTCTAACGCAGATGAGAAGCGTTGAATTTGCGCTCCCCTTAACACCCCCTACACAGCTATCAGCCAAACAAGCAATGCACATCCACCTACCCAAGAGCAGTGCGATAAAGTACGGTAATTCGAACTGACGGTCAGCAAACTATCATATTGAAGTGCACGACTCCACGAGAGCGACAAGAACGAAAGAGCCATCTAAGCCTCGGCACGCGAGACATTCGGCATGATTTCAAGAATGAATTTAGAAAGTTCGTGAGCGCGAGGATGCTTTTCCGTGACTTCTGTGACTTCTTTCTACGCAAGCGCTAACTGAAGCGTGCCGCTGCCCTAATTTTTCTCGAAAAATGTGCGATATGATAAAAATATTCTAACAATAACCTGGGCTGGGCTGGGCTGACATGCGGAAGAACGCCTAGGTTGGCAGACAAAACATCTGGTAGAACAGCTAGAGAAGTGGGTAAGTTCTGAATTTGTATGTACTGCAGGTCAGTCCGGTGCTTCACATTAAATAAAATAGCTAGCACATTGACGTGGCACAATATGTTAATGGCGTTCACAGCCGTAGAGTTACTTAGAATGTTTTACAAGGAAAATCCACAATTAGCGTCACTCCTACAGACAATCAACAGGTCAGCGGCAACATGGAACTCTAAACACAGAATACGATTCGTTTAATAAAGCGTAACAACTGCCTTGCTTCAAAGGCAAAATACATCTAAGTTGTATCGGGTAATTTGAATCCAAATACCAAAGTGAAAACTGCAGGATCGTTTATTTCTGGGTTGCTGCCGGCAAGGTTTGGTGAGATCTTACTTGCCGAAAAGCGGTGCTTAGAAAACAGGAGAAACCCAGCCGATTAGATATTAACACATTGCTCCGCTTTCGAACCGCAGAACTGAGACGCGGCACACTTTTTCAGTCCTCAACGCTCTATTTCTGTACCTCAGGTTAAATGCCAAGCCCGTAGGGGACGGAAGATAGTCTAGACTTAAAAACAACTTCTTTAAAAAAGTTTCTTTTTTATTCTAACGTTCTATTTCTGCCTCAGTCATGGAACGTGTGGTCGTGGTTTTGTGTATGCTAGCCAACCAAGCTTGTCAAATTTACAAAAAATAACGCTACGCGTTGTTCAAATATGTAGGGCATGCACGTGTTAGTAAATTGCAGGATAAAAAACAATTCTTCAGAGAGAGAGAGAGTGTGTGCCTTTATGTTTTTTCCCCTACAAACAAACTAGAGCATTTATTACGGTTCTGACAGCGACTGCGTCAGTCGTTTTCTGGCATACCTCAATCACCTATTGAAAATATTTAGTATCATTCGACGCTCAAAAATTGCTGAGACGCCAATACTACTTTTTTTTATTTAAACTACTACTACTACTACCACTACTGCTACTACTACTAAGGGAGAGTTGCTTACGAAAATACCTTAGCAAACGCGGAGTGTGTGTCTGTACGTGTCTAATTGCCAAAGAGGGGTTGTACGGCTCGTCGGGGGTAGTCCGGGGCTCTTCGTCATTTCCTCGGTGTTAAACCCCGAGGTAGGTGGCGGAGGGGGCTGAGCTAATTTAGCAGAGTTGTCATGTCAATATCAACGCCGAAAGCATTTGTCCGTCCATCCTCTGGGGCCACATACTGCCGACACATAACAAATCAACTGCACCAGAGTGCCATTGCTAGGCCCAGCGTTCGCAGCTACCGTATGAAGCTCGACAGTCGCTCTTTGGTTTCGTCGTAGCTCTACCATTGCAGAACGTAGCGTACGCCATTATAGAGGCATCATTTACAGAAAATACGACCGATATTTAGAGAAAGCTCTAGTTTCAGTCAAGGCCAACTTTGATCAGCCAAGACGGAATACTTTGCGGTTTCTCGTCCCACATTGCATAGCACATATCGTATATATATATATATATATATATATATGCTTTGAAGTAATGCCAAAGTAATACCGAGCCTGGGGGGGTGGGGAGGAATCCGGGTATAGTGGGTTTGCGAGTCTCACACTAGTCACGCAAGCTGCTAGTGGCGCATGTGCATCATGCATTCCCGAAACCTCCCAGAACAAAAAAAAAATATATATATATATATATACGGCCGACGGCGCAGCCCCGCAGTCTCAAACGGCAACTTCAGGAACATAATTATATCCAAATTTGATGTTTGCAATTTTGCAAACGTTTGAAGGCTGATGGGGATGTTTACTATTCTAGTGTACGGTCACTTATACCATCAACAGTGTCAATACATTAAATAAAGGTTATAATATGACCTTAAAGCTTGCCTCTAAAGTCACCAGATACACTTAGTTTAGCAATCAGGTGTGATGACCTACGTAACAGATCGTTTCAAGTTGTCATAAAAAGTTGACTTAATCAAAAACATCCGCCTATTAGCATGTTACTGTGGTTACGCGTAGAGTAATTACAATGCAAGCACTTAATTGCTTGATTTATGCATATAACTTTTTATGTTAGCATTTTGGAGTGAACAATTGTCTCCGCGTGAATGGTGTAGTCACGGGTTCTTTAACCCAGGATTAGCCCAGTTCGACAATGTGCCCCGAACAGATGCTGCGTTTCCTCGTTAAATGTCGAGCGACAGCCTCTGACGCAAAGCTTCCGATGCTCCTGAGTCTCCCGTGGAAAGGTTAAGACATCTGCCCACGCGCTGAATCAAATTCGGTGTAAGCGGGCCTGGTTCTCCCATTGTTTCAAACGCCAACAGACAAAATTGGTGCGGATAACTAACATCAGAGTATTTTCTACATTTGTTAGCCTCTGCTAACCTGGACGCATGGCCTGCCTGGTCCGCTCCTGCACCGACCGTCTAAGGGGCTATGGAGTCGGAGCACTTAATTGTCATAAAATAAAGCGGGAGTGTCTTTGTCTAATCTTCGTTCATATTTGTCACCAACATTAGCAATAGATCTCTAAGCTCAACCAGAAAATCAGGATTTCACTCATAATGCGGTGTACACAATTTCCCCAATGAGATGTGACGTCAACAACGTTAGCCCAACGTCTTGACCTCGTGATGACCAGCTGAACATCGTGTCCTGCCGTCAGGTACTCCCGTAGCTTACCGCGTTGTGTATCCAATAACAGACTTTGACTGAAAAATTCACCAACACGTGGGTCCCCTGTAGCTTATATGAAACGTTTGCATATTGCCCCAGTGAGTCCCTCGGTTGTAGTTTAACCCCAATGTACAAGGTTAAGCGGATAGTCTGCATCGCAAGGCTTACCGACGACAAGAGGCACAGCGAACGCGGAACGCAAACCTAGCGATGGCCTCTGTTCTTAATTTGCAACGCCAAGCATATTCAAGCAGAAGCAATACTTCTGCCGACCTTTAAGAATTCAGGGATTTAGGAAATTATGAAGACCCTCCAGCTCAACTATCCATGCGCACATTGAGAAAACCTCACTCGTATGACAAGTGGCGCTGCATAGTCAGACGTTATTATTGTTGGCGGTGGGAATTGTGCACACAACACTGTTAATAAATCACGCAAATTTGTCTACTGTAACTCGTTTATAACAACTGCGCTCCGTGTTGCCGTAAAGCTACACTGTATATGCTATAGTATGCTCTGCTAGTAAACGCTGCGTATTGTCGGAACGTAATATACTTGCGTCAGTGTATCGATTATAGAAACAACATACGTAATACGATTATATCTCTGCCACTTTATGCTACCAATTCATGGTAAATAAACCCGAAACAATTATATCTCTGTAATTGATCTACCTATCTATATTTATATTATTTCCTCACACATATATATATATATATATATATAGACATGCATGTAGATGGTCAGAGAGAGGGTACATCGAAACTTGTATAGTCTATCCATTTATTCGAAATGGGTGTCAACGGGCTGAAGTTTCACACGGGAAGAAGAAAGCAGGTGGAGGCGTTACGAAGTTTACGGGGCCCGCGCTCGGGTCCTATGACACATTCAGCCGAATCGCATTATCCACGGCGAAGGCGATCACAGCTGCAGCTGGCGGCACGAATGACACCCAGGGGTCCTCTGAAATGCAGTTTCTGTCTGATGCGTTCAAACTAGTTGCGAACGAAAACGATTCCGTTTTGACGGGGGTCACTGTTGCCAACTGAGCACACAACCGCAATGTTCTCTCTCTCTGTCTACCTCGTCTTATTAGGTACCGCCGCGCGAACAAATATACACGTTCGTACGTATATATTTTGTTTATATATATATAATATATATATATACATTGATTGATCTATTGTTCGCTTGGCATGTATACCTAAATACACATGTCACCCCTCTATATCAGGGGCGCTTAGAGCGGCAGCATATATATTACCTACGCATCCATATAATCTATGTCTACTTCAATACCTACTGAGTATTTGCTTTCCATTGTGACAACCTCTTCTTTGTAATACCGACCAGGTCGTTTCTAACATTTGGTCCTAGAACTAGGGCCTCCGACAGCTCTATATCTCTGCTCACCCCTAATGCTATACATTCTTTAACAATATGTTCGATTGACTCATTCTCTAGCCCACATGCTCGACATTCTGTACTTTGCCCCTCCTTATATTTAGCTCTATGTATCCTTGTATCCAACATCCCTGTCCTGGCATCTGCCAATTGCCCACTCGCTCTTGAGTTATCGTATATCCATTCTACCCCGCCCCTTTTCCCGCTTTTCCCTTCCATACATAGTTGCCAAACTTGATTTGGAGCCCATCGCCAATTTCCATTTGTCTGCATATGACTTGTTTACCTTCAATTTCACCATTTTCTCCGATACCCTCGCTCTTGCCCATTGCTGACAATTGTACCCAATCTCCCTAGCTGCAAACTCTACTCTGCGATCCCACTTCGTTTTAATCCTAAGTGCCGTCTTTACCAGCTGCATCTGTTTAACCCATTTATTTTATTTGTGACATTTTCAATCCTACTACTAAATCTAAGCTTACTTTGTACTTCCCTTTGTATAAATGTTGACATTCCCCCTTCCCCCTCAAGGCATTTCCTGGCGCAATTGAAACGGCAACCCAATGCAAATCTTATCACCTCTCTTTGTATTGTTTCTAACTTCCTTCTCAACCCTGCGCTGTAAACCAGAGAGGCATTAGCAAAGGTCAATCCTGGTACATACATGGCCTTCCATATATTCTTTGTTACTATATATTTATTAAATCCCCAGAGACCCTTACACCTTACTGCATTTCTTCCTCTTTCAGCCTTCTTCGTCCTTATTATCTCTTCTTTCTCTATATAATAATCCCCTGTAGTCATTGTCACCCCAAGATACTTGTACTGACTTTTATAATCTTATTATTTTCCCTGTACTACAAGCTTCTTTGCCCCCCATTAAATGCTAAAACTGCGCTCTTTTTTTCATTAAACGCCATGCTCAGTTCCTCCGCTGCTTCTCCACAAGCATTAAACATTTGTTGAACTTCGCTAGTACCCCGCCCTAACACTACCAGATAGTCAGCAAAAAGCAGCACGGGTGTCTTGATATATGCACCCTTTTCCCCTATCTGCCATCCCAAACCCGTTATATTAATCCTTTGCGCTATTGTCTCTATATGCATTAAAAAAATCACCGATGACAACGGACAGCCTTGCCTGACCCCCTTAGCAACTATAAATTATTTAGATTGTTCGGCTGCTATTATTATTCTTACCGTATTATTCCTGTAAATTTCTTCTAGTAACTCCACCCAGCTTCTCTCCAATCCCTCCTCTAACATGATTTGATACAACTTTGTTCTGTCCACCATATCATATGTTTTTTTAAGATCTAAAAATCATGCCACGCACCCTTGTCCCTGCAATCTCGATGTTTCCACAACCTGACCTAACAAAAAAAGATGATCATCTAGCCTATACCCTTTCCTAAATCCGCACTGCCATTCTCCTATTTTTTCATCTGTTTCCAGAATACTCTGCACTCTACTCTTAAACACCTGCATAAATATTCGATACGCTATAGGTGTAATTGTGATTGGTCGCCTATTTTTTAAAGTGTCATTATCTACCCCCACCTTGGGAAGAAGAGGAACTCTTCCCTTGCGCCAACCCTCCGGGATTCTGCCCCCTCTAAATATATTATTAAATTGCTTCGCTAGATAATACACGTACTCTTTACTCAACGCCTGGATACTTTTTACCGAAATCCCGCCAAGGCCACACGCCGTTTTTGGATTCATTTCTTTACCACGCCTTCGATCTCATCTGTTGTGGTTGTAATCTCCGTGCTGGTTCTTGTTCTTTCTACACGGTTCACGCTAGTCGTGAAAAATAGTGCTTGTAACGCGATGTCCATTTTATCTGTTGTGTATGTTCTATATTTGCCAATCTTGTATTTTCCTGTCTGACATAGTCCCAAAACCGCTTTGCTCGCTGGCCTTTGGGGGCCCCCAAAATCCTGTTAAATTCCCTCTCGTCTGTGTTTTTAATTGCATCTTGTATTAACATTTGAGCTTTGTTCCTAGCTTCCTTGTAATTTCCCCAATACTTTTCTGCCTTGTCTGCATCCTTTCCCATTTCTTTTCTATGCTCCTTACTCCATCTTTTCCGCTCCATGATTGCCTTATTTATTTGATCATATTACCACCCTGGTTCTCCTCCCTTTTGAATTCCCTTCCCTATCTTCCAGCAATTGTCATATGCGTTTTTAATTTTCCTATGCATCTCGTCTACTAACCTTTCTCCATTTGCTATTTAGAGCTGTTTTATGTATTCTACTTTCTGCGCCCATTTGTGTTTATCCAGGGATTTCTTTTGTACAACTACGCGCCCCGCTTCCTCTTCCTTCCGCTCACGTCTACCCAATTATGATCACTTCCAACATTGTATATTTTCTCTTTATCTATCCTGATTTCCTCGACCCATTTAGCTATTTTTCCCTTCGTCAGTACATAATCTACGCATGACTTTTTATCCCCCTGCGTGTATGTATATCTCCCTTCCACACGCGGGTCCAAATTTAAAATTTGGGCCTCACTGGACTCTGCCAGTTGTATCAGTCTACTTCCCGCTCTGTCTTCTCGGCCATCCAGCTGTTCGATATGCGCATTCCAATCTCCCAGACATATTATCCCTCCCTTTTTCTGATATTCCTCAATCACTTTATGCACTCTTTTAAAAAGTTGTTCATCCTCTTCATCCGTGTTGCTTGGCGCTCTGTATATCCCTATAACTGCCCATATTGTACCTTCCAGGTGTATTTCTATAACCACCAGATCCTTCATTTTAGCAATCTCAACTTCCTTGCACGGAATAGCATCTCTGGTTATTATTCCAACTCCCCCAAGTCTGTTTTCTCCATTGTCCGTATTCCGATTGGTACCATACCAATTGTATCCCTTTAAACGTTTCCGTTACTATCATGATATCGACAGACCTTATTTTTAGTAACTTATACAGTTCTTCCCACTTTCCTCTTCGCCTTCCTCCTCTCATGTTTAACATGGCAACCCGTTCAAATGGAACATTGCTCTTACGCTTTCCTTTTGCCCTGCTTCCTCTTTTGGATCTTACGTCAACCTTTATCTCCTCCTCTGTATGCCACTGATAACCAACCGTCTGATAACCTCCAATGCCCCCTTGATCTCCACTGCTCCTATGTGTTCCCCCTCCCTTAAGAAGTAGTTCCCGTAGTCTTGATTCCCCCTGTACCTGTTGTCCCTCTCTTCCCTGTATCCATATTGTCCTCTCCTCTCTCTTTTGTCCCTGTATCTGTTGTCCCACCTGTGTGTCTGTGACTGTACCCTACCGTCCCCCTCGTTTAAATGCCCATACCGCGTGCCTGCAAACTTTGCGCTGCCCCGATTTTGTTGATTCCACGTCTGCGTCCCCCTACCGTGTTCCGTTTTCGTATGTCCTACTTGCGCATTGATTATTTTAATTATTATAGGCCTAACATTGTGCCAATCGCACGCCCTCTTGCCAATTGGCCGTGCCGCTAGTACAGCACCTACCTCCCCGTAGTGCACTCCATCAGAGGCCATTGCCCTTGGATTGTCTTGAATGTATTCAAGAGACAAGTATTCGTAATTTGCTGCCCTGACCAACTGCATTATCTTCCTATTCACTGCCCTGCACGTGCCCCGATAGTCCCGTCCTTCATTAGCATCCACCACCATTGGAAGCGAACACACTGTCAACACTACGTTTTGCCGTTTGAAAAATTCTATTAGGTCTTGTATCTGTTTGCTAATCGTATTCACAGCTCTTTCGATATCCCGGGTCTGAAAAACATCTATCAGTCCCCCATGAAACACCAGCCTATGTTCTACATTATTGTACATTTTAATAGCTTGCTTAGTTGCTGCCACAATATCCCTTACTCCTCGGCCCCTCATAGAGATAAAATGAACCACCCCTGTATTAGTGGCCACCCGATTAACCTGTTCCTCTATTCTGCATACGTTGGAATCTCCAGCAACTACCACCCGTTTTTCCATTGGTCTAATGGCCACCGCCTCCCCTGTTCGATCGGTTGAACTTATCCGAGATGTCTGCTCTTGTTGTTGTTGTTGTTGTTGTTGTTGTAGCGTTTGATGTTGCTGCTCCTGTTTCTCGACTGCTAGCACATTTTCTTCTTCCTTTCGCTGACTAGTCTCCTCCTCTCTCTTCTCCACTCGTATCCGCTCATCCTCCCTGGCGATCTCGTTTCTGTTCCTCTGTTGTTGTCGTCTCCTGCATCCTTGCGCCTCCATCGCACCGTCCTCTTCGCCACTGTGGCTCAAGTCTAACACTACTGTCTCCTCTTCAACGGCGTGTCTCTCGTCTTCATTTTTTTTCCCGGATCCGTTTTTCCATTTTTTCAACATTTGCCGCTATTGTTGACGTTGTCTCCTCAACAGCAGCCAGCCTTTCTCTCAGTTCAACCACTATTTCATTGCTGTCGCCAATATGTCGTTGCTTTTCATCTGCGTTCACAGTTTGCTTTATTTCTTCGATCATCACAGCCAGTTCTTGCTGTAAGACCACTGCGCTTCTCCTTCTCCTCAACTTGAGCCTCTCTCTCTTCGATTCTTTTTAGCCTCTGCTGGACATCTGTTATAATGCTTTGCCAGCGATCCTGCATTGCTTGTACTATATCGCACCATGTCTTAGCGCTGTTCTTCGCCAGCTCCATCTCCGCTGTCAGTCGCGGTTTCATTTCACAAGCGGCGCAGCCTGTATATAGAGGACTGCGCTCAGTAACCTTTCTCTTCTCTAACACTCCTCCACAATTGCATACTGACAATGAACTGGCCGGCAAGTATCTTAAGGTGCCACTGCGCGTTTGGTCTGGGAGATTCATAGTTGAATCCATTGGGTTCGTTGACCCAATCCCACCTGGTGATGATCCAGCATCACCTGCCATATTGAAGTTTCCGCACTCACCTAAAGACGCCTGAACACTGTGTTAACTCACTTTAGCTGGGCAGCCGTTATAGTTTGAATTTGAATGCGCGCCGGACCACTCGTAGACTCTCGACGGCTGCGTGGGTGGTTTCGTTTTGCTTCGTCCTAGTGTAATGGACTTAACAAAACTTTACTGCGGTCTAACTCCTTACCCCTTCGTCGCACGGTCACACACAATACACCGAAATGATCACCGATTTACGCATCACTACGGTATGCCACTCTCTGCGTTTTCTTTCTTGCATTCACACAAGCAAGCGTAACCACTCGGAGCTCCGTATACACACGTCCGTACTCCTTGGCGCCAAACACCGTACTATATATATATATATATATATATATATAAAGCATGATTCAAATACGTGACTGTCCACTCTTCAATTGCCTTTCCAATTGGTGCCAAGAATGTCAGAGCGCCCTCAAATAGGGCAGTGTCAGAAAAGCAGGAAAACGCGCAAAAAACAAAAAACACAGATGTTTATGAAGGTGGTGCATTACAGGTCTCCCGTGATATCTATATAAAATACATTGAGGCGACCGTAGTGACCGCATTGTCGGATGCGCATTCCGCCAAGCGAGCTTGATTCACAATTCCTAGTTTTCCTATTCTGATAGGTAGAACGAATTCTGATACGAATAGTATTACGCTTGGAAATTAAATGGACATATACTCTGTCATGTCGTATAATATATTTAAAAACGTCATTCATTTGTTTATTTGTTAGAAAATGCAACTTAGTTATGAAATAAATGAAATGAATGTCTAAAAGATTTTTAAGTTCTAGAATTGATTTTTTGGTGCATCTCGAAGACGGTTGGATATGTAACCTGGCGTCTGAGTGTACGAGGTGTGTTCAAAAAGTAGTCGCGACTTTTGTGTTTTTCAAAAATTATTCATTTATTCATGAATATCTATTTTGTCCCCTTCAAAGTAATCCCCATGAGATATTATACACTTGTGCCAACGGTTTTTCCAATCTTCGAAGCACTTCAAGAAACCATTTTTTTTTTATCTTGTTCAGCTCCTCCTTCGATGCCGTCTTTATCTCGTCAAGCGTCGCGTAACGTCGTCCTTTCATGGGCCTCTTCAGTTTAGGGAACAAGAAAAAGTCACAGGGGGCCAGATCTGGGGAATACGGTGGCTGCGGCATCATTAGTGTGTTGTTTTTGGCCAAAAACTCGCGCACAAGCAACGATGTGTGAGCAGGGGCGTTATCGTGGTGCAAAAGCCAATTTTTGTTCTTCCACAAATCCGGGCGTTTCTGGCGGATTGCTTCGCGCAAATTGCGCATAACTTACAGGTAATATTCCTTATTGACCGTTCTACCCTGTGGCAAGAACTCATGATGCACCACGCCCCTGCAATCGAAGAAAACTGTCAGCAAAACTTTCACATTCGACCGAACTTGGCGCGCTTTTTTCGGTCTTGGTTCGTGCGGCAGCTTCCATTGAGATGATTGGTTTCCACGTCATAACCATAAACCCACGATTCGTCACCAGTTATGACCCTCTGGAGCAAATTTGGGTCGTCGCGGACAGAGTCCAACATCTCATTAGCAATGTTCATGCGATGCTGTTTTTGGTCGCAATTGAGCAATTTTGGTACGAATTTCGCGGCGACCCGTCTCATGCCCAAATCATTGATAAAAATCGAATGGCACGAGCCAATCGATATGTTTAGGTCCTCAGCAACTTCTCTAACGGTGATTCGACGATTGGCCGATACCATTTTCTCAACTTCATTAATTTTTTCGTCTGTTGTTGAAGTGCTCGGGCGTCCGGCACGCTCTTCGTCGTTCACATCTTCTCGGCCTTCTGAGAACATTTTGTACCACCGATAAACGTTGCTTCGGTCCAAGGTAGCTTCTCCGTATGCCACAGTCAACATTCGGAATGCATCCGCGCACTTAATTTCGTTTTTCACACCAAATTTGATACAGGTTCTTTGATCCATTTTTTTGAATAGGTAAAAATCGAAGACGATCCAAAACACGTGCAAGCAAAGCAGCTGTCAACAATTAAGTGAACATTCAAAATGGCCGAGCTTGTCGGCATAAGTGAGAGACATGAGTACCAACATAACGCCACAAAAAATCGAAATTCGAATATACGTAACCCGCGAAAATTCAAAGTCGCGATACTTTTTGAACACACCTCGTATACCATGTGATTAGTATGTGCACCATGCAATTAGTTGTTAGGAGCCTTACGTCACGGCACCAAAAGCAATAGGCTTCCGCCAATTGAATACCAATCCACAAGTACGCAGATACCATCATTGACAGTGAGAGAATATGACTATGTACGTTCTTCGCATCCGGAAATATGTGTGAAAAGTGCGACTTCTACAAGGACAAGTTTCCATTTTCGTAAAAAAACGTTGCTCGCGGCGCTAAACGGGAAATTTTGACTGAAACGCTCTTTTATTGATCATAACAGGGGATATAATACCATTCACAACATGTACATAAATTATTTCACTTGTACACATTTGATTCGCAACGTGTACACAAATTATTTCGATTGCACAAATTTGCTTCACAATTATTTTAGTTCTTATTCGTTTAATTGCTTCACAAGGCTCCATGGGTACAGCTGCAATACCTTAGCATTTGTAGTCTGGGTTGGAGGCCTAATGACAAACCCAGCCCGACTCGACGTAGCTTGTACCTCAAACATTACGTCAAGCAGGTCCTCGCAGGTCCTAATCAGACGGCGCAGCTGTCTTAGGTCAGCTTCTTTAAACAGCTCGGTCACTGATTTAAGCTCGAGGGCGTGCCTTTCCATCCGATATCGCTTTTCAACCCTTCTTTCAAAGCGACGCTGCATTCTTTCTAGTAATCCAAGATCACCAATCGGTCTTATCCTACACGCTCGTTTATACTACAAACGCATGGTGTACTGGCTCTTGAAAATAAAGACGTAGAACGGAAGCGCTACGCCAAGCGGACCTCCGACATTTTCGGTCGTGTCTACAGATAAAGACTCTAAACCTTCGAATTGCGCTGTTAGGCCTACTGCTGACTAAGCGGAGCTACAACAGATAGAACGGACCGACAAGATTGTGATAGTTGTCGGCGATAACAATACTTTTTGAACACACCTCGTATAGCAACAACTAGCAACACGCCTCATACAGCGGTCCCGCGCTTGCTGTAGTAATATAACACTTTTATGGCAGAAAGGCATCCAAACATGACCCCAATACTTTAAATAATATCTATGCAGAGCACAATAAAGTTTGGTGAAACGCCTAAAGTTCAGGCCATGCCGTATACGATTTTTAAGGCTTCATTCGTTTGTATATATGCAATCTAGTTGTGCACAGGAAGCGCAACGCAAACAATGAGACCCTATAAATAGTGTGTGACGGCAGGTTTAATAAACCTTTAGCCAGGCTTTGACTTCTGTATTTCTGGGGGTCACCGTAAGCGTAACGGATGCCACCGCCCGTAATTTGCCCACTGTTTTGGGTGTATAACTGCTCAAGAGAGAAGTCAAACTGAGTAGTAGACATCAACATCAAAGAGAAAATTTGCTCGAGAAAGAGGAGTCAACTACCAACTCCTTTGATTTATCTTTAAATACCTTCTAAGATGATACGCCTATGCAAGTCATTCAATCAATAGAAACAATTAAAGAAATACAGACGACAAATACAACGATGCGGAGCTTAGCTGACCTTAGATGTTACGTCGCCGTTCATCCATCCAGCAAATCCGCAACATAGAATACTCTTAAGCAAGACGTTCTGTAATGAAGGATTCCTTGTCGTAAGATACTTCTTGCACCACTGCCCAATCTTTTGTCCCTTACATGGTCGACCAATTGGAGGAGTTTCTTCATCGGTCGGTACCCCGCCTTATGCAAAGAAACATTCTGCTGGCCGAGCACAATATCATTGTCCCCAGGACCTTTATCGGAATGTGTTGTAGTAACGGCTTTGGTGACTCGGTGAACGACTTGTTCAATAAGCTAGGTCGCGCGATGCCGGATATTCCCAGAAACGTGGTTGTACTCCTATCTAGTCCGTGCATCTGTTTACAGCGATACAGCACGAAGGAGGAGTTCTCCTCCTGGCGGAGATAGCTGCGAAGTCTAAGCATATGTAACTCAGACTCTGATTCTTTCGAAGAACGGGCTAAAATAAGGGACTTATTTTTCGACACAGTCGATTCTGCCGCTAACTGAAAGATCTAACTAGCAGTGTTCATTAAAAACAGAGAGGACAATTTGATTGAAAGGGCTGCTCTTGAATAACATTATGTTGAAAAGCAATACTCTCCGTCCTAGCTGCCCCTTAGCTCCCCAAATTTCGCGGCAGTATTTTATTGAAGCCTTTACGAAGACGGACAGTATATGACACTCATTCCTCTTGCACTGCCAGGGGCAGGGGAGCGCCTACAATCTAAACAAGTAGATGCTACTTTTTTCGAAGGTTTACATTCGAGCGGTAAGGAGTGTTTCCGCAGTTCTCTGTTATATTGGTGTATCTCAGTGTGTTCTAGATCATACCTGACGTTGAGAATTGGTGCTGTTCAACTTCTTCGCCTTGTGCATCTTTTGTGCTGTGAATTGACCCGTCATGGCCGTTGAACACTCGCCTAAGGGCGACCCACCATCTGGGAAACCCATAGCAGGCACGACGACGACAACAACAACGCCACCGGCAGTCGTCAACAACAACGACGATCCGCCAGTCAGCTGTGTTCGAAATGTTGGCGCCGAAACGGCCGTAACTGCAGAGATCGCCGCCGCCGCTGCCGGCTCTCCGTCAACAAGTGGAAAGGCATGCAGCACAAAGAAGAAGAAGCGGCAAGCGACCAGCCCTCCCCAGCAGCAGCAATCGTCGAAAGAGGCGAGAGACGTCGGCACTGCCTCTATGCTGTCAACGTCAGGCGCTGCAACAACCGGCGCCAGTTATGTTGCTGGTTGTAGCGCGGTTATCGGCCAGACAACGGGTGATGTCGCGACCACTGTCTGCGAATCTAGTGACGAAAAGCAGCGCGATTGTCTCGGGGCAGGCAGTGTCATCTAACAGCGGGGGAGAATCCGTTTCACTTGAGGATATTCATGTGGCAGGAGATGATGATGATGATGGTGCTCTGATTGATGGCGATAACGAGGGTTGGACTGAGGTCGGTGCTGGCGGTAAACCGGCTCCAAAGACGACTGCTCCTAATATTTTAACTAAAGAGCGCACTGAAGCAGTTCTCTTCTCAGCCGACGACAAGCTACTCGAGAAAAATTTTACAAAAGTGTGCATTGATATAGCCCAGCACATTAAAGGGGAAATCGATGAGCCCTGCTTTGCTCGTCAGCGGTGAACTCATTATTGTGGCTTCCGATATGGTAGACAGGGCTACTTTGCTGAGTCTAACTCACCTCGCAGGTATCCCTGTTACAATCACGAACGAGTGGCCAAAGATCTACTGTTAAGGGCACAATTTGTGGCGTTCATCCGTCACTCAGTGAGGATTTAATTGTCAACGAGCTGCAGTCTCTGGGGGTGACCGAGGCCATCCGGGTGCGGTCGAAAAGCGCCAGGACTGGCATTGTAATGCCGACGGACAGCGTTATTCTTACCTTTACGGGCATCGAATTTCCTGCCGAGGTTCGTCTCGATTGAAAACCCACGGCGTGGTGCTCTACAGGGAGCCCCATCATTGCTACAGGTGTTTCAGCCTAGACCACCTCAGGCCGAAATGCCCGTGGACGTCCCCACGTTGCCGCCGTTGCGGCTCTACAAATCACCTCCGCAAAGACTGTACTCAACCCCCAAAGTGCTGTCTCTGTAAGGGGGCTCATGAGTCTACTTGGGGATCGTGCCCTCATCGCCTTCACCGGATGGAACAGCTTAGGAAGTCAGCCCCACTACGCATTCAACAAAACGCCATCCGCTCCCACGGTAAAAATCTGCTCACCCGTAAACGACATACAGCCGTCGTCATCTTTTTCTAAACGGTCTTTTTCTGCGGTTGTCCGAAACGGTATTAATGTCCAGCCATCGGCCTCGCTACCCAAACGGTCTTTCTCTGCAGTTGTCCAAAACGGGGCTAAAGCTCCTTCACGACCTGTAGAGCAGCTCCAAAAACAGGAGGGGTTGTTAAGGAGCTCGTATTGAATGCTATCGTTCCACCGCAAGGTGACTGTCTTGACAGGATAATGCTCGCGATTACTGAAAAGATCATACCGACCATTATCGAAACCATTGTAACACACATCAGTAGCGCTATCGAGAAGGCATTCTCGTGCATTCTCCCTGGCGCGCCTACACAAGTCACTTCCGTTGGGCCCGCTATCGGATCCCCAAACAACCTTACCGCTGGCCTGCGCGATCAGCTTAAAGACGCTCTGCTGTCTGCTGTCGCTTCAAGTTTGACTGGCTTGCGCGCACCCGAAACTGACCCCGTGTTGACAGCGACCTCCCCTGTTGTCGCGGGCGACACCGCACTGGAGTCTCCTGCGGCCTCACAATGACGTCACAACAAGACATCCGCAGATGGGCCGTTCCCACTGTCAGCGGTCGCGCAAGCAACGGTCCGAATCTTCTTACAAGAGACGTAACCCATGCAAGTTCGACTGCAAGCACACCGGCTCAGGCGTCACTGCATGACGTTATCCTCATGACGTCTAAAATCAAAAGCGCATCTAAGATGATTTCCTGTGTACCCCGGGGTATTCGCGACAACTTGTCTCTGGAGCTTGCAACTCTGATCAATGAGGTCTGCTCAAGGGCAAGCAGAGATTCTTATAAAAGACTACTGCAATTCCCAACTGCAGTATGCGGCCGCACCCTCACATCGGTACTACGCGAGAATCTTAACCGATTCCGGGCGGGAAATGGTTCCGAAACTAACCCATATGCTTCAACATTACTTAGTCGGCAAGAATGTTCGTCGCACAACAACTCTGGGATGGTTCGAGTTGTGCAGGGAAAACTTGCTCTCGGCGATGTTTCCTCCGCCAGCAAGGGTCCTTTTATCAACCGACTCAGTAGCGCCGCTCTCTGCCGAAACAAGGCTGGCCCTCCTGGACAAACATCCGCCAAGTCACCTGACTTATCCTTTTCCCCGCCTCCCTCATCTGCCGGAGAGGCCCATGAGATCACCGTGTCTGCGACGGACGTCTTCAACGCCATCCGGAGCTTTCCTAACAGCTCAGGCGGCGGCCCTGATGGCCTTCGACCGCGTCACTTGAAGGACCTTATTGACAGAGACGGCGAGGAAAACCGACTTTTCTAAGCCTCGTACGCTTTGTCAATCTTGCTATTAATGGCAAGTTGCCTGATTTCGCGCTACCTGTTTTCTACGGCGCCTCACTTATTGCCTTGCGCAAGAAAGATGGTGGCATTAGACCCATTGCCGTCAGTCTGACGTTGCGCCGCTTAGTCGGAAAAATCATAATCAGGAAGAGCATGCCAGACATCGTCGCGATAGTCTCTCCTCATCAGCTGGGATACGGGGGGGTGCGGAAGCGGCCGTCCATGCAACTCGGGCATTCGTTGACCACAACAGGAGTGCTCCAAACAAGGTGCTCGTCAAGCTGGACTTCAAAAAACGCCTTTAACATGCTCAGGCGGGACCACCTGTTTAAAGCTGTGCGCACTCACCTTCCTCGACTTTACCCGCTTGTATACCAGATGTACAGGCTCCGAGCAAGCTAATTTGGCAGGGAGAATTCATCGAGTCATGCTCCGGTGTTCAACAGGGCGACCCCTGTGGCCCCGCTTTATTTTGCATTGCTATTCATGAACTTCAAGTACGTCTTTTCTTCCGAACTTTTACCTTGGTTTCTGGACGACGGAACTCTTGCTGGTGATGCCTCGGCGGCGCAGAGAGACATTGCCCAGGTAATAGAGTTCGAGGCGGTTTCAGGACTCAAGTTGAACGACGCAAAATGCGAAATTTTATTTCCTTTTCAAAGAGCCCCTCGTCTCGGCTCCATGCTTCAAATGGTGCGCAATCTTCTACCAGCTGCCAGGTTGATTGCTGACCACGAACTCGAGCTTCTAGGAGCGCCAATTCTCGACGACTCTATTGGCGTAACTTTAACTAAAAAAGGCTCTGACCTTGTTCGCTGGTGCTCTCGAGTGCGACTCTTGGACGCTCATCCAGCCCTTTCCTGCTTCGCGTAAGTTTGTCAACTCCGAGGCTGATGTACCTCTTGCGGTGCTCACGAGCGTTATGCCGAACCGGACCTGCTTCAATCGTTTGACGAAACCTTGCGAAGTACCCTTCAGAGTATACTAAACGTTCAGCTTAGGCAAACATCGTGGTTACAAGCTTCGCTCCCAACGTCCGCAGGAGGAATGGGAATTCGCATGGCTTCGCAGATTGCCATTTCTGCCTACCTCGGGAGGACACCGAGACTTGGTGTCAGGGATCGCACCGCCGGATGCCTACACAAGTTTCATCGCCCAATCGGAACAAGCCTGCCGCTTCTATGCAGAAAAGTGGGGTCCACTGCCGGAGCGCATTCACAATCGGGCCCTGGAACTTGAATAGTGAAGGTCGATCCAAGAGCGGTAATGTCCAGGCGAACAA
>QVRM01001640.1:0-20000 GCA_003439945.1 Dermanyssus gallinae
TTTTGACCGGAATTGTAAAGTATATGTATAGTCCACTAGTTGACGATTCGACGACAAAACTCCTATTCGGCAGCTTCTATTAATGTTACAATCTGGTGTTTTCGCCGACTGTGGCCGCATCCTATAGAGCTCTAGGTATGTATAGACACGCTGCAGCGGGACGAACCGGCGCCCTATTATAAATCGGGCAAATTCCCCAAATTAACGAAAAGCGGCACGTTTCGTTCTACGCATCGACTATTGGACCTGTTCAACTCGACTGACCAACATGTTGGCGGCGTGCCATTGCCTTTGTCACGCTACGGGCACAGACATACGTGTCTCTTAATGGGAGGGAGTGAGGAGAGAGAAGGAGGAAGAGTCTGCCTAAAACGAGGACGTGACGCCTCATAACTCAGTACGTGAATCAACAGCGAAGTAAAAGGTCGATGACCCTAATTAACTGTAGAAACTATAGTAATACTCATATAAATAAAATATTAACGATAACAGCAGTACTCATAGTGTGTAATGTGGACCTGGAAATGAATGGTGATCAATTCAATTGTGTAAGGTCAATAATGCGATGCCGCCTGCAGTGACAGCGATGGCTAACGACGGTATCAAGCATCAAGGTCTGGGTGGTCTTGGTCGAGCGGTCGCTGATTCTGCCTACTTCTGCATCTGTGGATACAATTTCGGCTGTTTGCTGCGGCTGCTCTGTGTGGCGCTTCTGTCAACGTTCGGCCTACGCACTGGTCTACGCAGTCTCTCGATCCGTAGACGATCCGACGGCCAGGACTACTGCAGAAACAACCAGGATCAGGAAGAAGCTGGCTGGCGAGCCACGAGGAACCAGCCGTTGCTGTTGTGATTGGGAAGGGTTGTTTGCATCCGCCCCGAGCGGCGGTAAATTCAGTCACAAATGCCGATCAACAAGCAGGCGGACGAGAAGCTGACGAGAAGAAGTACGGAACCTCGTGATGAAGACGAAACGGAACACAAAACAGACGAATGGAAGCGGGCGTATACACTCCACATGTGCTTAGGCGTGCATCGATATATACACACGTACACATTCATATATACACTGACACACATTCATATATACACTGACACACATTCATATATATACACTGACACACATTCATATATACATGCGTGACTAGAAGTGCGCATGCATATGACGACTGATCGTAGGCCAGCCAAGCACGCCTTTGGCGAACATGTATACCGTACTGGGCTGGAACTTGCCGACTCCCACTTAAACAGTGTATGACATTGGTCGTCAGCTAGCCCGGAATCATTCAGACTTCAGAATCACAGATTCCTGCTTATTGAACTAATTTGTTTTATATATATATATATATATATAATATAGGGCAGAATGCATCATCTTCTACAAGCTACCTATATCTATATATATATATATATATATATAATATATTATATAAACAAGTCAAATCAGTACGCGAAAAAGTGAAGCTAACAAACGCATCGCGATACCTATGACCTATAGCAACGCAACCCCACACCAAACACCTCGACGTCTTCCGCGCCTACGAGAGATCTGTTTTCTCCTGCTGAGGTTGAGGTTGCTGCTGTCTCTACGGCTGAATTTGTGTAATTCTCCTTCTGCTGTCTGCTGCTGCTGCTGCTGCTGCTACTGTTGATACTGCCATAACAGCAATAGTAACAACACAACACTACTTTCATTTTACTCCGCTGCTGTACTACGAATACTATTGTACCACGACTGAAGGCGCGCAAACAGATTTTGTTACTTCCTGGTGGCCCGAGCCGCGCTCATGAAGCCACCAGGAAAGAGTTAGCTTAGAGGACAATCAGTCCGTCGGTTTATCAGCTTGCAGCCGTGAAGCCGCTGCGGCGAATGAGCCTCAACTGATGATGACGAGTCGGAGGACATCGCGTCGCTCCGCTTGGCCTGTTTGTCTTCTGCCTGTATGTCTACTAGACCATAGAGCTTGCTGTGCTGCTGGTGACGCCGCCGTTGCTGCAATACCAGATAGCCGGGATACTGCCCGACCCCCCCCCCCCCCAATGAAATCCAAAAGCGTCACACGGGCTCAATGGAGAGAGAGAGCGTAATGCTGTCGAAGTGGCACGCTGACGTACCTGCCCTACGTATCTCACACTTAGTCTGTTTGATTTCTATCGAGATTAACGTCTGGTAACTGGTGTCCCTAGCGTCTCTCTCTCTTACAAACTGTTGTAGTTTCCTCGTGTATGATAAGAACTTTACAGGGATAAATCCTGCAATTGCCTGTTTGCAAACGTCAATCTTAACACATATGTACATACAATCGATGGAACGGTTTAAAGCTTATTTCGTTATGAAATGAGTATGTCGATACATTATATATATACTAGGTGGAACACATTAAAATGTTATTTTGATATATATATACACAAATATTAGAGAAGCAACAGGGTGTATAGTATCACGGCCGTTTGTCTTGACCAGGCGAAGGTTGCCTCAGAAGGGTGCTCCAAACGGACCCGTGATATTATACACCCTATTGCTTCTCTAATATATGTATATATATATATATATATATATATATATATATATATATATAAATATGTTATATATAATATATATATCTAATATATATAGCGATCGACAAGAGGCTATAAATTATATACTTATGGGGTTGTTTGTGTAGCAGTACGAGCCACAAACATGTCGGTACGACAACAACGTATCGAAAGGTAGGGTTGCTTGCTATACTTTTTTAAGACAACATCGAGGATTAAGTGCAAGTACCACAAGAGTATTTTAAAGAGCTTTCACACGGACCATTGAGGATAAAGCCCTGTTCCTTCCTGAGGAGTGCCGCATTGGATCGGAGCACAGAATTTAAAAACTGGACATTTCGATCTATACGATGAAGTCCGTGAAAGAATGTTCAAAAACAACAACGGGACGACGGAATGTGGCTCGTGTGAAGGGCTGTGCGAATTGACGAAAGCTAGCTTAGACATGAGATGTGCTCGTAAGAGAAAATTTTGGGCTTGGATCCTTGGCAAGTCTCTCGATAAGATTCTGCACGATTAGCGTAGACTTACTAGCGATTATTACCTCAGACTACTTACCAAAAAACAAATGCTCGACGGACCACTCCGTGATTTATCATAGAACAAAAAAGAGGCGCAGATCTATCAGACTCTAAAACTTAAAAAAACTCAAGTCTTTGCAATGCATTTTTTATCCTCTTCTCAAGGCTTAAAGCTTGCAAAGGTCAAGAGTTCTGCGCATACACACAAAAGTAACGGGCAATAGTCGGCTGGCAAGGTAATGGTCGCCATCTCTTTTACCGGGAGTAAAATCCCTGGAGCTTGTCGAACTGGAATAAGATCAGCACCAAATGGATTTCATTGCGTTCGCCAGAAGACGCTTTCGAGCGTCTCTTGAACGATGATTCCTCCACCACGGTAACGGGCATGTCCACTCGGCTAAAAACACTGAGGTGTTTCTCGCTGCTGGAGTCACGCTGGTCAAGCGCCCAGCATGTTAACCGGACTTGACCCTGTACGATTTCATCCTCGTTCGACAATAAATACATACGCACGAATCGGTACTTGAAGCCATCGATGTAGAGTCAGAAAATATCGATAAACACGTTTTGTAGGTGTGCTGTTATGCGGGGATCTACCGCCTTAAACAATGTATAGAATTGGAATTTCTCAGTAAATATTGGCAGAACATATAATACGTCGAATTGTGAGCAATTGGTCTAGTTGAAGAACATATATGCCTTGTAGCCTCTCATAAAAAGTTTAACTCTGCTAGGCACTTATATATATATATATATATATATATATATATATATATATATATATTTATATATATATATATAAAGGCATTTTTGTACAATATAAAGGGAATGTATGTGCACCCGTTTATGCCTTGCTTGATGTGAAATTAGAGTCTACGTTTGACAGTGAAATGGGCTGCGATGGATTGGATGTGTGTA
The DNA here is from genome assembly GCA_003439945.1 of Dermanyssus gallinae. NCBI lineage: Eukaryota > Metazoa > Arthropoda > Arachnida > Mesostigmata > Dermanyssidae > Dermanyssus > Dermanyssus gallinae. The sequence continues at coordinate 3,978 of QVRM01001640.1, forward strand.
CTGGAATTGAGTGCGTGTGCCCGTCAAATCACTCGATATGTAGCAAAGGTATATATATATATATAGTCTGTATTGTATTTATATAAGTTCGTTAGCACTTTCTCCGCGCAAACGTGTGAGTACGGGTTATCTAACCCAGGGTTAGCCCAGTTCAACAATGTGCCGCGAACAGACGCTGCATTTCCTCGTTGAATGTCGAGCGACAGCCTCTGACGCAAGAATTCGGATGCTCTCGAGTCTCCTGTCGAAAGATTAAGACGTTTGCCTACGCGTTGAATCAGTTTGAGCGTTAGGGATATATATATATATATATATATATAGGTAGTTCCATAAGTTCTTAGAATGAACTTTTTAGAATTCGAATTTTGGCGCGCTTCCACCGCTATTAGGAACTGCAACTTTTTCGACTGCTAGCACTCAAACTAAAATGAAGAAAAAAGAGTTTCGAGTGGTTATCAAGCATTTTTATTTCAAAGGTTAGAATGCGACCCAAGCAAAAAATTGGGTTAAACGAGATGTGCGGTGACTCTGCGCCATGTTTTGCCACTGTTTCCAACTGGATTAATGTGTTAAAAAGAGGTCGCAGGAGCACCGAGAATGAACTACGTCCAGGAAGCCAAAAAACGGCAACTGATGAGGAAAACATAGAGAAAGTGCGAAACATCGTTGGCACAGATAAGCGAATGAACATTAAGGAGATAGCGGAGGCATTAGGAATTAGTTTAGGTAGTGTGCATTTTATCCTATACGAAAACTTGAAAATGAAAGAGCTCAGAGAAAAATGGCTGCCGCATTTGCTCAACCAAGGCCAAAAAAACGCGCCTGTTTTAGCTTCACAGCGAAATTTGGCCAAGATGTCGAACAATCCGTCGGATTTTTGGCGCAGATTCATGACCGTCGATGAAAGCTGGGTCCATCACTACACTCCCGAGACTCAAGAAGCATCTTGCCAATGGTGTGCACCTGATGAAGGACCTCCGAAGAGGGTGCGGACAACGGCATTGACCGGAAAGGTGATGGCTACAGTTTTTTAAGACCAACGTAGAATAATGCTGGTCGACTACCTTGAGAGCGGAAAAACGATCACAGGAGAATATTATGCAAGACTGTTGGACTGCCTTTAGCAAGAACTCATCGTAGCGCAGATTCATGACCGTCGATGAAAGCTGGGTCCATCACTACACTCCCGAGACCCAAGAAGCATCTTGCCAATGGTGTGCACCTGATGAAGGACCTCCGAAGAGGGTGCGGACAACGGCATTGACCGGAAAGGTGATGGCTACAGTTTTTTAAGACCAACGTAGAATAATGCTGGTCGACTACCTTGAGAGCGGAAAAACGATCACAGGAGAATATTATGCAAGACTGTTGGACTGCCTTTAGCAAGAACTCATCGTGAAACGGCCCGCCTTTGCAGAAGAAGGTTGTCCTGTTTCACCAGGACAATGCTCCTGCACACAAGTCCCGGCAAAACTGGCCCAACTGAGGTTCGAACTTATTGAACAACCTTCCTATTCTCCAGACCTGGCCCCCTCTGATTATTTCCTCTTCGAACATTTGAAGAATAGTCTCGGTGGAAAGCGTTTTTTCCAGCAATGAAGAGGTTAAGGCTGCTGTCAATGCCTATTTTTCAGTCTAAAGACGCGGAATTATACTTAAGAGGTATAAAAGCTCTGAAATCTTGGTGGGAAAAGTGTATTGAGCATCTCGGGGAGTATATCGAATAAGATAAATTTAAAAACATGATTTGGAAAATTCGCTCAGTTCAACAATGTGCCCCGAACAGACGCTGCATTTCCTCGTTGAATGTCGAGCGACAGCCTCTGACGCAAGAATTCGGATGCTCTCGAGTCTCCTGTCGAAAGATTAAGACGTTTGCCTACGCGTTGAATCAGTTGGAGCGTAAGGGATATATATATATATATATATATATATATATATATATATATGTGTGTGTATTATATACTGTTTGATGACACGTGTAGCAAGAGAGCACTTACTCCGGCGCTCTTTGTATGTATCGTGAATAAATTTCAATGAATCATGCTGCTGTGAGCAAACATTTGTTCCATAGGCTAGACGTAGACCACAAGAAAACCGCATGAGAAAGACGACGACGACACTCTCAACGAGTTGACGATGAAAGTCGGGCAAACTCGAATTTGTCTTGATAATGGAGACGCATGTCTTCCGCTCTCCGTTTTCCGATGTAGCACCGTTTTTCCGGCCGTCAGTCGTACGAACTCGTTGCCCCGTTGGATAGTTCGCTGCCCGATAATCGGTTAGCCAGCTTAATTTTCGGGTTTGGTTCGTATGTGTGTGTTCAGTTGTTCAGTGGCACACGGGAGCAACTCGATGGAGTAGCGATCAATACGCAACCGCGTTTGGCCCTCACTCTACGACATGCGGTATCAGAGGCAGACGCTGGCGACGGCGGCTGCGGCTGCGTCACGAGGACCTCCGAAAGTGCTCCATATGCGACTCTCTGTTCGACACTCACTCTGATCGCTTGCTAACGACGAAAGACAAGACCTCGCGCCGCACTTCACACCACCTTATACATAGAACGAGCGCATGCCTTGTCAACTTTACGAAACAAGCTTATTGGAGACCCAGATCTACCTAAAAAGTTTTCGGGCTGACACTCAGCCAAGATTTAACGCCCCACAGAACTGTTTAGTTTTCGGGCTGACCCTCAGTCAAGATTTAACGTCCACGGAACTGTTTAGATCTACCTACCTGCTTAAATACATGCGTACACAGATGCAGATACACACAAACACACACTGAGATCGCTCATAATGGCAACACTATCGAAACATTGGCAACATACGCAGGAAAACAGCAACGTCGAGTGGGTCTGCCACAATGAGGCAGTCCACATCATCGATACGTCATTGGTCAGTATATTTTATAAATATGTACAACATTGATACTTCTGTGCTGGGCACGAGTATATATATATATATATAAATATACATATACATGTATATATATATATATATATATATATATATATATATATATATATATATATATATATATATATATTTATATATATATATATATATATATATATTATATATATATATATATATATATATATATATATATATATATATATATATATATAAATATACAAATATATATATATATATATATATATACCGATTGCAATAAACAGCGCTTGAAACCGCCGGAGGTTTTTATTTTCCTGGTACGTGTGTACTCGACAGGATATATGATATTGCTGTTTTTATTGAGGTGCCTCATGTATATATATATATATATACCGGGTTACAATAAGGCTATCAATTTACCAGTCATACACAGAGGTGATTGAGCCCTATTCGGTGTGTCACGTGATTATAAGTATTTATACATATATGTCTATCTCTCTGTTGATTTCCGTTTTTATTGATTAGAGTACACCAGATATGCACGACGGGTTGCGTCAGAACTAATGTCTAGCTTAGAAGAAATCAACCAATCATCCAGTGCATAGATGGTAGAGATACTTAAGAGAAACACTTGCAAACGAAACAGATCATCATCGTAGTAAGACCCAGGGCAGACATATTTATTGGAAAATGCTTATTATCATTTCGCGACATTTTGCTATTACATCATCAAGAGGAATTGTGACCTTTTATATAACAGCATATGCAAATATAAAAATAAACGTATAGTATGTATATATGTATATATATATATATATATATATATACATGCAACCTTGCTATAGTAAACTTTGAGCTGCACTAGAGCTTGCTTTTATATATATATATATATATATATATATATATATATATAGAGTCCCCGTGTCTGGCATGCTGAGCCACCCATGTCCAGCGTCCTAGACAGGCGAACGGATGCATTTTCGGCGCATCTGTCTCACATCTATCAGCAGACACAGTGCACGAAGTGCCGATCCGGCAAAATCGAGAACTCGCCAAAGGTCGAACTAACTTACTCAGTAACTTATTATTGCGCTGGTTAACCCGATGATGTTCCTGTTGCTGCTGCTGTATTGTCCGCAGCTTCATCTTCTTGGCATTGGTGGACGAGGTTATTCTCGTCGACATAGACCGCCGCGGCGTGTCTATGTCGTTGTTCGTTAAGTGTGAGCTGTGACACGACAATGACGATCATCGACACGTCAACGACGCGTCCGCAACGTCGCAACTCTTCGATCAAGAGCGTGCCATTCAAAATCGAGCCACTGATCACCAGCGTGCCATTCGAACCGCGTGCCCCGCTGCTGCTGCTGGAGGTTGGCTCGCCGTTTTTGACTCTTGACGAATTTATAAACCCGCCGTAGTTCATCTTGCTGTTGTTGTTATAAATCTACTACGAAGAGCAGTGGCGGCGGTAGAACAGAGCAACAGTCAAAGCGATCAATCTCGTAGGCCAGGTACCAGAAAGTGTCGCAACCAGTCGCGACAGGAGACCCGGCGCTCGGTGATCGTAGTGTAATGAAGACCCGACCCCGTTAGAGCCTAATAACTCTTTATTTATAATGCCATCAGCGTTGTCGTTGTTGTTACTGCGCTGTTGTTGTTGTCGTTGTTGTTGTTATTGTTGTTGGTGTCGTTCTCGTTGTTGTTGTCCTCGTGGTGCCCTTCGTCCTCGCTGTTCCGGGGTCGCCAAAGGGTCGTCATAGCCCACTGGGTCAGTCGCAACGGATGCCATTGAAATTATGCGCCTGTGTTTCTTTTTCTGTCTTCCTCGGTCTCTCTCAACCTCGTTCTCTCTTTTTCTGTACTCATATCCCTTCCCAGTTAGCAGCTCCTAGCAGCCGGCGTTGCCAAAGAGCCTCAGCGAACGCTGTCACGCGAGTCGTATTGGTCACCGACTATGGACATATAGCAGACACCAACATCTGTGCGCGGCCACCAACCGATTGAACCGCATGCACGAATGTCCAGGCCTTCGGAGGAGGGAGTCGAAGTTATGCAGGCAAGGAGAGCGCCCTCAACCTGATCTATCTCTCGCAAGGTTAGACGCGACCGCAACCACCGACCAAGTACCACGTCCAGCCGTCAGGCATTGTAGCATCACAGCTACGCAGCAGTTGAGGTTCCGCGCGCGTGGAACGCTAGAACAACAAAGATGGTGGCGATGATGGCGATGGTGGCAAGGATGGCGATGGTGGCAATGGTGGCGATGAGTATGTTGATGGCGGTGCAGCTCATAGTGCCGATAGTGGTCGTCATGAAGACCATGCGGTGGCAACACACAACGTTAGCGCCTGTCCAGCCAGCCATGCGTTTGATCAATCGGCCAGCCATGGAGGAGACGCCTGTGGTGTCAGAGAGACGACATAGATAAACGATACTCACGTAGACACACACACACACACGGAGAGACGGACAGAGGAATGGACGAACACACAAGCAAACAGTCCTCTGGACAGATCTCTCGTCGGCTCGTAGCCTGGCTCGAATAGCCTGGACTAGCCTAATCTTCTGTTAGGGCTTCGAGAGTGCTCTCTCCACTCTGTAGGGCCTGGATGGTGAAATCGGCTGCACGCGGCAATCAGCAGTTTCTGCGCGATTTGAAGATTACTACTACTACTACTTCTGTTACTACGACTACTACTATGACCGCTGTTGAGGTACAGGGCACAGCATCAACAAAAGCATCGAGGAGCCGATGACATGGCGTTCGTTGCATATGTTGCGCGCTGAGGAATGCGACTGCTACGTTGGCCGCGGTGGCCTCGGCAGCGGCAGCGCCTGCCATAGTGGTGGCCGGAGGGCGAGTCCGTCCTTGATTGCAAGAAACATTCGTGCAATTGCGAGATTGTGCTTCTGCAGCTTCTGCTGCTGCTGTTGTCTGGGATAGGAGCGCAGGTACAGCAAGGCGAAAAACAAGCACGCCGATGAAAGCGGGCCATGTTGTTGTTGTTGTTGGTGTTGGTAACGATGATGATGTGATCACCTGTGTACAACGACTGGATGAATCTATCTAGGTATCGATGGATGGATTTATGGATGCGTGCCTGCGTGTGCGCATGTACGCGAGAGCGAAGTGTTCGGATGTGTGTATGTATAGAGGTACAGAGGTACAGAGGAACGGGCTAGCCCGGCTGGCGATTTGTTGAGTTTTTGCGGACTCAGCAGCTTTAACAATGGCAGCGGCGGCGGCGGCATCAGCAGCAGCAGCAGCAGGTTGTTGTTTGTTGATGTCACGGTATCGCGCGAGCAGCAACAACAACAAGGGCAACAACAAGAGCAACAACAACAACAAGGGCAACAACAAGAGCAACAACAAGAGCAACAACAACAGCAACAACAATACCAACAACAACATGAACAACAACAACATGTTAGACAGTGAAAAAAACGAGTCTGAGGTCGGGGAGCAGAACTATGGTAATATGTGACTGGAAGGCGCAGAGGAATAGAAGAAAAAGGGACAAAACACAGAGGGAACAACAGTACCACGGCAACAACAATCAAGCCAAAAACTGACATAGTGCGGCCACAAAAACTGGAAGCAATAGCGAAAAAGACAAAGTCTACAGATATGAGAGAACGAAAAAAGTTTCAGTATGACGTGTCGTTGAGTGGAGAAATTCCGCACACGCCGATGCATCATCTATGAGATTATCTATTTATGAAATTATCTATCTGCCGTTTTATCTATCTATATACCGGGAAGCTGTCCTGCACGTTTAAAGATCCTCCATCGTTTTTGGTGATGACAACGCTGCTGTTGCTGCTAGTGATAATGAGGATAAAGGCAATTCATGATTAAAAACTAGCTCGCTGTTCTTCTCGGCGGTATAGTTGACCGTTTCAACATAACCCTGCTATTTATGGACGCCTTTAGACCCCTTCTACCCTTGTGCCCATCCGGATCATCCGTCTACTATTTATCTATAGACAATGGTGACAGCACTCGAGTAGGCTAACCCTCTCTAAGAATTTACTTCGCGCACACGCAGCCTTGTATTCTCTTGCGTTCTTTAAAAAAAAAGCTTTTCTCCGTAGCGCTTCCTCTGCTCCCCTTTTACGGTCTCGTCAGGTTATAACTACGTTTAGGTTAACTGTTTGCCAGCTCTGCTATTACTGCTACCGGGGCTGTTGTTATTTTTGCCCCGTGCATCCTTTACTTCAACGGATTTCACACACGATCATCACCTTTACGGCCACGACCATCGCGGACAACAACGCTAAAAATAACAGCAGCAACAACAACAGCAACAGCAACAACAACAACAGCAACAGCAACAGCAACAACAACAACAGCAACAGCAACAGCAACAACAGCAACAGCAACAGCAACAGCAACAACAACAACAACAACGTTTGATTTGATCGCTCGGCGACAGTATGTGTCAGACGATCAGCAGGACGAGTAGCATGTGGCTCGTTGGTTGTACCGAACAACAGCCGGTGGTGCGGTTTGGGGCAGGTTGATATCGTGTTAGAATTTTAACCTGTCAGCTCCCCCCCCCCCTCTCACCCTACCAGCCCCAGCTCCCCTTGCGCATGCTGGTGGCAGCAGATCGCTTAGAACGATGGGCCGCGCTAGCATACCGTTTCGACGATCGGTACACACAGAACAAAGATGTCGGCCTATGTCTCCCCTGCCTTGGCCTGGCCCGGCCTGGCCTGCCTAGCTCTCCTGGCTGGTCCTTGTTGGCGGTCCTTAGAGACAGGGCGCGCGCGTTGTTGGTGTCGCCGCCCGACGAACCATTGGCGAACGGATCGAAGAAGCTATTCGGCGCCCGCCGGCAAACCGATCAAACTGATCGATTTGTACCAGGCAGGAAAGCAAGCAGGTATTTGCAACGAGACCACCATTGTTATCATCATCACCAGCACCGCTATCTTCATGCTGTCGTCATCGTCGGCCGGTGGTAGCAGCAACAGCATCAACGCCAGTTGCACTTGTTCTTCCTGTCGTTGTCATCGTGTGTGTCGTGGTGGCCGTGATGGCCGTGAAGCGAAATAGTTTCGCACTGGACCGATTCGCCACGTTGACAGAACAAGACCGCAGGCCCAGGAGTTGATGGTTGACAGGGCAGCTGACGCAGGGAACGCGAGAATAGCGACAACCAACCACGACGACAGAAGTCCTGACGGCAAAAAAGGCGGCACCCGGGCAGCGACGCCGATGACAGGGGCAACCAGGGCGACCACGGGCACTGAAGACGAGGAAGATCCTGGAGATCCAGCACAGGCAACCCCCACTAGTAGTAGTAGTAGCAGCGGCTGCAGCAGCAGCAGCGGCAGCATCCGGACACTTCGCCATTGAGGAACTCAGACTCGGTGATGGTGATGATACGCGCCAACGAGCTGACGCGATAGTGCTTTTAAACACAACAGAGGCGTATCTGTATGCGTGGCTCCACTCTTACTGCTACTACTTTTGCTGCCGCTGATGTTCCCACAACAACTTCTACTAGGATTTCTCCTACTGTCGTCACTATTCTGACAATCGCCACTACAAGGAAACTACTTACTACTACAAATACTATTACTACTACTAAAAATACACTTTTCGGGCTGACCCTCAGCCAAGATTTAACGTCCACAGGACTACTTTTCGCATTGCTTTATAGACGGACCCTCATAAATACAAATGTGCAATGGTGGGGCTCGAACCCGTGCACCTATGTGTCTCCTCCGGTCACGAGGCGCAGTTTGGGCTTGCTGCCGAGCGCGTCGGGAAGCCAGCAATATTCTTAAACTCTCTGGTGGCTTGCTTAGAAGTGCAGTATATTAAAAATAGATTAATTAAAAAAAAACAGTAGGACTACGTCAAAAATGCGATATGCACGCTGCGCCACTTGCGTGCAAAACCCCAAACTCCTTTACCCAACATTGGCACCAGTTGGCTGTAGTGGAGCATTCGTGACACCGCTTGATTTAGGCCACGTCAGCTTTTTTCGACGTACTTTTCATGTATATATATTATGTAGGTGGACCTCAAATGAAACTTAAAATGGGCGGTTATATGTGACCTGATATGGCATTAGAAAGTTACCCAATAGCATAACTGGCCTGTGGTCGAATTTCTATTTTGTACAGAGAACCACACCTCACCGTTGCGGTAAACGTACTATACAGAACAAACTGAGATGTATTTACCTCAATGCTCGATCCATTGTTCAGCCCTATTCTCTAAAAACTATGACTCTAAAAGCTATGACAAATGTATGAATATAGATGTAGCAATGATAACTGAGACATGGCTTACGGAACTATCGGTTTTGTTCGGCGAAAATCCGCGGTGTGGGACTATTATACCATATTTGTAGAAATTTTAGAGAAATCATGATTCGGGGCGGTGGAGTCCTAATCCTCGTCCGAAGTGAGCTAGCTTAATCTGAGGTTGACGTACCTCATTGTTACTCCAAGTTAATGGCGTGTGAAGTAATTTTAAAAGCCAAACAGTGCGGCTTATAACAGCGTCTATAACACACGAACTGCCATTACTAATAAAATATGGGCATACAGTTTTACTTACTTTAATCAGGCAGAAATAAATTGGGAGACGCTCGGCGTGTTACGGCTCGCACACAACAATATAAAAGAAGCCATATTCCCGAATTTCTGCGCCGAGTACCGACTCCAACAACATGTTACAGAAGCAACACGTGTTGGCAATCAATGCGACCTGCTACGAGACATAGTTCTTTGCAACGATGACGATGAACGTCGATGGAAAAAGTTGCTGTGCGGCCAAACAACCTGTCCTCTGATCATCGTATGGTAAAGTTTTTTTTATAACGGACTGCAAGCGCCCCAAGCAAGCGTCAAGAGCCAAGTTGGATTATTTGAAAAAAAATGAAATTATGATGTTATGAAGCTGAATCTCGACCTCACAAATTAGACCAAATTCTTCCAAGGTTGATTTTCCGTGGACTCTATATACACCAACCTTCTTGAGTATGTATACTTTGTTATCCAACTGCATGTGCCTGCCGCATATTGTCAATTGACAGACATGCGCGTGCACTTCAGTCAGCTCTTAATCGTGAGGTTAATGAGCAAAACTTTTGCCAGCTTAAAAAAACTCAACAACCCATGCAATCGACAAAAAAAAACTTTAGAAGAGCACGCTGTTATTTGAAACAGCGATGTAAAATCAGTCCACAGATATGTCAGCAAAATAACCGCAGTTTGGGACAATTTTGCTTCAATTATGCGTCACTACGTTTCACTAAATTCCGATGATTACGAACGAGCAGACTTAATAAAAAAAAACTCATTTGCACAGACCTATCCATCGGATGATGAATACGTCTAGGGGAATGGGGCGTTATGCATGCTCTGGATGATTATGTCGACTTAGTGGTCGTGAATAATGTTGACATCACACGTCGTAAGAAGAATATTCTCCCAAAGTTTGTAACGCCAAATCGAACGCTGAAGCATATATTCCCATGTAGCGTAACCCGCGAATCGGCCGTGGAGACTTGATATTAACAGCGACGATAGTATACTAGATAATCTTTATTATGATTATCGAGGCGGATCGGGCAGGAACCTGTCAGATTGTCCAGGATTGTTGTGTATGTACAAACGTACGCATTCCGATGCACGCCTAAGAGACCAGGCTTGAGTGCATGATACGTATATGTACATAATCGTCTTATCTCGCTCCTTCTTAATTTTCTGCAACCTCGTCAAGTTGTTCGGTTCTATGGGTTTGTCTTTATTATCATCGTGTAACTATATAGTCATTGTTGTGAGAGATATATATATATGGCGTCTTCTCATCTTCGAAACAAGGATGTTTGTCCTGAAGAAGAAAGACGGCTCGTTCAGAATTATGTAAGGTGGCGACAAAATTGGCTAAGCTTGACTTTAAGAGCGCGTTCAACGCCGTCAGACCCTTCTGTTGAGAGTGGTTGGAGATGAAGTCCCTGCCAAGTGAAGTTGGTCTACGGTGATCCACCGCACTAGGTCTTACCCTCGGTACTGCTTACCTTGGCTGTAGGAGTGCAACAGGCCTCGCCTCTCCTTGTTTTGTCTTGCCGTAAAAAAATCAGTCAGCTCACTTAAAAGTTCACTTAACCTTTAGTGTTTGGACGACGGGATCCTAGGAGGTAACATTAGTACGATCCGTATGGACTTAAAGAATATATAAAGTTTTGCCACAAGCAGTGGTTTGGAGCTGAACCCAATTAAGTGTGAGGCTCGGTTCAGGTACAGGTAAACTCTCCGCTATACAGAAATTACGACACTGGATCGATACAAGATCTCCTTGGGATACCCTTGTTCTCTTGCCACCTTGGTCTGGCAATCGAACGAGGGTGAGAAAAACTTGAAATTAATTTTAATAGCGTTTTACAGCTTGGTGCTCATTGGTGTTGTACCTTCTACGTGCATGCTTCTCCGCGTCAAGATTGAACAACCTGTTTGGAAGAATTAACTGCTCAGCCTTTCCAGCAAAATAACTTGAAGCTAGGCCTCGCGTTAGAATTTGCACTAAACCTGCGGTTGCGAGACGACTAATTTTATATATATATATATATATATATATATATATACAGGGTGTTACGTAAAAAGTTGTACTTCTTTCGAGGTTTGATAGAGCTCGGCAAGAAAATAATTTTTCCCAATGGGCGGAAGCCAAGAAAACGTTTTGTTTAGGAGTGAGGATGAAATTTAGAAAAGTCGTTATTCTGCCTTATTTTCTCCTACATAGTTGTACAAAATCTACGTTTGCGGGAGAACCAGTCAACGCATGAAGCAACCGATCATACCAGTGTGTTCGGCGGAAAATTTTGCATAACCTAAATGACACCTAACGCAAGCTAGCAAAAAGCAAATAGGTGGAATAAAAAAAACCATAAAAAGTCGATTTGTTGTTATAACTTACGTTGAAGCTTTCACGTGCAAAATCTAAAAATTTTGCCATTGCGCACAAATGACGAACACTCTCTGACGATAGCAAATTTAATGCCCGTCATTTTCGTACCAAAGTGATGGTGCTGCGTTACGTAGTTGCTGAGAAACTAGGCTTTTTCGACAGCCATATCAAAAGCAAAGGCATGCATACTTCCTAGCACCTTGACCTGCTTTACCACAGAAACCACTTGCGCACGTCCAGAAACACACCAGCATTTATTTATTATAAGAAGTGCTCGAAGTTCCGTCCGCCTACCACTAAACACGTTCTGTAGCGATTGCACAGGCTCTCTTGCACTCGTGTAAATATGTTAGGCATTGCCCTAACGGCGTCAGCAGCGTTGAATATACGGTCAACCAGATCTTCACGCGATTCAACGGGGGTTTCGTAGACAACACTCTTTAGGTAGCCCCACAAAAAAAGTCGAGGCTTGTTAAATCGGGGGAGCGAGGTGGCCAAGCTATAGACCCGCCTCGGCCGATCCACCGATTCTTGAATGCTTCGTTTAGGTATTCTCGAACCGTAGCAGAGTTGTGTGGCGGCATTTTCAGACGAAAGCTTTCCAGGATGCCTTCTAACAACTGGGTAACGTATGAATCAAAAACGCGCGATACGCAGCTGCATCTAATCTGGCAGAAACAAACACACCAGCATTTGTTTACGCTGAGCAGCCGGCTTTGTTTCGAAATTATTCGCCGTTCGCACAAGCTTCTATCGGAAATTTGCGCGGGCTTTGATTCGGAATTCGTCATTCGAGACGCCAAAACACCATAAGAAAAACCGCCAACGCCAAAAGCTATAAAACGAAGTGTCAGGTCTGCCTATCGCGCATTTTTTATTTATACGTTACCCCAGCTTTTGGAAAGCGTCCCGGAAAGCGTTCGTCTAAGAATGTGGTTCCAGCATGATGGTGCGCCGCCACACAACTCTGCTACGGTTCGAGAATACCTAAACGAAGCATTCAAGAATCGGTGGATCGGCCGAGGCGGGTCTATAGCTTGGCCACCTCGCTCCCCCGATTTAACAAGCCTCGACTTTTTTTTGTGGGGCTACCTAAAGAGTGTTGTCTACGAAACCCCCGTTGAATCGCGTGAAGATCTGGTTGACCGTATATTCAACGCTGCTGACGCCGTTAGGGCAATGCCTAACATATTTACACGAGTGCAAGAGAGCCTGTGCAATCGCTACAGAACGTGTTTAGTGGTAGGCGGACGGAACTTCGAGCACTTCTTATAATAAATAAATGCTGGTGTGTTTCTGGACGTGCGCAAGTGGTTTCTGTGGTAAAGCAGGTCAAGATGCTAGGAAGTATGCATGCCTTTGCTTTTGATATGGCTGTCGAAAAAGCCTAGTTTCTCAGCAACTACGTAACGCAGCACCATCACTTTGGTACAAAAATGACGGGCATTAAATTTGCTATCGTCAGAGAGTGTTCGTCATTTGTGCGCAATGGCAAAATTTTTAGATTTTGCACGTGAAAGCTTCAACGTAAGTTATAACAACAAATCGACTTTTTATGATTTTTTTATTCCACCTATTTGCTTTTTGCTAGCTTGCGTTAGGTGTCATTTAGGTCACGCCGAACACACTGGTATGATCGGTTGCTTCATGCGTTGACTGGTTCTCCCGCAAACGTAGATTTTGTACAACTATGTAGGAGAAAATAAGGCAGAATAACGATTTTTCTAAATTTCATCCTCACTCCTAAACAAAACGTTTTCTTGGCTTCCGCCCATTGGGAAAAATTATTTTCTTGCCGAGCTCTATCAAACCTCGAAAGAAGTACAACTTTTTACGATACACCCTGTATATATATATATATTGCGTATAGACGCTTAATTAGTATGCAGCACGCCTCAACACAATAAACCACACGTGCAATTAGAATCCATAATAATTTAGACATTATTATAGATTTCTTGATGATGATGACAGAGCTTTATCGTTATCCTTACTATGACCTCGGTGATGATGATAATTCTCTTGCTCTTAAAACTCTTCGATCTTCAACGCTAGGTCATTAAGCAATCAATTCTCGCTCAAGGTGAGGGCATTCAAGGTGGTAGGTGGCGAAGGCCATGCTGGACCGCGGCAACATACGCAGGCTACGGCGCAGTTTGGCGGTAATGGCGCATTAGTCTATGAAAGAGACAAAAGCCGTCGGTAATGTCGAACTAACAAATGTATACATATATATATATATATATATACATATATATATATATATATATATATATATATATATATATATCGTTGCATTATTGCTACACTCCGATATGAGTTAACTGAAATTTGTAATATATATATATATATGTGTGCGTAGAGAGCCATATGGCTTTCGCGTTGTCATTAACCGTATACCTCAAACGAATGAGTCCGGCGAGTCCCCAGCATTACAGCCGTCAATTGCGAACTTCAGCGTTCGTGATGGCCGCCGATGGTTGCCATATTGCTTGTTGCATGGCCGACTAGTAGCCGCGCTTAGCTTCTCTTTCAATCCGAAATAAGGGTTAGTCGAGAATTCTCAGGCTCAATCGATTTTTGGCTTTGCTCATCGAATATCCCTGATCATTGCTCGTGCCATTTATTTCTCTAGACATACACGCACACACACATGTATATATATATATATATATATATATATATATATATATATGTACTGTAGCTCAACCGTCCCAACAGATTCCTAGCAATGTGGTTTGCAGCGAGACTGCTGCTCTAGCTCAGCAGCTTTCAGCGCACATTCTGTTGTTGTTGTTTGTATGCTTTTCGTATTCGGCTGGACGGAGGAGGCGATTTCCTTTTCCTTCGGCCGAATTCCGCCGCCGAATGAATGCCCCGAACCAACGAACGAAATCGACAACGAAGCCAGCCAGCCGACCACACCGAGCTTGGAGCAGCCGCAGTCAAAAAGTGACCCGTTACGATTGAACTGTTGCTATATATCCGTCGCGGTCCATCGTAGACAGACGCTGTGATCGGCGCGCGAAAGAAGCGCCTGAACACGCGCGCGCGCGAGAGAGACAGATAGAGATTTCGACATCGAGCGAGAGAGAGATAGCGGCGAGCGCATCGGCGGCGCCTTCGGTCAGCCTTCGGTCTGTCAACATGGCAGAGCAGAGCGCATGCCGCGCATGTTTCGAATCGTTTCTTCTTTCGCGAGCAGAGGCTAGCAATGTCCGTCTGGCGGCCGCTCGCCAACCCGAAGCGCCGCAATAGCAGTAAGAACAGCAACAACAACAACAACAACAATGATAACAACAACAACAACAACAACAAACAGCAGCAATAACAACGACGACAACAACAACAACAATCGCATCCACTGGGGCAGCGGTAGCAGCAGCGGCGGCGGTAGAAGCAGTAGCAGCAGAATGCCGATAGCCTATAGCAGTAGTAATGTGGCCTGTTGATACGATTGCAGGAATCTACCTGTCTCGACGTTGTTTGCACTCTCGGCGTCGTCATCATCGTATCGTCGTCTTTCTGTTCTGCCTCCTCTTGTCTCCCCCCCCCCCCCCGGCCCCCCAAGGGAAATAAAGGGGTACGGGGTGCGGGAGCGATTACCCCGTACCCCCTTACTTCCCTCTTCTCTTTCTTTCTCTTCATATAGATATATGATTCGCTGATTCGCTCTTTGTCGACAAGGGCAGAGTAAAAGATAGAGAGAGAGATGGGGGGTTGGTGAGAGCCACAGAAATAAAGAGAGAGGGAGACAAAGAAATCGAGAGAATGCAAAAGAAACAAAAAGCTAGAAATCATCACATCTGTTTGTCGCGGTATTCCGTATCTGTCGCACCGCTGTGGCAATGGTATTCGGGGCTCGCGCGGCTCGCCGCGACCATGTGTACCTCTAACGACCGACTATATATGTGTGTGTGTGTAGATGTTGGAGTTTTTTTTTTGTCAGCAACGAATGGGATCTCACCCATTGCCCTACGGCACGGGCGTGCAGCATTGCGATCGGCGGTGGTCTGTACCTGCCATTGGCTGACTGTCTGTCTGTCTGTCTAACTGACTAACTGACCGACCGGACAAAAGAACGGAGGTTGAACAATCGAGGGACCGATTGGCGATTTGGAATTCATACCTTTCGGCGTGTTGGTGAAGCATGTGAAGCCGAAGCGCATACTGCGCCATGTGTGAGCG
>QVRM01001640.1:25000-52919 GCA_003439945.1 Dermanyssus gallinae
GTCAATCGATCGGTCAGCTGAACTTAGTTAGGGCGCAGGGCTTATCTCTCTCTGTAGCACGGGCGCCGCGCTGAACAGGTAGTAGTAGTAGTAGCGGGAACTCATCTCCATACTATGCGTTCGTAGCAGTACGTACGGCGTGCGGTTGGTTGGTTGGTTCTATATGGCCTGCCCAGAGTCGAGAACTCTGATGGCCTGCCTGAGTTCCTGCAGACCTGCACGAGCATGTGCGACGGGGAGCGACCACGGGCCTGCCTTGCGACGGCCGCGGTGGCAGAAGAGCCCGAACCCATACATTACTATGGACGGCATCCCAAAAACACGCTTATGCGCTGCAAGGACGGCCGCGCTGCATCGGGGCAGTATTGCTTTCGTGGTCGTTGGGACGGGGGGGGGGGGGGGGTGAGGGTTCCGACGGAGGTTGTGTCTCGTGGTGGTGTCTACCCTTCGGGGGCTCTTTGTCGTTGCGTGAACTCAAGGATAAGCGGCAAGGCCGAATGAGATGCCGCGCCAGGTCGTTGGCATTTCTTTCTCTCTAATTCTTTCTCCTTCGTCCTCTCGCTTTCTTCGCCTTTGGTTCGGACTATGACGAAGTCAAAGTACGCGCAATCGGCGTACGTAAATAGTAGTGCCTGCTCTTTTTCTCTAGCTCTCTCTCGTCAAGATCCGTTGCAGCTACATAGTTGCAGAGTACACTAGAGGCAACGAATGAGATGAAAAGACAAACACCCACGGATAGAAAGATACTTGCTCCTTGCCATTGTTATTGTTGATGTTGTTAACTATGACTTGCAGGTTAAATGACGGCGCAACAAACGCACGACTGAATACGGGAATCAACGATATATAGCAGGAGGAGCTAGGCCGAAATATATGTGTGTGTAGAGGGAAGAGAGAGAGAGAGAGAGGAAAAGTGCGCGTCCTAAATCCTAGAGCAAAGGAACGTTCGAATCACGATGGGACCGGTAAGCTTAAGAGGAAGCATCACTACCCCCCATGACTACCAAGATTCCTCGTCTACCGACGCTGCTCTATCAGCTGCTGCTGTTGCTATCGCTGCCGTTCCCGCCGCTCCCACCGGCACGCGGAAGAGGTCAGGTGCATAAAGGCGAAGAGAGGCCGGAGGCCGGAGACGCGAGAACAAAACAGCTACCGTCATCGCGTCCTCTTCATTCCGACAGATTCGGGTGGCTGTGGCGGTGCAAAGAGCACGGTGTCATCGAGGAATGCCCCCAGCCTGGTGCCCTTGTGCGCTGTGTGCTTCACCTCGTCGAAGAATGTCTCTCGGTAACGACCCCCGGTGGAGACCATCGAACGGCTGAAATCATTGCGTCGTTTCGAGACAACAACAACAAAAACAACAAGAGGGTTGAGAGTGTTAGGGAGGGAAGGAGGGGGGGGGGGGAGAAAGAGAGAGATGGGGGGGGGGAGTAACCCTGAGTCGAAGACAGGCAATGACAGCGTTGACAGCGGCTTGCTTAGCCCCGATTAGCGCCTAGGCTAGGCTTGGGTTGGTTAGTGCCCGGGACGGGAGACAACGGATAGCGACCGTTAGGGTAGACTCTTCGACTGCTTGTTGCTACGAAGACAACGACGCTTGTGAGATCGTGACTCGTCGTGGCGGTCGGTTCGTCGGTACGCGATGACAAGCACCATAGAGATTTATATCATTGGCAACGAAGGCGGGCTGGCCAGCCAGCCAACGAGCTGGTCTGCCCGGTGGCCTTGCCGGGTTACAAAGCCGAATTCCTCCTCTCTTCGGTTCGTCCTCTGGTTCTGGCGCAGATGCTCGTGCAAATGCTGCTCGAGACGACTCGAGATCTGTTATTGCATGCTGCTACGTTTGTTGCTGTGGGCCCCGTGCACTCGGGCACCCGGGCACAGGTGACGACTACCTGTGTTCGTCGTGAAGTTCGCTGTCTGCCGAGTAGTGTGTCGTTGTGTAGAGAGATAGGTATGTATGTATGTATGTGCATGTATGTATGTATGTATGTGCATGTATGTATGTATGCGTTCATGTCCATATGCGCTACTGGATCAATCGGTCCGCAAGTGTTGCGTAGACTCTCCTCACTTACTTAAGGAGTCCATAAATATATGTGGGGACCTGGCAGGACAATTGTTGACATTTATCACAGAAACTTCTCGAGCCAGAACCAGATTCGCGTTTGTTTAGCAGAAGATTTTTAGGTATGCCAGAAGTGGTGCGTGCAGGATCTTGTGGGGGGGGGGGGACTTGGCAGCCGAAGGAGTCAAAGTTATTGTCTAGTGATGCACATGTTATATGTGAATTTTCACTTACAACCTTCACACGAGTCACATGTTCGTCCCCGGGGATTTTATCCCTAATCTTTGATCGAAGCTCTTTGAAGCACTGTTGTACATCTAATTTTTGCTGGAAGTTGTATACACAAAAGCACATTCCGCACCCCGGATACGGCTGTCGTACGACCGACATGCTTGTGCTCACTTGAATCAAGTCGAATGTTTCACCAATCCGCTAGGGTAATCGATTCTTCTAACTAACACTCTTCTAAGCGGGAAAGTAAAATATCTTCCCAGGTTTTGTCTTTGTAAATACTTACTCAGTTACAATCGAAAAAAATTACGTATATATACACACAGCAACTGGCGCTGGAGCGATTTATGGTCTATCTATTTTTTGTGTATCGTGGGACAGTCGACAGTGACAGCATTTACGGGCCATTGGTTGTGCACGCAGCAGACAAAACCTAGATTCTTCTGGACCTATATGTTCTAGATATGTCAACGACTGACGTTCTACTCGGTTTTAGTTCTAGACGCATATACGAAAAGTCGTTGGTTAACGAATTCCACTCCTTTTCCTATAATAATTTAAGCGTGTCTTGGCCCGTAATGCACCCACCACGACGGAACTTTGAATAGCTTCGAGTTCTTCTTGATATTGATGGTGAAATACATGTGCCTCTGTGTGGTTTGTCAACGTCACTGCTGTTTGCTAAAGGTGAAAACGGCTCTCGGCGTAAATCATTACGTCATCTGCATATTTAATTGCTTTAACCCGTATTTGCATTTACGGACGAGTTGCGGGTAGGTCATAAATGGTGGTATTATCAAACAGTGAGAGTACGTTTAGATAGATAAAGTTAGTTGATCAAACGACATACTACAAGGGAGTGTTGCATGGTCCGGATTGCGCATCCGGTAGAGCACTGATGATGTTTGGGTGTTTCTCTGAAAGCGTGCGGTTAGTTCATCAAGAATTCGACAGTACTGCGTCGCTGTAGTAGTAGTAGTAGTAGTAGTAGAAGTAGCTATTCTAGCAGTCATGGTAGTAATAGTTTGTTTAGACGGACTAGGTTTTCGTTTCCTTCATCCATCATTCTGCCGATAAGCTCCATCCGTTCGGGGGTAGTTGTCGGAGAGTTCTTGCTCTACAGCGCTCTACTCGATTATGCGTTGCCGCCAACGGTTAAAGTATATTAGCCATCTGGATCTTGCTGTACGGAAGCCAACCTTGCTGTCCGTCCCGACAACGTGCAGCCTTGTTGGGCGCGCAGTAAAAGGGTTTCGACGGGTTGCTCTCCCACTGCCGCCATCGCTACCGCCGAGTTCACTCACCATAGCTCAGCTTCGGGTGAAAGCGATGTCACTGTCTGTGACTGGCAGTTGTAATTAACACCCACCCAAGCAAGTTGACCAGTCGGATGAGAACTAGTAGGAGTATAGGGAGTAGGAGCAGAAAGAAGTACGGTGAGGTTACTACTTCGGCTAGCAACCTCATCCGATCACACCTCAGCAGCAGCAGCAGCAGCAGCCGTAAGTAGACAACGCGAAGACTTCCGAAGAATAGCCCGACGCAGACATGACCAAGCACAGCGATCGCAGAGGTGACGCCGCCGCTGTTGCCGTCGCATGGACATCACCCATGTTGAAGCGGACATCCTGTAAACTTCACCCACTCGATGTCCATCTCAACTCCATCCATCTTGTTGCGGCGGTGGCAGCAGCAGTGGTGGCGGCTTCTGGAGCTGTTGCTTTTGCTGTTGTTGAGGTCGACTCAATTAGCTGGACTTGAGTTACCGCTGCCGTTGAACAACTTGAGTAAGCTTGAGACACCCCTAAGTATGTCCCACTCCCCATCGTTGTCCGTTTTGGATTTCGTCGTCACCGTCGTTGTCGTCGTCACCGTCGTTGTCGTCGTCACCGTCGTTGTCGTCGTCGTCGACGGCTAGTTGATGACCGGTCGTGCTTGACCGCTGCACCCCTTCTGATGTTGTTCGCTGTCACCTAAGAGTTGTTCGGACTTCAACAATGTGATCGATACGGGGTCGATAGACAACAGTGATGATGCTACGTTTGGGACGCGATGCGACAACGAGATGCGGCAGTTAGCCTTGTTCAACTGTGTTGAGTTGGGTTACAAAGTTTTCCGCTTAACCAGCCGCTGGCGCTATGCGCTGAGTGACCAGAGTTTGTAGTACGTGGCTGGGTAGAAAGGTGCGAACTCTGTCCTTCTTCGCCGCCGTCCTCGAAGTAGCTTCTCTGTGTGAGTAGGTGGTTCCTATAAATACATATATATATATATATATGTTTTGCTCTCGTATTTATGTCGGTGGCGACCTATATATATATATATATATATATATATATATATGTATTGTGTGCTGAGCGTGTCTTCCTCAGCAAATGCTACTCTTGCGTAGTTCCGTTGTTGCGGCGTATACCGCGAAATACACACACAGCAGCAGCGGCAGCCACAGCAACCACAGTAACAACAACAGCAGCAATGACAACAGGGACAACAACAACAATGACAACAGGGACAAAAACAACAATGACAAAAGCAACAACAGCAGCAATGACAACAGGGACAACAACAGCAATGACAACGGGGACAACAACAACAACAACAAAAGCAACAGCAACAACAACAACAACAACAACAACAACAACAGCAACAACAACAACAACAACAACAAAAGCAACAACAGCAGCAGCATCGCTAGACGAGATTACCGAACGTCGGCGACGCTGCCGGTGGTGCACGTGGAGAATCGTGCACAACAGAGGGAAGAACACTCCTGCCTCTGCTGGCTGGTGAAGTTTGACGCGGCGACGCGAAGCCGACTCACCAGCCAGCCTGACTGAGGACTGAAGGCTTCGGCACGAGCCAGGGCCGGCCAGCCAGCCAGCCAGCCACGCAGATAGGCCGACAAACGGATGAACGGCCGGACGAACGAACGGACCGATGGAGACAGTGCCGTTTCATGTGCCGTTTCGAGCTGCGTGCCGCCGGACGACGAAGCGGCCAAAACAGAGAAAGCGCGAACGCGAAACAAAAACCCAGCCAGCCCCGCAGGAAGCGAGAGAGAGAGAGAGAGAGAGAGCGGGGCAAACGGCAGCGAGAGCGGCTCTGCCAGCCGCCCACGAGTCGCGCGGCGAGCCACATTCCTGTGAAATCACATGAGGGCACAGACAGCGACGGACAGCAACAACAACAACAACAACAACAACGACAACAAGTACAACAACAACAGGTTGCTCGTGTCGACCGGTCTGTCTGTCTGTATGTATGTATGTGTGCCTGGTAGCCTGTACATAGCGTCGTGGTTGCTGGCTCACGTCATACGGACGACGGAAGACGTAACGATGGCACGGCTATACCACTGGCAACAACAGCAACAACAACAACAACAACCAGAAAAGCGGCAACAACACAATACGAACAGCACCAACAACAACAACAGCAACTACAACAACAACACGAACAGCAGCGACAACAACAACAACACGAATAGCAGCTGTTAGAACAACGACAACGGCAACAACAACAACAACACGAATAGCAGCAACTACAGCAACAACAACGACAATAATAACGGCAACAACACGAATAGCAGTAACAACAGCAACGACAACAACCTCGGCAACAGCAACAACAACAACAACAACAGAAGCAGCAGCAACAACAACAGCAGCAACAGCAACAACAAAAACAACAACAACAACAGCAACAACAAAAACAACAACAACAATAACAACAACGGCGGCTACTACTACTACTATAACTACTACAATGCCTAACACTATCGGCATACCGATCATTTTCGTACCAGCAGTATAGCTGCTACACCTTCAACCGTTTGGCGGTAACAGCGGCATGTTCATCATCATCATCATTATCAGCCTCCTTCGTGTCTACAATCACCACTATCATCATGCATTGCCCTCGCCTTCATAAGCATCATCATCATCCGACCACCATCATCATCATCATCATCATAACTACATAATGACCATCCGTCCGTCTGGTTCTGATCTGAGCAACGACGACGGCGACTACAGTCGGCGGATGGCCCCGACCAACCGTACGTTCGAACTGGACACTCGTTTTCTTCGTCTCGGGAATCTGGGAGACTCGCTCCTTACCCCTACACGATGCATGCGTATGTACATGCGATACAATGCGATACACTGCGGCGGTGCCGACGTTGACGAACGCCACAATAATGACGCCAACGACGACGACGACAACGACAACAAGACCAACACTAACAACAGCAACAGCAACAACAACAACAACAACAAAAATACATCAAGAACAACGGCAGCAGTCAGCCTGTCTTGACACCGTCTGAGACGCGGCCTTAGAGACAGGATCTCGCTCTTTTCTCTCCCTCCCTCCCTCTCTCTCGTGTCTCTAGCAGGGCAAATGCAGACGACATGGTCACTCAGACCGCGATCAGACCGGCGACCCTGAATAAGGTTTCAAGGTGCCAAGGTTTTCGGGCAGATCGGGGCAGGGCAACGGCGAGTTGGCGCCAGCGACGGACGCCATGCGCTCGACTTCGGTCTGAAGCTGCTGCTGCTGCTGTTGCTTCTGAGGCATCTCCAGCTGCTGTTGTTGTTGTTGTAGTTATTGTTGTTGTTGCTGTTGTTGCTGTTGCTGTTATTGTTGTTGTTGTTGCTGTTGTTGTTGCTGTTATTGTTGTTGTTGTTGTCGCTGCCGATTCACGGCTGTTGGCCGAAACCGTTTCGATCGTTGTCGATGATCGGTTGGTTTGCCCCGTCCGTGGCTTCTTCCGCTCGCCTCGGCGTTTTCGGTCGGAATGACGACGCTGCGAGTGTTTCGAGTCGTCGCCAGACCTCGCGCTGTCGGCGGGTTGCCGTACCAACAATAGCGGTCCGCCACCGTTACCAGTCGCTGGATCGCTGCTATTGGCGGGGCAATCTAAAGGACAGGACGGATGCCCGGCCCGACGCGGCTAGGGCTAACGCACTACGTACGTCTTATACGTACGCTTACCTTATACATTTGGTTCACGTACGGAGGGAAAAATCCCGTACATGACGATGGCAATGATGATGTTGATGACGATGGTGATGGTGGCAGTGATGATAATGATGACGAAAGTGGTACGAAGGGGAAAGACAACAGCAGCAACAACAACAATAACCATGATACAATCTACAATAGCAACGACAAGCATAACGGCAACTACAACAACACCAATAATAACAACAACTATAACAGCAAGAACAACAACAACAACAACAACAACAACAAAGTCCGCCCGCTCGCTCCTTCGTCGCTTCTTGATATGCTTGCTTTGTTGTAGTTGTTGTAGTTGTTGTTGTTGGTAGTGTTGTTGCTGTTGTTGTTGTTGTTGTTTCTGGTAGTGTTGTTGTTGTTGTTGTTGAATGTCTTCGGTCTATGGGTGTATGTGTGTGGGTATTCGCGTGTTTTTGTATGTATTGGCTCTCGATGATTGTGTATGAAGGTTTCTCTCTATCGGTCTGTCTGGCTGTCTGTGAGTTTGTCAATCGGCCGGCCGGGCGGGCGGCCGGTCGATCGATCGGTGAATCCGTCTACCTGTCTCTGTCCGGTGTGAGCGTGTGTGTTCGTACGTAAGTATGTATGTATGTATGTATGAATGTGATGATGATGCTGATGATGATGCTGATGATGATCATCATCATCATCATACGACGACATCCGACAGCACTGAAAGTGAAATTCCTCCGCCGGTGGTGGTGGTGGTGATGGTGGTTTAGGGGCACTGCACCCGCCCGTCCTCCGTCTGCCCGCTCGAATTTGCCGCCATGCCCACTGTTGCTGCTGCTGCTGAAGCTGAAGTTGCCGCTGATAAAGTCGCTGAAGTTGCCGCTGAGGTTGGCGTCGCTGCTGCTGCTGCGGCTGCCGCCGTCATACCGTAACGGGTTCTTCTTGCTGCTGCTGCTGAAGTTGATCATGCCGGTACTCCTTGACGGGAAGACACCACCGGCGGCGGCGGCGGCACCGGCACCACCGCCGGGCGAACATTGAAGCCGACGAAGACGAACCGACCCGAGGAATCTGCGGTCGAGGTACCGCGACTTCGTCTACAGCTACTACGACTACTACTACTACTACTACTACAACGACTTCATCTACTTCTAATGCTGCTACTACAACCTTGAAGACTTTGCTTGCCATCGGCAGGCCAGCAAGGGAACGGTGTGGACTGGCGGACGTTATTGCTGGCGGCTATCGAACGAAGAACGTCGGAACGTCGGGCAGAGACCGCGCTCGCGTCGCAGCAACGGCTGCCGAGGAACGATTAGAGAAACAAACCGGTCCTTGGACCGCGGGGCAGCAGCGGCTGTGTCAAGGCGCAATCGCGTGTCGTGTCCAGTGTGTGTCGTTGGCAACGATTTCTCCTCGTCTCCACGTTCACGTCCTTGTTGTTGTTGTCCTTATTGTTGTTGTTGTTGTTGTTGTTGTTGTTGCTGCTATGGTTGTTGTTATTGTCGTTGTTGTTGTTGTTGTTCTTATTGCTATTGCTGTTGTAGCTGTGTTGTTGTTGTTGCTGTCACTGTTGCAATTGGTTTTGTTGTTGTTGTTTTTGCTGGTGTTGTCATCATCACCACCATCATCACTATTGCTTTCAACGCTTTCGCCGGCGGCGGCGGAGGCGTTGTCGTGGTCGAGGTGCAGTTATTTTTCTAAAAATCCTATCTGTCGTAGCCCGTTGCCGACAATGGCTACACGAACAGCATCAGCCGCAGCAGCAGCAGCAAGAGCCGACGTGGCGCCGGTCATCGCTGAAGTCGTGGTCGTCCTCATCCGTATCCTCTTCAGCCTCCTCATCATCATCATCATCATCGATAGTAGTGGAACGGCCGGCTGAGTCAAATAGCGGCTGTTTCGCGGTGTACTTGCTCCCTCGTTCGCTCGCACTGAGTCTCGCACTCTCTTCTGGCTGTGCCTTTGTGTGTGTATGAGAGGTCGATAGATCAAGAACACCATCACCGTCATCATCATCATCGTCGTCATCTTCTACACCAGTAGCAACATCAGCAGCGGTAAACACGATTGGAGGTCCGGGAAGACCACGAGAAGAGAGGAGACAAGCTGTTGTTGCTGTTATTGTTGTTGTTGTTGTTGCTTTTGTTGTTGTTGTTGTTGTTGTTAATGTTGCTGCTGTTGATGTTGTTGTTGCCTCGGCTTGCCCGATCCTTCGGTCGGCCGGCGAAGGCTTTGAGTGGCAACGAAACGACCGACAAACGAACAAGTGAAAGGAAAAATTGAAGAGAGAAAGAAAGGGAGAGCGCGCGCGTGCAGCAGAAGGAGTATGGGAGGAAGATAGAAAGAAAGATAAAGAGATGCCGGCAGAAAGACAGGCACTCACTCTCACACGAGACAGAGACGGGCAGGAAAGGAGCGAGTAGGAGAGCAACGAAAGAAGAGAAAAAATATCGAAGAAAACACAAACCAGCGACGAAAGAAAAAAGAAAGAAGGGCTTGGGCGATTTGTGCCCTACCCTCGTCCGCCTCGTGCTTGCCAGCCCGCGTGGCTGTCGGCCTGTCTACGTTGGCCGCTTGATTTTGGTACAAATTTGAGGAGAATGCTGGAGGAGAGAAGAACGGGTGGGCTAACAAATGCGCCAGTCAGCCAGGGCACGACCATACACATACGATGGAGCCAACCACACAGCCAACGACTCAGACAGACTCTAACGCCTCTAAAGGGGTTTGTCGTAATGGAATGCGAATAACGGCAGCAGGCGCAGCAGCAGCAACAACAACAACAATAAGTACAACAAGAGCAGCAACAACAACAAACACAACAACAACAACAAGAGCACCAACAACAACAACAATAACACGCCATTGGTAAAGGCATTAATTGCGGCCATAACGATAATCAAAGCAGCTGTAACCACAACAACAGTAAAGGCGACAAGCGTGGCAACAATCATGCCAACAAAAATAACAACAACACCATAAAAATAGGCAGTAAACGTAGAAGTATCGCACTATTTACAATAGTAAACCAATTTCTATATAGAAACATAGAATATATATATATATATATATATATATATATATATATATATATGCTGCCGCTCTAAGCGCCCCTGATATAAAAGGGTGACATGTGTATTTAGGTATACATGCCAAGCGAACAATAAATCAATATATATATATATATATATATATATATATATATATATATATCTATGTATATATATTTATATAATTTTACCATGTATTTAAATGAAAGTGAGAATACAACTAGAACGACGATATATATAATATATACAGGGTGTTGCAGAAATTTTTCATAATAGAATATACAAATTGTAGAGCTCGTTAAAGCAAATATTTTTTCCAATGGAACATGGTCTCTGAGAAGTCTTGTTTCGGAGTGAGAGCGGAATTACTACAATTTGTGACACTAGTGTTTTTGCCCGACATAGGAGCATAAAATGTGCTGTTGCGAGACAACCAGTTCTCCTATACAGAAACTAAACACACTGTCGGGTTCGTGAGAAAATTCTGCTTCTTCCAAATATACAAGACCGGTCAGAAGATGCGACACGGTCGTTTAGAAGAGAATTCGTCAAAAATGAAGTTTTTCATTAGCTTTCACTCCAAATGCTTCAGAATCATAACCCTACGACCACCCACGTGTTCAAAGCTAACATATTCAGCAAATGCGCATTTCACGACAATCATTTTGGTACCAAACTTACGGCAATGCGAGCTGTGGTTGCAGAATAATTACGATTTTTCGGTGGGATGTCCAGATTAAGTGCATGAAAAATGACTGTGTGGCGACGTTCACTACCGCCGACGTGTCGCGCGACAGCCGCAGCGCGTCATTTTCATGCACTTAATCTCGACATGTTCGACAAAAAATCGTAATTATTCTGCAACCACAGCTCGCATTGCCGTAAGTTTGGTACCAAAATGATCGTCGTGAAATGCGCATTTGCCGAATATGTTAGCTTTGAACACGTGGGTGGTCGTAGGATTATGATTCTGAAGTATTTGGAGTGAAAGCTAATAAAAAACTTCATTTTTGACGAATTCTCTTCTAAACGACCGTGTCGCATCTTCTGACCGGTCATGTATATTCTTCGGAAGAAGCAGAATCTCGCGAACCCGACAGTGTGTTTAGTTTCTGTATAGGAGGACTGGTTGTCTCGCAACAGCACATTTTATGCTCCTATGTCGGGCAAAAACACTAGTGTCACAAATTGTAGTAATTTCGCTCTCACTCCGAAACAAGACTTCTCAGAGACCATGTTCCATTGGAAAAAATATTTGCTTTAACGAGCTCTACAATTTGTATATTCTATTATGCAAAATTTCTGCAACACCCTGTATATATATATATATATATATATATATATATATATATATATATATATATATATATGTCACGTACGTCTCGACGCTATAGTTCCCTTTGAAGTCGCTGAGCTACCTTGAACGGAGAACCTAATCTGGAACATAGTAAAGAAAGAGCTCGCAAACATGTGGGCCGTGTATAGGGCTACGCTAGAATCTGCTTAAAGTGCGCCAGCAACCAAAAACTATACGCATGACGAACACAAGCAGTTATAGGATGCTACTTTGGTGAAAGCAAATGTCTTCCACTGGCTAGAGCCGGAACATCAGTAAAAGGCAAAACAAACATTTGATACACTGCGCTCGATCTCTAAATCTCGCGGCACACAAGTAACACGCGTCGTGGATCAATTGTTCATAGGTCCTTCAACTGCAAATCAGAGTAAAGACCTCGGCAATAGCATTCTGGCAGAGAAACACCCATGAACCATAGATTCGGTTCTTATGGCAATTACTAATTATTACTCCATGGGCACCCGAAGTGCTAGCGCTGTCGTCAAGACCGGAATACGTTGCCGACAGACGCAACAACTTCGATCATTATCTCAAGAGTTTTTTCAGGTCTTTCGAGTTCCAAAGAAGAAGAAAAAGAATAATACGCAACAGTTGTACGTCTCTGACATAGAAAACTAAAATGCCGCTCTGAAACGGCTTTGACATCTGAGCACTGGGGCCAACTTTTCCACTGATGGCGATTATAACACATGTGTATCCGAAATAGATGTGTTCTAGAAGATCCGTGGGCCACGCGTGGTCACTAATAATCCCCTTCACCTGGCGGCAACGCCGGAACCATCGTCCGTAGTGACTCTCCAGGCCAATTAAGTATCTCTTTTCCAGTACATGTCGGACCCATTATACCTACCCTACGTTCGGCAGCGTAGTTGGTTGGCCGATAAATATACCGTATATGAGGCATATATGCCTGTGGACACCATAAAGCGATGTCCAATCAGTGACAGTTTGGGTGGCGAAAACAGTGTGCGTAGCTCAGCTCAGCTCAGCAGCAAATTACACAATGACGCTGCACGCATGCCAAGTGTTTCTGTAATTGTAGCCAGCTGGCTAGAACGTCCCCTGCAAATGTTCGCTGAGCTTTGTTGGTTGTTGAGGGCGCTTGCCAACAGGTAGTGAGCGACCCCCGCTCGCTTGGGTTGAATCGCCCCACGAGGCAGGACACGTGCATCGGCGAACGTAGACCCCCCGAAGCGTGTATACCGTTTCCTCTTCTTCTGTGATTGCTTCTCTGTCCAGTCCAAACGGTGGCCTTAAGTCTCAAGGACACACGTGATAGAACAATTTGCATTCGTAGCCGTTACAGTAACGTTTGCACATCATTTCAAGATACACCTTTCACTTCTTGAACACCGTTACCCGCATTTATATATATATATATATATTTATATAGTGTTTGGTTACGGTAGTCTGCAAAACCGGTTGCGTATCGCTTTTTTTAAATGTGAAAAAACATTTTAGCAAGTAGTATAGTTGGGTAGCAATGGTATAGCAATACCATTCATGCTGTGTGTGACTGCATGTCATTATTTGAGACTTTTACATTCGTTAAGTGTAAGTCTTGTGTATATTGGAAAATTCCTGGCTTTCACAGTTGGGGGCTGCAATTACGTGACAATTTTGAAGATGAAATAGATATGCCAGCATTGATTTCGATTGCACGTGATATTTAAAACGAGCATTAATATCATCAGCATAATAAACGTACACTGACTCATGGATTTGATGACCCCAGAAAGACAACATAACGCGCGCAAACGATGTAATGTGTCTTTACGTTTCACCAAATGGTGCTTTCGAAAGGCTTCCTGGTGTACTGCTCGGATGTGCGCAGCCACGTCAATGACCTTCCTAAAGGTCGCACCACAGAAATCCCTTAACTGATTACGAAGTCGTTACTGACATACGGCACCATTACATAACTAATTTAGAACATTACTTGCGCACAGTCTACTGATGGTTTGATAGAAGCCCCTTTTTGAAAGAGTCTTAGACGTGTCGTCAAAAAAGTCAAAATCCTTTTGCCAAATGCCACTCAGTTGCTATTTGTTGTCCCGTACTGCTAAGTGCAATTCATGACGAGGATATTTGACACAATCTGTTTAATCCATCGCGCATAGCACTAACATTGCCAAATTCGCATAGGCAAAACAATGTCTTCACTTCGTCGAGACCGATTGCTAACTGTTACCGTCGTTGGTCGATAGATGGCGCGCTTGACAGTTGCACAGAAAGATCGACAGTAAAACTTAGAAGACGCAATGTACGTATATATATATATATATATATATATATATATATATATATGTGTGTCTTTGCATATACAACCATTCTAACACGCATGCCTGCTGCTATTAGACGCATAATCTCGTTATTCACTAATTAAACATGCATGATAATCACACAATCGTGGATGGGTGAATTCGAGGCGATTTGACCGGAAACGCAGACAACAGCAGCAACAATAGCCGACATATACAAGATAAATCGTTTTATTATATAACGTTTTTTTATGTTAGCACTTTCAAGTGATACGATAGCCCATAATTATAAACGCTTTTATGGAGTTCTTTGGAGAATTTTCTCTTTGGAGAAGCTGATTTTTATTCTAGAGCATCTTTTTCTAGCTGTTGTTCTAGTTGTTATTGTTGTCGCTGTTGAGATTGTTGTTGTGGTCGCTGTCGTTGTTGTTATCGCTGTTGTTGTTGTCGCTGTTGTTGTTGTTGTTGTTGTTGTTGTTGCAGCTGTTGTTGTTGCTGATGCTGTTGTTGTTGTTGTTGTTTTTGCTGCTGTTAATGCTGTTTGCGCTGGCGCTGTAGCTACTGCTGGTGGCGGCCGTCATACAGTACTTCGTGCACGTGAGCACGTAAACGTTTTGATACAATACGCCAATAGCATGGCATGTCCGCTCCGAGCAATGGTTGCACACGAAGCGACTACCAGACACAGAGGCCGATGATCGGGGCCGTCGTCATTTTTATAGGTTCGTGACCGAACTTAACTTGTCGATTTAAGTCTTCCTCTAACTGCATGTCCGTGCAACGTTCGCTTGCACAGTTACGAACGATGCCCCGTTTCGTCGGTTAGCCTGTACGTCGGTATGTCTGTCTGTCTATCTGTTTGTCAATGTAGCATCGTCAAACGAACGTATCAAAGTAGTTCGCATTCATACACCGGAAACTCTATGCATTTTTTGAGAACTTATGCATAGACAGCGTGCCATGGGCAGCAACATCAACTAGTAATTGCACGATGGCTGCTCTCCACCTTCCTCCACCTGTTTTCGTCAAAAGCTTGAGCGCCTGTCCGCAAGTGGAAATGTAGCAATGTTATATGCAAACTCAACAAGTAGCAGCATTAGCAACAACAATAACATGAGCAAGTGATAACGTCAACAACAACACAAGCAATGACAACGACGACAACAACAACAACAACAACAACAACAACAACTGCAACGGCTGTCACTCTGCCTCTTGTTGTTGTTGTGGTTGTTACTGCTCTGTCTGTCTGTCTGTTGAATTTTTTCCCCTACTTATTTCTCTCTGTTTTTCTCTCGCTTGCCTTTGCACTCTCTCTCTCTCTCGTGTTGTTTTTTAGTGCTATTTTTAGTTAGCGGGCGGTGTGTACGTGTTTACTACGACGAGTGGATGTGTTTATGTGCAAAAGCGCAACATCCTAAGCAAGGCAAGGGAAGTGGTTGTGTATCTGTGTTGGTGAGTGGTTGACACCGTATATTCACTTGGGTCCACGTGTCCTGCTGATGCTGATCATGATCGTGATGATGTCGCTGCTGCTGCTGCTAGTGTGACCTTTGTTGTTGCTGCTGTTGTTGTGTTTTTTATTGTTGTTGTTGCTCGAGCCGTTGTTGTTGTTCTTTTGTTATTGTTGACGTAATCGCTGGTTGCCGTCTCTTTGGGCTGTTGGAGAGGTGATGGTGGTAGCGTCGGCGGCAACGCGCTAGTAGTAATTGTGGCCGTGTTTGGCAGCAGGCTCCGATGCAGCGGCATTGCTACGAAGAAGAAGAAAGTGACTGACCGCTGAACGGCCGAAATCGGAAAAGTTGAAGGCTACAACAGAATGTGATTCTTGTTGCTGCCACGGTTGTTGTTGCTGTTGTTGCTGCTGTTGTTCTTATTGCGGTTGTTGTTGTTGTTGTTGTTGTTGCCGATAGTGCTGTTTCTGGTGTTGCTATTGTAATTCTTATTACTATTATTGTCGTCGTTGTTGTTGTCGTCGTCGTCGTCGTCGCTGTTTCGGCTCCACGCCGCCTGGAAACGACAATAGATGCCCTCATCGTGTGTCGTCAAAGGGGAAAATGACGGAACGCTCCGCCAGTTCGAGAAATGGATGACGAATGCGAGATGCTCCAATGGCGTGGCGGTGCCAAGCGGGCTGACGAACAGAGCCGATGTCCATAACAACGCCAACGGCAGCACGAATGGCAAAAACAACAACAACAACCACAACAACAATAACAACAGCCACAACAACAACAACAACAACAACAACAACAACAACAACAACGGTAACAATGATGTGTAGACAACGACGGCTGCATGGCCGTCCAGGCAGCAGCGAACGCGCACGACGCCTGAAAACGCGTGAGGAGCATCAGACAGAGCCAGAAGTTGGCTCTACAGGATCATACGAAAAACAAAGAGGGCAAAGTGGAGAAAGCGAAGCGGGCAGCAACATTGGCAAACTCCTAGCCAAAATGTAGACAGTTTTCTCTTATTTGCCTCGCAGCAGCGAACGCGCACGCCGTCGGTAAAAAGAAGTGTCAGGAGAATCAGACCAGAGAGCCAGAAGTTAGTTCTACTGGATTATCCGAAAAACAGAGAGGGCAAAGTGGAAAAAGCAAAACGGACAAGACCATTGGTAATCTCTGAGCTAAAATGTAGAAAGTCTTCTCTTCTGCACTCGTTGCATTTCAAATAGTCTGTTCTTCTGACGCTCTACGTGGTTCTCGCTCTCTCTCTCTCTCTCCGCATGCTCGCTCTTTTCTTCGTCAATTTGTCTACCTTTTCGTTTTGCCTTTCGCCATGCTTACCACCGGTTCCACCGTCAATATCACCTTACGCGTTCCTCAGTTTAAATACGCGTTTCAGCGTTCCTTCCAGCAACCCTTTGATGGTTCTTGGCCAGCAAGGTTCTTGATGTTCTTGTTACCCTGTGAGGAATAGTAAGCACGCCAGACGACGACCATACGCCATCATCCCCCTGCGTTCTTCTTTTTCTCGAGTTTGCTCTTTCCAGTGGACGATAGAGATCACGCGTATTAGAAACACTAATAATAGTAGTAGTAGTAGTAGTAGTAGTGGTTTAGATCAAAACACGACTGATGGCTACTCGAAACTGAAGTGTTCGTGTTGTCTTATCTGTCACATCGCATTGTCCTTTCCTGCTGTGTCCTGTTATGATGAAACACTATCGTGGCAAGCTGGTGCGACTAAAGTGAATGGCAGAAAACCCACCTACCTACGAATAGAAGGTGGGTTCGTGAGGCGAAGTGTGTAAAGCGCAGCGAATGGCCAGGGTGCTGTGGTTTTGCTGGCGCGCCGAAGCAACAATAACAACAATGATGTTTTTGCTATTGTTGTCATCGTTGTTGCTCTTACCGCCACGATTCACAAGAAGAAATTGGAAAAGGAAAACATTTAAGATGAAGAAGAAACGATAAAGAAGAGGCGACAAAGATCAACAGGAGGAAGAATAGGAGTAAAAAGAGAAACGCGTAAATCAATGGCCCCAACGAAGGGCATCTTTCGTCTGACCCACGCGCCCAAGCGCACGTTGGTTCTCCATCGACGCAGGTGCGACGGCGGCGGCGGTAAGGAATGAGGGACGGAAAATGACGAGGCCAATTCGTTGGAAGAACGTTGGTCAGTCAGTCTCTGATGGCACTTTGAAATGACTCACTTTGAATCCTTGCGGCCCTCTCTTACTCCCACTCGCAGGGTATCATTTAATCGCAGATAATGATTCCCGGCGGCTCTCCAGCGTTTTATTCGGCTGCTATTGCCGCCGTGACTGAGACACACTGAGCGAATAAGGGAGACATCTAATGAAAGGACAACGCCATCGTCGCCATGGGCTATGGAGGGGCAAGCCGTCAAACAAGCAGACAACCAGGCGGGCCAGCGATGTACCAGCGACACGGGAGAGCCAAACTTTGCCTGATCTGCTGGGCCATTGTTTACAGGAGCCGCAATAGCAGCGGCAACTACCGTCCAATAATAAATACCTTACCACTGGCAAGACGAGACACGAAGTATGTCTTTTTGTGCATTTGCGCCTCTAGCCACGCCTCTTGAACGTTGAGTGAAACATGCGAGTGGAAAAGCACAAAGCGGAGGACACAACGAACTGATTGGAACAATACAAAATGCAAAACTCCAGGGAAAGGAAGAGAGAGAGAAGGGGAAAGAGATCAGATTGTTGGAAAACGTAGTGGGTATATATATATGCCCGAACTGCAGCGAGGTCCATTGAGTACTGAGGGCGCGGTCCAATCTGCCTCCCTAGTGATGGATGTCTTTCGCCTTGTGGCCAAGTCAGGTTCTGTGGCTGTGCAACATAGACGCCTTTAGTGGAGGGTTGTAGAACTGCTTTTTTTGCAAACAAACGGCTGGATTCTGTGCACAAGATTAGACGGAACGGCGCGTCTTGCAAGTACTTTTTTCGAGTTGTTTTCAAGACTGTAGAATGCATTACAGGGTATCAAAGCATTCTAGTTGACTTCATTCTTTAAAAGCCCGCGCCCGCCTTAACAAACCCGCGCGAAATGTAAATCGACGATTAACTCATTTTAACTCATTTGACGATGTAGTAATGCTTTCAGTCAATTTCCAGGCTGGCTCGAGCGTACCTTGCCACGCATCTGCAGGGTGTATGTCCTCAGCTAGCGCTGGCGGTAAGTCGGAGGCCGCTTTAGCGCCTCCCGTTGTCTAATGAAGTTGCGAGGGTTGCAGTTACCTCGGCAGCTGATGATGATGATGATGTTCAACCTGATCTTCACAAAGTCCCTTTGCTTTGAAGTGTGTTGTAAACACACCCCTCTATCCGCTCATTGAACTCAAGAGAAAAACTTGTTAGCCATGCACGATTTTTCTGTACGATGATACCGCCGCTGTTCGTACGTTTGTTTCCACCCGCTTTGTGAAAGTGGCGCTAGTCATGATCACAGCAAGAAGTGCCAGTAACACAGTACAACTGTATCGTAGAGTAAATGGCATGAATCAATTCATGCTTTTAAATTTCCTATTGTCCGTTTGCCTATGTATTATGTAACAGCAAGCAGCAAGCAACTGACTATCAGGCCCGTTGCTCTAGCAACTGCATCATCATCATCCAACGCGAGCAATGGCGGCGCCGGAGGCAGACATCGCATTAACGGCAACAGCAGCAGTAACAACAATCGCTCCGCCAAGTACAGCAAAAACAACAGCAGCAGCAGCAACAACAACAACAGCAATAATAACAAAAGCAACAACAACAACAACAACAACAATCTTCTGTCGGACGCAGCAATGACGGGCAACGGGCAGCAAACTGGCGGGTGGTCAGACATAGACCCAAGCGTCTTCGCCGCACCGAATAACCGGCCGTGACTTTCACTTTTGCACGTCGACAACGGCGCCAGCCAAGGAAGTCCGCGACCGGCGGCCGTGGGGTTCATGTCAATGACGAGAATCGTAACGGCGATGAAGACCACCATGCTGATGATGATGGTGATGATGATCTTGAAAGGGAGAAGATGCTGATGACGATTTTCTTGTGCGATTTTTCCTCAGCGTCGGCGTTATTATGGTCCTCTTCGTCTCCTCTCTCTCTCTTCTTGCTTCTGCTTTGTAGCCTTCATCATTATCATCTTCTTCGTTGTGGTTGTCATACGTCTCGTCTATACAACTACATGGTCCTCATTATTATCATCAGCAGCAGCAGCATTACATAATTATTATTGTTATTAAGTTTATTATGATTGTTTCTTCGGTGGTTGTCATGATGTCATAATGTTGTTGTTGTCGTCGCTATTATATAACCCCGGCCGGCTGAAACGGCCATTGCAACAGGTTCGGCAGCAGGAAGAAGCCATCAGTCATTCAACGGACAACGACAGTGGAAACGTCGACAACAACAATAACAGCAACAATCATTACAACAACAACAACAACAACAACAATGACGACGACGACGATATGAACATCGGCTCGTCTGACGTTTTTCGAATGGCTGGTTCTTCTGCTAGCGGCATTGCTATTGCTGCTGCCGCTTAGTTCAGTTTACTCGGCGGCTGTCTCGGCGGTCGTGTGTCGAGCACTTCAAGCGTTCTATTTGACTGACTGGCTGTCTAAGCCAGCGAGTGAGTGAGTGAACGTTTCTGGCTCCCGAGGAACAGATGATAATGATGATGATGATGGTCATAATAACGAGCGCAAAGATGGCGTAGAGGAGCACCGCGTCGACGCTGAGCGACGATAGACGAAGTATTCGAGCGTTTTAACGGCGCTGGCCGGATCTCTGTTCGATCTCCGCGGCCGTGCGGAGATTCCAGCACGCGGCAAGCCGCGGCAGGAGAGCTTGACGAAGGGAAATCACTATGCAAGCAAAACAATGGCAAGGAATGGCAAGAAGGAGAAGAACAAAAACCAAGAGGAAACGGGAGAGAGTAAGAAAGGGAGAGAGATCAAGAAAGAAAGAAAGAAAGAAGGGCATTTAAAGGGCATTGCTAGAGGATTCGAGTGGATGTGGCGGGCTGGCCTAGAGATCTAGTGCGCTAGTCATTGTTGTCATCTGCCGGGATGTCGCCAGTTCGATTGCTGTTGTTGATCGAATTTTTATTGAACGATGCTGATCGATAAAACTGAATGACAAACCAGACACCGCTGAGAGTCGGCGGCCATGCTGCTACCACATAGGCTGTTGGGGAAACCCTAGATGACTTAACATGCCTCGGCGTATTAGAGATATGCTTCACGCTCGGCGACGCCAAGCCAACCAGGAGACCGAGGATACTAGAGAATTAAAAACAGCATCCTCAAAAGTCGTTTTTAATTCTACGATATGAGAGAAAGGCAGGCAGAGAGAGAAAGAGAGATACGATTCTGCGGGGAACTGGAAGAGCGGCCTTCTGCTGGGGAACGATGCTGCGCCTCGAGCGCCTTGCCGAAATGTAACGTCTAAAAGATGTTTGTCGATTCGTTGATTGCTGATTGATTTACTGATGTCCTAGTCAACAGACTAGTCGCAATTCTGGTTATTCACTTGGATCGGCTTTGTATAGCAACAGTAATGATAATAATCATACAATCAGGAATGATAAAATGGTAAAATGGTCTTGTACATATTTTCGTCAGAGAAACGTATGTTTCTTTCCTGTTTCGAGTATTGTGACCGATCAAAGTCTACTTAGACGTTTGTTATATCTAATTTCAAGACCATGACAATCAATTGCGGGCCTCTTATTGCATAATACTCGTGGAAAAAACATCCGCGCTGCAGCTGCGGTAGCTGCTATTACAGCAACATGCGCTAAATTAGCAGCAGCAACAACAACAACAACCACTGTTTAGTACAAGACGGCATTAATGATAGGCGTGCATTCGGAAAGCACTAAAACACATTTATATATACATGCATACACACGTGTGCGCGCCGAACGCACAACCGGCATAACATGCAAAGCGACTATTAACGAACTAATGAAGTGGTCAATTGGTACTTAATACTAGTTCTGCTAGTCTAAGGAGAGGAGTTAACCAGAGAGCTCCTCAGCCAGAGATGATGTTGTAGTTATCGTTGCCCGCAGTCCGAGAGAATCGACTGTCAGAAACGCTAGCAGTTACCACCGACTTCTGTCCAGTGCCACGATGCTACTGCTTCAATCGCGCTGCGAACTCGATCTCGCAACTAACTTGCAAGATCCGCATTGACCGGCAATGTGCACAAATGGGGGGAGAGGGTTATATCTATAATAACGTATGTAATTACGCGTTATGAGTATGCCTGAACGTATCCAGTATGCGTTCATGCGTGATGCATAGTATATAGATACCTGCAAGCAGTGTAGGCACCGAATTAAAGCGCTAGTTAAAGCCAATGGGGTTACAATGAACGAATACATCGTCCGTTAAGAATGTGCCCACCGGCACATGCAAAATATGTCACTCAAGTGTTTGTTCTCATTTGAATACCATGCTTGAACCAAGCGACATCAGTTATACCCAATTTGTGTGCCTCATCTGTCTGTACTATTGTGAAAACGACTGCTATGATTGGTACTATGTAGTATGAATATAGTCTGACATTCACACTCTCGGGAATCTCTATTTGATCTAACGGGATAAGTCATTTCAGCGAAAAGATCGCGACCCAAGCCCCGCTCAATCGCTTAAGCTGGAAGTGATGCCAGTATTTCTTGCCGCACGATTCCCGGTATGGATGCATGATAATGGATGATGTGCCATAGCGTCCACCGGCTTCTTGCATCTGCATCGATGAAGCTCTACCAACAAAACGCCGAGCCAAGAGACACAAAACCTCACAGCAGCATAGTCAGCCGTACAATCAGGAACCTATGCCCCTAGGCGGACTCTTTTAGTATGTCTCGTCTACGAGTGGCTCTACGGAACCCTTAGGACCCTGTATTTTAGAGTAATTATGAAGTTCGAGGCTGAGCAATAACCGTGGGACTAAAAATGTAGCCAGAAAAACTCGTTTTTGTCGATGGCATGCATGTTTAAAGCCATTTAGCAAGCCATTTATAACAAAAAAACAACAGGAGTACATAACTATGGCATGGCACTCCCAGCAAACTCTGAATCCTGAGGAGCAATTACCTTTAAGCCACATAAAAGTGACTGGATTTTCGCAGCAGCGTTCTCTACCGATTCTCAAGAGGACTCCATCGTCTAGGCATCATAAGGGGAGAGGGTATCTTAGCAATGTGGCTAGGTCATTAGTCCCTAGGCTGAACAAGGGCGGCCCGAACGGGTCACCTTGCTAGATCTCCGTCTCTGACATAATGATCTCACCCGACACCATCAGCATGGAAGCCCGGGGATATGGGGAGTCTTCTGACCCACCACTCCCAACATGAGGTTCCTCCGCACTAATAATATTTTATTATGTTGTGTTGAAGGTATTCCTGAAGTCCTGTATAAATAATTATCGGCTTTGTGTGAACCCAGCGAGCATCGCGATTTCCACTTTAGCGTTCGTCGCGAACCTCAGCTGGTATTTGCTAAGCTCCTGCCCTATGGGACCTGTGCTGTCGTGAGTAGATTTTCAAAGCCAGCCGTCAGATGCTCAATAAACAAGTAATAGGTCTCGTTGATCCATTGGCTTTCTTAGGTGAAATAACTATTGCTTTGAATATGAGAGGCCTCCATCGATCCAGAACGTGGCCACGGCGTAGGACATCCACGACACCGTGTAGAGCTTCAGCGAAGTTGGTGGCAACCCCTCATAACGGCTTCACGTCAGCTTCCACAAGAAGCAGGGCCTAATAAAATCTAGCCCAGACGATGAACCTTTAGGGAACGATCTTAACGCTCCAATGACGTCTCTTGTTGTTCACAATATACGGTATGCCGGGAGGCCGCTTTAGTTATATATCGGCCGCATTATATCGCTCTCGCTTAACAGAGGCCAGATGGGCCATACATGCGTTCGTACCGCATCCTATTCTCTTATAAGGGTCGTGAAAGGTGTAGTGAGCAAGTCGAGCAGGCGAGCTCCCCTCTACAGGTTTGCGCAGACTATCTCGGCTAGCAATGCTCCGTTTTATTTTTTTGATTGCAAACGTAACACTACTGCCACGAGAAAATATAGCCCATGCTCGATTGTTGCTGTCGGTAACCATATCCTTTTCGACCTCAGTTAGCGACTCCGTCGCCTTGGAAAAAATGCATTTTGAAAGAAGAGCAAACCTTCCTAATCCTGGCTCCAATGCCAGCAATGGATGCACCTTCTCGCGTATCTATTCACTCCTGGTGTTGTCGCTCGGGCTCTTCTGCTTGTCTGTGCTGTGACGGGTCACCCCTCGTCTGATTAACTTAGCCTCGATTCAAACATGATAACCTAGTCGAAGCCTAGTCTAGTAAGTTTTCTCCATTACCTTTAATGAATAAGCCGTATGTGTCGTACGTATCATTTTTCATTATTGAGTTGTTTAGAGCAGCTCCCGGGAGTAGAGGAAGCGCAAGGCGGTCGTGGCTGGTTATTATTACGAATTTCGAAGGCTTCCTCCGGGTAGGAGGCTAAGGAGGCGCTGAAAAGTGTCCGGACACTTCTTCAGGAGTTTCGCCGCGAGAGAGTAATAACGCGTGTCAGATCAGCGCAAAACACTTCGAGGGCTGCACATCCTTTCCTTGGCAGATTTTAATTTGGCCCTGCCGAGCAATCGCAGCCGTTGTCAAATAGTTGTGCTGTGTAGCCTGCGTGGCCTGTAGGCATGCTTTGGCTACGGCTGCTGCTGTCGCTCAGGTTTTGGCGGTCTGCGCTGTTGCGGTGGCGCCAACGCACACGACGACAAACACGGTGACGACTTGGAGACAGGCAGAAGCACATACAACATGTTTCTACGACAAAGTTCGAGGTTAAATTAAAACAAGGGCAAGAATACTCTATTTCATAAATGGCCTCTTTCAACTTATTCATTCGGTATTTATTTCACCATAAAATTGGTAGACAGTTGATTCTCTCTTTTTGCATATGTTACGCAAGGCGTCGTGGAGGATTCCACAGGACGTGCCCCAGTGCAAACAATCAGCTCGACCCAACAGCTGATCCTCCACCCAGACGGCCGTGCTAAGTGTGTACTGCACCCATGACCAACTGCTACCAGCCGACTAAATTCGTGAGGTGTTTGAATAGCTGGGTGTTCAACTTCCAGGCAATTGGTTGTGTCTTGTCTTCTAGTTCTGGAAAGACAGCTCAAACCGCAATACCAAAGACCAATCCATGAAACAGCGCCAAGAACAAGTCGGTATGGCTGTGCAAGACGTTGAGGTGTCCGACACATTTGGCTACTCCGTCGAACTCCTGCGCTGGCTCCCACCAAGCAACCAACATCTGAGCCAGCTAAACATCGCGGATTCACTTGAGGTTTGCACTAAGGGAGCGAATTTATATTCCTCCGATATGGGTGGCAATCGCGCTGAAGGCGGATTTGAAAAGTGCGATAGTGGTGACCAGAAAAATGCATCGCATGCAACCAACGACCCCGTGGCAGTGTTCTTGCTAGCGCAACACCGCGAATGCACGAAATTTGGAAAGAACAGTCTTTTATGTTGGCGATCGAACCATTCGGTGCCACATAGAAATAAAGATGTGCAATAAAAACGATAACAATTGCAATCGCCCTTACAAGATGTCGACGAAGACGTCAACAACAAAAACAATACCAACACTAACAATAGATTGACCAAGGCAAACCTAGGATACACACCATTGTGGCCTAAATAGATACTGCACCAGAGTCGAGCGTACTCCCGATAACGTCAATGCATACGTTGTAGATGTTCTATCACGTCCTAGTATCGACGATTTTTGTGGTCAAGTGGCGAACATTTTGCCGCGTCCCCGTCCCCTGATTTTTATTGTTATTGTCTGGTGTGTTGAGGCTTGTAGAAGAACAAGAATCGCTCTCGAACTCCCTGCACTTCTGATACGAGCCAGACATTACGAAGTGCAAAGGGATGTATAAAGTGTCCAAGTATGCGGACGGAGGTCATAACAGCTAGTCAGGCTTGTACAGGCAATGGCGGCCGACATTGGAGCGTGGATCCTCGTTCAGGCTTCTTCAGCCGGTCGTCAAACCCATAGCGTCAAGCGACAATCATCCTCACGATCATCATCATCATCATTATGGCCACCATTAGTCCGTAGTCTTCAGCGTTGTCGTCACCTCTGTCATTGTTCGGTTGTTTTCGCCGTTTGGTACTGCTGCTTACTACTACTATTACGACCAGTACGACTACTACCACTACTGGTGGTAATATTGCCGTTGTAGCCGCAACGTTGGCATCGAGCCTGGCCTGCACAACCATCAGCCTGCAGAAGTCTGCAATCGTTCAGCAGTGACGAGTGCGTCCTGCATTATGGGAACGGCCCAGCGCTCGGCCGGGCCAGGCAGGCAACGGTCACAAGTCGAAGAAACAGAAGAAAAAGGAAGAACGCCGAACGAACTTGCCGAACATTACGGCGGGCGCTCTGAACGGTTTGTGGCTGTCTGGACCGTCGAGTCATTGTTGTCGTTGTCGTTGTTGTGGTTGTTGTTGTTGTTGTCGTCGTCGTTGTTTTGTGTTGTCGTTGTTGTTGTTGTTGTCGTCGTCGTCGTCGGGGTCCCCCGATTGCTTACAGATATGTAGCTAGAACTGATTTCTGCTGGCGCAGC
This sequence comes from Dermanyssus gallinae, assembly GCA_003439945.1. Classification (NCBI taxonomy): domain Eukaryota; kingdom Metazoa; phylum Arthropoda; class Arachnida; order Mesostigmata; family Dermanyssidae; genus Dermanyssus; species Dermanyssus gallinae. The sequence goes on from QVRM01001640.1 coordinate 51,082, forward strand.
CGCTGCTGTGCTCTAGACGTTCCCGCCGAGTGACGCCGCCGGGGCCAACGCCGACCCCGACCGCTCAACGACGCTCAATTCTGGCCGGCTGCGACCCTATTGTTGTTGCTGCTGCTGCTGCTGTTCTATAGTAGTCGTCGTTGTCGTTGTTGTTGTTGTTGTTGTTGTTGTTGTTGTTGTTGTTGTTGTTGTTGTTGTTGTTGTCATCAACGACTTCGTTGCCGCCGCAGCGTCCTCCGGCGCCGAGTATTGTGAATGCCCAGTAAACGGCTGTGCACAGCCCATAACGGCGCCGTCTTGAAAGTGGCACTCTTTTCACTTGCTGTTCCTGTTATTTCAGCTTTCTCTTCCTCCCTCCCCCCCCTCTCTCTCTCTCTCTCTCTCTCTCTCTCGCAGACCTTTATTTTGCTTGCTGCTCTATCCAAGCCCTCTGCTCTCTCTCTCTCGCACTTCCTCTTCATCACTCTTTCTCTCTTGATTACCTCACTATGACTGTTTGTGGTCGATCTGCATCTCTCTGCAGTCATCGCTGTGAAAATCGTTCGACTGGACCGGGGGGCTGTTGTGTGGCTTCTGCTGCTTCTGATAGTAGTAGTAGTAGTGGTGGTGGTGGTGTGTGCTTGTGTGTGTGTGTGTGTTCGTGTTGATTGATGATGATGATGATGATGATGTGGCAAAACTGGTCGACGGCAGTGTTGCGGATGAGTCAAAGCGATGACTGTACGTGTGTACGACGGCGTTCGTTCTCAACCCTCAAGCCCTTTCAGCCGCGTCTTTGTCCCGTTTATCTCTTTTTCTCTCCCTTTATCTCCTCTCTCTCTCTCTCTCTCTCCCTCTCTCTCTCTCTCTATCTCTCTCGCTCTCTCTCTCTCTCTATATATATATATATATATCTGTATGTCGGGAGTATTCTCTCTCCTTTATCTCCTACCACCCTGTCTCTTCCCCCCACCTCGGCGACGGTTGCTCGTCGTGCACCGTTGCCGTCGGAGCACTGCCCCTCAGGATGATGGTATGATATAATCGCGATGATGATGATGATGATGATGATAATAATGATGATGATGATGATCTAACGTGTTCTGCCAGAATTGCCTGGTTGGTTCTGGCTACGGTGGCAAAACGCGCATTTGCCGGCGCACAGTGCGCCGCTCGCTGCTACCGTTGCTGCGCCTGCCATTGTGATGGCAAGCGCAATCGTTGTTATCTTCGTTCTTTTGGTGTTGTTGTTGTTTTGTTGTTTGCTTGTTGTTGTTGCTATCGTTTGTTGTTCCTGTTCTTGTTGCTATTACCGGCGAGCAATGACTCGGTGCTTCGCTCCATTGTCCAGAAGAACGGAGCCGTCGCACACGGTAACGCCGCAACACACACAACAGCAGCAGCAGCAGTGGTATCAGCAGCAACACAGAACCACTAGAGAAAGCATCCGAAGCAAGTAGAGGAAAGCGAAAAACTCAGGAACAAGATGACGAGGAAAATATTCTCTTCTGCCACTCATTGGACAGGGGAGCAGACGGATAGAGTAGGTACGTCGGTCGTGGCGTTGCTACTGTTGTGTTGCTGCTGCTGTTGTGTTGTTGTTGTTGTTGTTTTTTTTGTTGTTGTTGCTGGCAATAGCGGTATTCATTGCCCCAACGGCAACAATATCATCATCATCATCATCACATCGACTCTACCACCGCCGTGCTCCTGTGTTCCTCCTGCTTTTGCCAGCAGCTCGTCATCGTGCGAACATTGCGGTTCCGTCAGCCCGACTTCATGGCCATCATGGCCGTCATCCATGGCTGGCATCGTCATCAGCAACAACAGCAGATGCAGATCTAGCAGCAGCGGCACCA
>QVRM01001641.1:0-136792 GCA_003439945.1 Dermanyssus gallinae
CCACCTCTGCCAGTAACCTCCATATCCCGGCCTCTTCCCAGATTACCTGTTTGATTTAAATCAATCCGGACTAAATTGCCGCCCCATGACTCCGCCCAAAAGTTGGCATCACTTCCCACATTGCGAATAAAAAACGTGCTTTCAGTGTCCACCTCACCGCATCCCGTCGGAGTTCCCAGGCCCCCAGCAAGCCAGCCAAACTGCGAGAGAGAAAACTACAATGGACGTCGTCAGGATCGAGACCAAGAAGACAACAGCCTGCAAACCTCAATGGGCTGCACCAGGCACTTTTCCGCACAAATATCCTCCACTGTCGATGCCGGCAGGTCACGAAAGGCAACAGAGAAACCAGCTGAACCCGGTGATACCAAACTCACCCATCATATTCCTGTCGCACTTGGAGCAGCTGGAATCTTGCGGTCGAAGCGCTCAGAAATACTATAGTGTACAACCAACCTCGGACGGAAGAAACGATTCACGAGTAGCCGGTGGCGGTCAAACTAGTCTAAATTGTTTTTATCTGAATGCCCGCTCGTTGGCCACTCCAGGCGCTATAGATGCCCTTGCGAATTATTGTTTAGTAAATAGCATCGATGTGATTTTTATTTCAGAGACCTGGCTTACTAGCGCAATAGTGATAGAGCGGTCTCACTCGGTGACCGGTACTCGGTGCATCGAATGGACCGAGGTTCCAGGGGTGGTGGAGTGTTGTATTTTAACACTCACGGGACTAAACTGTCGTCGAATTGAGATACCCACAGGCTGTGGGTAAGGGGGGGGGGGGAACCGTAGCGGTAGACTTGCATTATGATCACATTATCATTCGAATCATATGCTGTTATGTCACCAATGCGGGACCTCCGGCGTCCAAAAAAAGGCCCGTATCGAAAATGTTATAGAAGTTCTAGAATTCTGTTTTGATGTCGGTTATCCTATATGCGTAGTTGGTGATTTTAACATGCCTGACACTGACTGGTCAAATCTGCGCTTAAGTGATGCTACCAGTCCAGAGAAGGCTTTTGCTAACTTCTGCATCATAAATGGTTTAGATCAGCTTGTTATGCAACCCACAAGGGAAAACAATATTCTAGACTTGCTTATTACATCTGAGAGGGAGCTCGTCACTGAGCCAGCAGTCGTGGATCCCCTATTGCTACAGATCATCGGGCTCTCAGCTTTCGGATTCTGGTCCCTTCCTCCCATTTCTTAGAGTCGGGTGGTGGGTTTCAACTTCTGGAAGGCTGATTATGACTCGATCTGTACAAATCTTACGAGCGTAAACTGGACGACATTCTTTGCACGGTGCGTTGACATTGAGCAGATGTATAATGCATTTATCAATTATGTACACTTTCTTATCGAGGTATTCACACCCCAGAGAAACAATAATACTAATCCCAACATGACGAGTCTTCGAAACCATGTTCGACGGTTAGAGGAGCTCATGAATGAATTAGCGACTGAAAGCATCTCAGTGAAGCTTAGAAAGGCCTCGACACGGTTGAGAATTATTGAAGAGTCAAAACTATCTTTTAAAGGATGCTAAATCGTTTTACGGCTACGCGAATAAGCGACTTCGAGGTCGTGAGGAACTTCCTTTACTAAAAGTCGATAAATGTACTCATTGACAATAAACGAAGTAAAGCGGCGGCATTCTCGAAAGTGTTTTCCTCTGTATATACACCTCCGGATGATCAGCCGTCTTCACTGACAAATCGCGTGCGTATAGAAAGACGCCAAAATCAACAATTCATAAGCAGTTTTTGATCTTAATCGATGACATAATTAAAAAGATCAAAACACTCAAGAACGAGTGCAGTTTTACACCAGATGGTATTCCACCGGGTGTTTATAAAAACACTTGTGATTTATCGCCGAACCATTACTGTACATTTTTAAGAGATCGTATTGTGATGGGCAAGTTCCTTTATTATTTCAAAGGTCAATTGTAACGCCTATATTCAAAAAATGTGCTAAGGATTTAGTGGATAACTACCGGCCGGTGGCTCAACTGTCCATTGCGTGTATTTTAATGGAGAAGTTAATCGTTGATTATATTGAAAGTTTTTTAGTGCGTAACAAATTGGTTGACGCCAATCAGCATGGCTTTGCCAGGGGCCGTTCTACAAGGACACAACTTATATCCATGGTCCACGATTGGAGTCTACACATAAATAATCGTAGAATATTTCATTGCATATATTTTGATTTTTCAAAGGCATTTGATAAAGTGAATCACAAACTTATGAAAGTATTAACCTTGACTCCACAACTTGTCGATGGGTGTCAGCATACCTTACTGGGCGAAATTTTACCGTCAAAGTTGGTAACGTAGAAAGTGACCCCCTCCCCTGCGCCTCAGGGGTGCCGCAAGGATCGTGCATTGGGCCCCTGCTCTTCAGAATATACGCCCTCGATCTCCCAACAGTGATTCCAGAAGGGGTCACTTATCTCTTATTTGCGGACGATTTAAAAATATACTCAGCAGCCGACAATTCCACAAGTATTATTCAACTAGCAATTAATAATATTGAAAACTGGTGTTGTGAGAATAGGATGCAAATATCTGTGCCTAAATGTGGCGTGGTGTCGTCAGATGGCAGTTCGCAACTGTATACACTCGCTAACGATGCAACACCAGTAGTTAAATCTTTTTGTGATCTTGGTGTGATTGTAACCCCTAAATTAGACTTCTCTCAACATATTACTGCCACCGTTGCTTCTGCTTCACAACTATGTAATACCATATTTAGATGCTTCATTTAAAAAATCCTGATTTCTATGTAACTTTGTACAGAAGTCTAGTATTACCCAAATTCCTCTACTGCAGCCAGGTTTGGGCTTCTTATTTGGCAAAAGATACAAATGCCATTGAGAGGGTACAGGCCAAATTTATCAGACGGATATCGAAAAGATGTAATATTCCTCGTGAAAGCGTATCTCTTGTGCCAATACGTACATTACACGCACGAGGTGATCTATCGCTGTATAAAAAATTGTGTTGTCTCGGGACTGACCAGACCATGTTTAAACATATAAATAATGGACTGCGAAGTGGTGTGAATGTTAGATCACTAGAAGTTGCGCGCTCAGTGAAGATAAACAACACATTCTCGTGGAGAGTTCCACCAAGTCTGCGAAGTCGACAGACCTGATGTATGTTCTAATTATATTCAGAGGTTAAATATTTTGTTAAAAACAATGTATACTTAGACATATATGACCCTTGAATAAAGGTGCTTTTGACTTGACTTGACTTTATCTTGTTTAAAAATATATATATTTAGGACAAATATATTCAGTTTGCGTTGAAATCTTGTTATACGTGGGTGATTTTGCGGTGTGCGCACTGAGCGCCTTTGAGGTCCGGCAGAAGTTCGCCCGATCGAAGCGCTGCTGAAGTACAAAAGAAGACTTGAAATCAATGCATATAGAAGAATAAGGTAATACATTTCCAAAAAGCGGGTGGCTTCAAGCATGACGACCTCAGGTTGTGCTCTACTATGCTCGAGCATGTCGGTAACTTTGCAGAGACCATGTCACCCAAAAAGCTAGAAAAGCCTTGACAGCCAGAATAAATCTAAAGAAGGATCTACACAGATTGTTAATGTTTTTTTTTAAGTCATATCATTGCCCCCAATTAGCACCAATAATAGCGTAAGATGGTATCTTAGCGTAGATCAGTTGAACTATATTGGACCAAGCTAGATTTTCTTAGATGGGTTATGGACCTTCACACTTTGTCCTGCATGCCTACCATGTATCCTGTTCAACACCATCCTCTTTGTCAATGATGCACAATAGCAATTCAGACTCCCTGCAGAAAACAGTCGCTAGGTATTTATGCACGGGGAACCCTTGCTCTTGATTGAATTGTACCGTACTGAAGTATGATCATTTTTATACGAGTTTTGCCCGGAGTTCCGCCGGGATCTTGACGTCATTCGACCCCGACTGCTAATGACCCATTCATTGCGAACCTGGGGAACAGAGCCAGTTGGCTGATGGACACACTGGACAAAGTCGTTTACTTACTTCTGTGGGGCGTTTCTCCATCCCAGCTGAGGCCTATATTGTTTAGGGCGAGGCTTTTTGCTTTTGCAGAAAGAAGGCCGATTAATGAGGCCAAATGCTTGCTTCTCTACCTTACACAAACTAGCTGCAAAAATCGCCTGTAACTGAGCTAAGGATAGGATTCGCAAAGCGATTGGTCTACACCAGCTTGGCTTTGCCTCACCAGTCGGGGTTGATGCTACTGCACATGCACCCGAGCTTTCATCAATTTGCGCGCGCTTCTTCGGGCTTTAATGAGGCTAGATATCAAGTATGCCTTAAAGTCTGTAAGAAGGGATCACCGTTTGAAGGGGCTCTGGGCACGCTGTCTTTACAGATTACAATTGGTCGGAAAAATTAGTCGGTTGCAGCTGCGTCTTAAACAAGCATGCGGCTACGCTCAAACGGCGTCAAAGTAAGGCCGTCAGGCCTTTTCCGTCATCACTCAATAAACCCGGGGGCTCTAAAATTCACGGGAAGCCGGCAGATCGAAGTGCGCGACTTAAGGTATCATTTAAAGCGGCCTGCACTCAACGCGCATGACAGGCCATCAGGGCCAATGCGTCCACAAAATCACCACAACGACATCGGTGGGGCACGGCTAGGTCAACACCAAGCCGCAGCCCTGCGATTATGCACGTCGTCTCGTCGTCCAAATGAGTCCCAATTTGCGGACAGGGTAGGGCGTGTAACCAAGCCCTAGTCCCTTGACTAACTCGGTCAACCGCGCTGATCAACTACAACAGCTGTACCGCACCAAGCGGTTGCGTCTGCGACGGCTAATAGGCAGAGAGAAGGCCGAGTCCTGCAAAGTGCTGGTTGAGTCAGTGGAGTCAGACGTCTGGGGCATTCCGTACCGCACGGTGATGGGAAAGCTTCGTAAGCCGCCCCCCCCCGCTCCTCACAGAGCAAGTACGAAACCTAGTCACCGCCCTCTTCCTCTGGCAGCCAGCCTGCCCCCCCGTCAACATCGAGGTAGACCCTGACCAGATCCCTGAAGTGAACTCCGAGGAAGTGGCACATGCCGCGGAACGCCTCGCAACTGGAAAGGCACCTGGGCCGGACGGGGTTCCCCCAGGGGTCATACAAATCTTGGCGCAGAACCATCCAGAAACTCTCGCTCGGCTTTTTACACGCTTACTTCAGGACGGTCGTTTTCCATCCCAGTGGAAGCGCGCTCACTTGACTCTTATACCGTAACCGAACGCAGCAGCGGGATCACCTTCGACCCACCGCTCCATATGCCTACTCAACACAATCAGCAAACTCTTCGAGAATGTGCTGGTCAGACGCCTGAACAAAGAGATCGAGGAGAGAGCCGCTCTGTCGGACAACCAATACGGCTTTCGAAAAAGCCGATCGACCCTCGATGCCGTCGAACGAGTGCTCCAGGTAGCCTACACAGAACAACAACGGACACTTAGGACACGCAATTGCGTTTTACTTATCCTGCTTGACGTGCGAAACGCGTTTAATACAGCGAATTGGCAAGTAATAATGGACACCTTTGAACAGAAAGGTATATTCCCCTACATGCGACGGATTATTTCCTCGTATCTTGACGCGCGTTCACTTTCGGCCAACGGTGAGGTCCACCCTGTCACGGCGGGCGTCCCGCAGGGCTCAGTGCTCGGGCCGATCCTCTGGAGTATAGCATACGACGGAGTCCTGCGGTTAGACGACCTGCCTGACGGGGTGGACATAATCGCCTACGCCGACGATCTGGCGCTGGTGGTCACCGCGAAAACGGAGGCGGTGCTTGAGGTGCGAGCGAACACGGCTCATTTCAGAATAGAGAAGTGGATGGTCGACAATTACCTGGAGCTGGCCCCCCAGAAGACCGAGGTTATCTACATAACCGGCCGCCGTCGTACTAGGCAAGCATCGTTAGAACTTGCAGGACACCGCCTGACTATCAAACGGGAGGCAAAGTACTTAGACGTAACGCTGGACACAGGTCTCACCGGCCTGCCACACATCCAGAGCATCATCCAGAAGGTCGCGAAGGTTTCCACCAACCTTGCACGCATCCTTCCTCGCGAGGGGGGCGCACCGCACGCCAAGCGGCTGCTCCTAGCGGCCGTGGCAAAGGCCATTGCTCTGTATGCCGCGCCCATATGGGCTGGTATGGCGCTGCGGACCGCAAAGGCACGGCGCATGATACGAAGCTCCCAAAGAGCGATGGCCATCAGGGTCACGCGGGCCTACCGGACTGTCTCGACGGACGTCCTGTTGGCGCTCGCCTGTCAGATCCCTTGGGACATACTTGCTGAAGAAAGAAGCAAGCGCAAGAAGGACGGCGACACTTCATGGACCCAAGCACGGGCGCACTCCCTGGTCACATGGGCGGGCACGTGGTCCAACCCACCAGCTGGGGATACCAGAGGGGACTGGACAAGAAGCCTAATCACAGACCTCATAACCTGGTATAAGCTCAAGGGAACACTTACATATATCTCCGTGCAAGTGCTCACAGGGCATGGACAATTCCAGTCGTACCTTCTCCGGATAGGCAAGGCGAATACATTTATCTGCGTTCTCTGCACCACAGGCGCACCCGACGACGCGGCGCACACCGTAGAGGACTGCGAGGCCCTTGCGGCCTACCGCACGGGCTCCTCCTATGTCCACAAAGGTAGCCCGACTACGACCATCGTGGCCAACATGCTCAAGTCGACAACGGACTGGCACGCCGGGATCCAATACTTAGACGGGCTTATGCGCGAAAAATGTCGCCAGGAAGATCGCCGCAGATCGCGATTCAACACTAGGCCTCTAGTGTTCACTCCCGAGCAGGACCCACTCTCTGCTCGGGACATACTCGTAGACTAAGGAGAGGGTCGCAGCACGGGACTCCCCTCTTCTGGTCTCGATGTATTGTTCACAATTCCGAGCCAGAAGAGGGTGGGAGAGGTAGTTTTTAGTGGGTAGAACGAGCGGATTGGATCGAGTATTATACTCTTCCCCGGCGTTTAGTCCCACACTACCCTTCATTAACATCGGAGGGTGTGCGTAAAGCATTTTCCACCTTTACAAAAAAAAAAAATCCCTTGACTACTAACAGCTCGAAGCCTCGCTTTATCAGCAACAGAAGGTGCTCTATTCATTAGGTTTGCTAGTCGCTTTTCTTGTAGGGTGGTTGTTCAATTGCTTTGATTAGCCCTATCGTCGGGAGGAGAATCAAATAACAACGACAATTCGTCGATCAGTCTTTAAAGTTCACTATATATACTTAAATATACTGCAGCTCGGGTTGGTATCCCACAGTTTTTGCCTCAGGTCCCAAAGAATGGCTCCTAAGAGCACTAGAGCAGCTTTTGTGCTAAATACGTTTGGATAATTCTGACGGCCTCCAATTTCTGGGTGCTCTGATACTCTGAAGACCTTTTTGAAACCATTAATGTAGCTCAAAACCTCTTTGAAAAGAAAGGAAGCAAGAAAATCCCTTTTGCTTTTCTCTACCTAGACCGGAGACCCAAAAAGCACGATAGACCCGGCCACTGACATCATAAATCTGCGTTTGACTGCTTTAGAAGTTTATCGAGTTGAGTTGCTCCTGAGAATCTTCTTTAGCTCTTCTATAATCTTGAAACGACGACTGCGCTCGGCGGCAGAAACAGAAAGGGCAGCCGAGATTACGCGAAGCACGCGTCGAGCCTCCCGTGGCAAGGGAACCGTCCAGACGGCCCGCGAAACCGACTCTCGCGGATATCATCACGGAGGCGCTCCTGGCGAGCTCGCAAGTTCCCCATCCCCGCTCACGGTTCCGCCCGCGAAACTAACCGTAGTTCTCTGGAACTGCGAGGCCATCGAGTCGTCCGTGCAAATGCTTCCAGAAGCAGCATACGACGACGTAGATGTTTTGGTCTTAGTAGAAACATGGGCCACGAAGCCCGTGGAAATCCCCAATTTCTACTCTGTTTGTTGTAACGCCTCCCGGACGCACAAAGTCGGTCGCCCGAAAGGCGGCGTCTCAATCCTGTACAACCAGAAACTAGGAAAGATGAAGACCTTACTGGCCGAAGAAAATTGTGTTGTGATTGAAGGAGAACTCATCAACGTTGTCGCGATGTATATACAACCGCCGAGCAGTGAGGGAGAGATCGAGCTTGAGGAGAAGCTCATCCGCTGCCTTCAATTGGTCTGCGACAAGGGCAACACTGTACTTGCAGGAGACTTTAACGTCCGCTACGACAAAGCGGATGAGAGAAGAACTATCAGCTTCGTAGACACGCTCTTTGATTTCGGGCTGTGGATCGCGAACGACCCGAGTCAGCGTACGTTTGAAGGACCGATGGGGTCGTCGACGATCGATCTATTCGCTACGAACCTCACGAGAGAGGAGGTTCGCTTTCGAGGGAGCAGCAACAGTCTGCGAGAGGGCAGACTCCTGACAAACCACATCCCGGTGAGCATTGAAATTTGCCTACACCAGAGGCTTCGGACTACGGCAAGAAGCCAGCCACCTTCACGGCGACTGAATATCGCGAAGGTCCTCGATGTTGCGATCACCGTAGCTCCGATTGGACCCAATGACGATCTCTCTGTCTACAGCGAACGACTCACAGCAAGTCTGAGGGAATGCGCTGAGCCGTTTCTTCGAAGAGCCGACCGACCCTGGTGGACACCGGCGTGTTCAGAAATGAAACGCAGACAGATCCAGGTGAAGATTCTGTGCGAGTTGCAACCCTACATGAGGTTTCTTCTGACCAGGGCGAAGGCTGCCTACCGTTCCACTCTGAGGTCAGCCAAGACGGAATTCCTGTCAAAGAGAGAACTGAAGCTCGTGCTGGAGGCCGAGAAACATCCGTATGTCTGGCTTCGAGGATCAAGAGCGAGGAGAACGGCGTGCCCCGTACAGCAGGAAACCCTCCAGAATCACTTCAAAAATATCCTCGCCGCGAAGGATACGATCCCAACGAGCATTCCCCAGGTGGACACAGAGTGGCCGGATTGGATGCAAGAGTGGAGATCACGACTTCAGGCAGACTTCACAATCGCCGAGGTCTTCGAGGCAGCAATCCACCTCCCCCGCGGAAAAGCGTGTGGAATGGACGAGGTCTACAACGAATTTATCAGCGGCGCGACGGAACTCCTGCCGCTCTGGACCGCCCTGTTCAACGAGTGTCTGAGAAGAGGGGAGATCCCGAAGAACTGGCGGGATTGTCTCCTGATTCTCATCCCGAAAGGGAAAGGCTGCCCGTCTGACCCGAAGTCCTGGCGGGGAATCGCCAAAAAGTCGTGCGTTTATAAACTTCTGTCAACTCTCCTCACACGCCGACTTACCCCGTTCCTCGAGGCCTGCAACGTAATCCCTGACGAGCAACATGGCTTTAGAGCTGAAAGATCTACGCAAACAGCTTGCAGAATACTCAAAGACAAGGTCGAGAAAGTTCTTAGGAAATCCCGCCAGCCACTCTACGCACTCTTCGTCGACTTCAAGAGCGCATTTGACACCGGCTCAAGATCAATCGTTATCGAGAAGCTAGCCTCAAGTGGTGTCCCGACGAAGATCCTCGGCCTGATCGGTGCTATCTTACAGAAGAACGCGATTCTAATCGATGATGGCGTGGCTATTAGGGAGCCAATCGAGCAAACCACGGGCTTTGCCCAGGGTGATAATCTCTCACCCTTGCTATTTTCCGTTCTCATCAACGACTTGCCGTCGTTCCTATCAACGAAACACCCTCTTGTGGAGACGCTTATGTACGCCGACGACGTATGCGCCTACAGTACCAGCTGTTTTCATTTGTCTCAAGCGGCAAGAACGCTGGAGAAGTACGCGAGCCGCGTAGGTCTGACCATAAATGATTCGAAAACCGAGGCTCTAAAATTCCGTCGGGGAGGGAGGCTCGCGGCCAGCGACCAGATCCAGGTGAACGGAGTCCCAATAAAGTTCGTAAACAACTTTACGTACCTTGGGATCGTGTTCACGACGAGTGGATCGTCGTTCTCTCGACACATAGAGGAGCGATTCAGAAAAACTCTGGTGGCGTCTTCATCGATATCGGACCCGTATCGCCTCTCGTTGGAAACCGCCTCTAAACTCTTCATGCTCAAGCTAGCCCCATGTGCTGCCTATGGCGTCGAGTTGATCTGGGAGCATCTTAGCGAGCGAGATCTTCGAACACTCGACAGAGCCAAATCGACGTTCCTAAAAAGAGTTCTTGGCGTCCACACAAATACGCGAAATCGTATGGTCTACCTCCTGACGGGAGAAAAGCGATTTGTGGAGGAGATCCAACAAAAGTTCAAGCTTGAAGAGACGACGGCATTTGTAAACTTCATGAACAGGAAAAGAGAGGAGATCCGCGACGTGAGCCCGCAGTTCTTCACTTCGCCAGCAATGACAGACGACACATGGAAGAATTCGGATCGGGCGAACAGGCACGTGGTGGTCAAATTCTCGACCCACGGCTATCATCATGTGGTCTGTCGAACGGAGTCGTTTCACGACCCAGTCGAGTCGTGTATCTGTAAATATTGCGAAGGCCCTTGTGATCTGTATCATGCCCAAACTTGTACATACCCACAGTCTCTGAATCACCTCGAGAGACTTAAGAGTAAGCTGGGAGTACTTTCTTGATTAACCGGAGTCCTTATGTACTCCAATTTTAACTAGATAGTGTTTTACACAGACAGTGTGAATAAAAGAAATTGAAAATATATATAATCTTGAAACGTTGTCCCTTTATTTTTTGTCCGTTAAAACAGGATAAGTCGCAAAGAGCCGGGTTCGGCGACATATCGAAATTGAGGATCCAAGAGATGTTTACACAGAGTTCAGGCCTCTAGTACCAGACTTTCTCGTGTAATCTTCTAAAATGTTTGCAGTACTAGTTCCTGTTAACCGTAGAAACAGATGGTACAATTGTGAGACATGACTCATTTATAGTCGAAAAAAACAGTCAACTAAACTTTGATGTTGGTTCATGCTTTATCGTTAAATTTCTTTGACCAACTCTTTCCTTGGAAGCATCACTGGGAGGATTAAGCTTTGCTCTGTATGTCGTAACAATAAACCCAAGCCTTGTCTCCTCTAGTGATTCTCAGGAGCAATCACGGTCTTTTGCTCTCACCTGAAAGTTTACTTCGGACATTTCGCGATAAAGGTTAATTTGCTGGCAGTTCAACATGTATGGAACGAACTTTGCTGCTAGCTCTCTGACGCATAAATAATCGGTCTGTTACATCTGATCCATAAGATATCTCTAATTCCTCAGCTACCTTCCTGATAGTAATTAGGCAATTGTTAAGTACGCTATACGAGCTTGTTCAACGCTTTCTTTTCTCATGATTTCTCAGATACATGATCAATTCGATAACGTTGCCGGTGTGTTTTTAAGAATAACAGAATACTAATCGCATACTGGTCTTGGTTAACTTGCATGAATGCATGATATCGCAAAAAACTGCAGCACTTCTGACTTTGATTGGTCCTAAAATTTCTAAAAGCCTTTTATCTTTTACAGCATCATCATTATCGGCCAGTCGAGTCTCACCTAAGAACACGTTCAGCAATGTCGTCCTCTCTCGTCGCAACTTCCTAAATAAATTCGGTGCCGCTGCGGGCTTCACAGACCTCCGATAAAGAAGGAGAGAGCACGCCATTATATCTATTAGAATGATTGATTACATTGAATAAATGAAATAATAACAATATATATATATATATATATATATATATATATATATATATATATATATATATATATATATATATATATATATATATATTTATATATATATATATATTAGTATTACCAGTATTTTAAGCATGAAAACAGAACACAAGCCAATTAAATCGATAGGAATGACTCGAGATAGGTAGATAGGTTTGTTATTTTCATGAGTTATTAAAATTTGTCTAAAGGTTCACAGCTTCCCAAAGCCATCAAGGGCTGGTATGAAGTGTTTATATTACATGTATTTTTATTACTTTGAATTATGATTATCATACTCAGATGATATTCGAGTAAGGTACTTAGTATTGTATAGTATTATTTTGCATTTTGTTTGAATTTTGTCCAATAACAAGTTGTGCGTACATCTGGAGGGAGCTTGTTCAAATACGTAGAAGCGAGGTTTGATATTGAAAAGTGAGATTGGTTAAGTAAAACTTCAAAAATGTCAGTCACGAAATCGCGAGGCCTGATTATGAACGTCTTAGGAAAATTTATCTGGCAACCTACACTATATATATATATATATATATATATATATACAATTGCGATCCTGCGTACTGCTTAGCGATTTCCCGCGTAGAAACTTAGAAGAAAAATATTCGGTTTGAGCAGAATTGTTTGTACAAAAAAATAAACTTAAGCTGGCAGACGTAAGAGCGCAAGCCTACGGCTACCAGAAGCGGTTTAACCTCACCAATTAGGCTTCCGAGATTATGCAGCGTGATGTCGATTGTGAAAACTATTCCGGCGAAACCCCATTTCAACTTGAATGGAAACGTGATTAAGCAAACCTGTCGCATCTGGACAACCGAGAACCCCAGGTGATTCACGAAGAGCCGTTACATGTGTCATATGCGACAATCTGGTCTGGCCTCTGATTCAAAGGAATCATTGGACCATATATATATATATATATTTACACGATTGCGATCCTCCGTGCTACTTAACGATTTCCCGCGTACAAACTTAGAAGAAAAATATTCGGTTTAAGCTAAAATGTTTGTATAATAATAAATAAACTTAAGCTGGCAAACGTAAGAGCGCAAGCACACGGCTACCAGAAGCGGTTTAACCTCACCAATTAGGCTTCCGAGATTATGCAGCGTGATGTCGGTTGCGAAAACTATTCCGGCGAAATCCCATTTCAACTTGAATGGAGATGTGATTAAGCAAACCTGTCGCATCTGGACAACCGAGAACCCCAGGTGATTCACGAAAAGCCGTTACATATGTCATATGCGACAATCTGGTCTGGCCTCTGATTCAAAGGAATCATTGGACCCTATATATATATATATATATATATATTTACACGATTGCGAACCTCCGTGCTACTTAACGATTTCCCGCGTACAAACTTAGAAGAAAAATATTCGGTTTAAGCTGAAATTTTTGTAAAATAATAAATAAACTTAAGCTGGCAAACGTAAGAGCGCAAGCATACGGCTACCAGAAGCGGTTTAGCCTCACCAATTAGGCTTCCGAGATTATGCAGCGTGATGTCGGTTGCGAAAACTATTCCGGCGAAATCCCATTTCAACTTGAATGGAGATGTGATTAAGCAAACCTGTCGCATCTGGACAACCGAGAACCTCAGGTGATTCACGAAGAGCCGTTACACGTGCCATATGTGACAATCTGGTCTGGCCTCTGATTCAAAGGAATCATTGGACCCTACTCGTCTCGCATGGCGAGCGAGGTTATCCCAGCACGATCCTTAAATGTACTTGGCTCAATTTAGAGGTAATCGATGCAAGTGAACTCTGGCTCCAATAAAATGGTGCCAAAAGCCACACAGTCAGCGAGACAAATAAGTTTTTGAGGATGATGTGGATACTGGACGGGTAATGTCGCTTTACGGGAACATCCATTGGCCTTCAAGATTTTGCAAGTTAACGCCCTTAGGCTTCTCATTTGGGGTTTGAAGAGTAAATTGTGTGCAAATAATCCATAAGCCATCAGCAAACCACTAACCACCAACATTGATTCGTGCAGTAAGGTAAGTGAGCCTGATTTATGTGGAAAAATACAAAAATTGGGTGTCACCTATACAGCTTTTTTTTGCAAAGAAAAACGAGGTCATCACGGCACGATGTTGTATTTAATAAGAAAGGGCATTTAATTTGTATTAAAATAAAATTCAAACAATTTGCGCACTTTTTTTATTATGTTACTCTGAAGATATATATACTGTGTGCAAACCTACTATTTATACACAACCTACAATAAGGTGTGCAGATTGGATCTTGCAACGTTCATCTCTGTCTGTTTACATGGCTACACTCTGGTAAAAATCCGCTTCTCTATTCGGTATGCTATCATCAATTAAATCACGGTTTTATCTCGTTTGTGAAGTGAAGAGGTCTCTCTCAAGAACAACAATATCGGTGCAGCTGCATACGGTGTTGAAGCGTAGGCGATATATATCACGCCGCCGCGCTGTATCCGGTGGTCCATCGATAACAAAACGGTAGATTGGAAACACGCTGTATCTAAAGTAAAGCTTTCACCCAAGGTTTTACGTCCACGGAACTGTTTTTCACATTGCTTCATAGACGGACCCCCATAAATACAAATGTGCAACGGTGGGGTTTCGCGAGCCTCAGATGATACCCGCGCACCTATGTGTCTCTTCCGGTTGTGAGGCGCAGACTTAGGCCATCACGCCACCGGGCTCGACAACACGCTGTATCTAAACGAATGTGCCCAACATTGGTGCTGAAAATGACCTCTCTCTCTCTCTCTCTATATATATATATATATATATATATATAGGAAAAGTAGACGATGTCCGAAAACTAACCGTTTTCTCAGCAGTGAGGCTCTTCGTGCTTAAGATTGTTCCGGGGCTTGCTGGAGAGGAGATACCTCAAAAATGGTTAACAGGAAGAGTCGCCTTCATACCAAAGCCAGGGGCGGAAAACACGAAATTGTACAATCGCAGACCAATAACGGTAACAAGCGTTGTGTACAGGATATTTGCTGCCATTCTTAGAGACAGGCTACAGGACGAGCTGGAAGAGATGAAACTAATAGGACCACGGCAGAGTGGTTTTAGAACTGGCAGGAGAATAGAGGATAGTCTTTTCGTACTAACGGAAAGTATCTATTGGGCCAGATCTAGAAAACAGAACTTAGTTGCAACATTCCTAGATATCCGACGGGCCTACGATACGGTCGATAGAAACATTCTTTGGAACAAGATGATAGAAGGTGAATTAGGACAGGAATGGGTCAGTATGTTTAAATAAATATATGACAGGAGCTACATCTTCTACATCTAAGAATCGGGTCGAACTCGTCTGATTTCTACAGATTAAGGAAAGAACTTCGACAAGGATGTCCTTGCTCTGTGTCACTGTTTTTACTGTATATTGAGGAGGTAGCACGACACGTGTATGAATCGAATCTTGGTTTTAAAATAGTATACGCTAGAGGTGATGATATTGTATCCCTTCGACCGTGTGTCCTGTTGTTTGCAGACGACATGGTGATTTTAGCGGAAGGTGTTGACCAAATGCAAAAAATGCTAACAATATGCGGAGAAACGGCAAAAAATATTGGACAGGAGTTCAACAAAAAGAAATGTGCAAATGTTATATTTTCCGGGGATATCAGAGAGATGCCGCTACAGATTCAGGGAAAATAAATAGAATATAAAAACGCATACAAATACTTGGGAGTTATAATAGAAAACAGTCCAGATATTTTTCACGCTGAGCATGCAATAAGAAGAGAACGAGCTGAAAATGGACAAAAAATTGTAAGAAAGAAGGCTTTGTAGAGTTGCAATAGATTCGTGGTGACTAAAGAGCTTTGGAAAAGCTTGTTTGTGCCAACGGTGACGTACGCTGACGCTATTATGAGTTTAGACGCAAGCATGGTAAATAGATTAGACACAATACAACGTGCAGTTGGCCGACATGCAATGCAATGTGGGTATACATGTGCAGCACAATTTATCGAAGGGGAATTCGGAGTCTCCAGCTTCTGGGCAAGGGAAGCACAAGCTAAGATATCGTATGTAAGCCGTCTAAAAAACATAGCCGTAAGTGAGGAAGAACAAAACTGGGCGGCCGAACTGCTCACAGCAAAACTGAGCGAAAAAAATACAAGCAAATGGGATAGGCGTCTAAAGTTCCTTGAACGCAAATTTAAGTGCAATACGATGTATTTTGAAGAACACAAGGTGATAACAAATAAACAGATAACCAAAGATGTGAAGAAGAAAATTGACAAAACAGCCAAAGAAAGGTGGAGAGAGGATATGGAGAGAAAGACATCCTTGCAATTGTACAAGCAACAAAAAAAGGAATACGGCCGAAAATATATCATTTATTCGAACTCGCAAGCGTCCGGGCTGTTCGCTGACTGTAGGGCCGGTATGCTCAACACCCGACTGCTGGCGGCCAGATACTCGGAAATTGAGAGCGTTCGGTGTAGAGTGTGTGATATAGAAGAAGAATCCATCGAACATATCGTGCTAAAGTGCGACGAGCTAGGAGGAGTGAGAACAGTGTCCCTAGCTGAGGCATTAGGTTTCGGTGATAAACCATTATGGCAAGAGATAAATGAAACCAAACGTAGGCTAGGGAAATGGCACAGATTGTAAGAAACTATGGGAAGACGCCCCGCTAAAGCAAACTATTGTATAATTAGGTAGTAATATAACCATCGTGATAATTTAATGGAAATACTGTTTTTTTAAAAGTTGTCATATGGCCAAGGTACCTGTTATCTAAATGCAGACACGGCGACGAAACAACTGACTCTAATATCTACCGGCAAACGGCGTAGGAGCAGACGTTTTTCTCTAAGTGTGAGTTTGGCACTGACAACTCCCTACAAAGGGATCGAAAATGTAAATTGACGGTCTGTCGGTACGGCAGTTCGCTTGTTTATGCTGAAGACTACACTAGTTAGCGAGTAGTTACAGGGTGTGGCAATCTAGCTTGCCTATCTCAAACGAATTTTAATTTGTTTAAGAAATACTTCACACTATACCTAAAGCGAGTGCTTTGCCTGCCAAATAGGCAAGGAGCTGCTTTGTGTATATATTTACGGGCCTCTACGTCGAAAGTACGGAAGCCTCTGTTTAGATTGCACATACTTGTGACGTAGCTATTAACCAGTTCTTGGGAGAGTGGCGGAGACAGCAAATGCGGTAATAAGGTTGGACGCCGTCAAGTCTCCTAGGTTGTGGGCCGGGAATGCCTACAATGACTGGCACGTCTGTACTAGGTTCAGCGTATAAGGGTTCCATCACTTTGCTTCTATAAGGAGTTTCACGAGGACTTTAGAACTTAACGTGCCGGTTTTGCTTGCAGCGATGCGCTAAATACCACTTATTGACTGTCCGGTATTGCAACGAAAATTTCTGGACTTCCTCTCTGGTGAAACGGAAAACAAGTATTGGTGTTTATGTAACCCCCCCCCGTAATGGTGCACACGTTTGCAGGGACCCAAATGTCATGGTCCGGCCCTGAATGATTGAGTACATTGAATAAATAATAAGAATAAGAAAGAATAAGAATACGAATACGAATAATAAAACATCTTGTCTATACCCTGTTTGAGTGAAACAAATATCATTGCGATTTGTTCTTTTTTCTTAATTAAACTTGGTTTTAATAAATGGGATTGCAGTACGCAACGTCTAGGTTAATGATCGGAAAAGCAAATATGTGTGTTGAACTTTGCTAGGATTATGTATAAACTCCTCGTACATATAAAATATACTCCTTGAGCAAGAATGAAGTTAAGTCCTATCCATGGTTAAACGCTCCTAGAATATAGTTGCTAACTAAATATTTATAACGTTTCAATAATTATAAAACTGTAGCTCGCTCGAAACTTGTTCGTCAACGGTCCTTTTGCATGGCGGAGCGCCACGTGGGCTCTTACAAACCCAACCCACTTAGCTTTCTTCGTTGTTGACCTATTACTCCTAGAGACTATTGTACATGCCTCTTCATGGTATCATACGGATAACTTGTTTTGTGTTAGGTATACGGCAAATAATGTTGTGAATTTATTTTAACGCGTGTATACAAAACGGTGAGTTATTATTGTGTATGCATTATCGATGTCGTAAAGAATTATCAATTGTTTTTTTGCTTAGTTGGGTTTCGGATTGTCGTGTTCTTCTAAATTACAGTTAGAGTTGTTGCTCTATTGCATCTAGCCAGTCGTCTCTTACGTTGTACTATGGTTGGCATACAACGAGAACGTCTTAAACCTCTCACGGAAAATCCTGTATTAGGCATGAAATTTTTTCAATTTTCTAATAAATTCCCATTATTCACTCTACGTGTTTTCTTTTTCGCTAAGAAGCTTTAAAACGTGAAGATTTTGTAACTAAGAGACGCGTGAGACGTGCTTGAGCGAGCTTGGTCCTTGCGTTTTCAGGTCAGTCTCCAATAAGATTACGCCTGTAAAATTAAGCTTAATTAAAGTTATAGTTTGCGTTGGAAGTATTTCTTCCCCCGTTATGTGTGTACATAATAAAAACAGAATGTGTGACCTTATACCTGAGATCGTATTATACCAAAAAGCGGATTCATAATCAAACACCTACTAGGTATGGTTTTGTGTATTTTGCTTTCCAGAATGAAGCACATCTATTTTTGGCTGTGTGGGTATGCCTAGCGAACGTCGCGGGGATGCCTTTTGCTTTTCCAAGAGTCTTCATAACTGAAAACTTTCCAAGGCCTTCATAACTGAAAACTTTGTCTAGAAGTCCGTGCAGTTCTACATTCCAAGCGCAGTGATAAGTCAGCGGGTCCAACCCAAATCTGCGAGTACAGGAAGGAACCAGCAGGCACTCCTAATACGATACTAAAATGTTTTGACCAGACAAAGGTATAAGAATGCTTATTGCTGGCTCCTTTAAAGGCAAGCCTACCGACTTAATCCGAAAACTATCAATTAATTCTCTGCTGCGCGTCTTCTTTCAGCATGCTGATTAAGGATCCTTCTGCAGAAAAACACTATAAAGTAACGAATAACGTTCTCGTCAGAAGCAACACTCATGTCTTCTCTATCTCTCCAAAGCCGCATTCGATTGCGTATCTCAAAAAGTTCTGGTGAATTTAATTAAAGTCAGGTTGTGGGTTCGGTGCAAGAAATTTAGTCCCTTACTAAACATATATATATATAACTTTGTAGTATATTAATAACTTGATTGTTCTTACAGTTTTATCAGTTTAAACACTTCAGTGACTGTTCCACCGGGCGAAAAACGCAAAGACCGCCGATGCGTATGGCTCTTGCGTTGTACCTAGTGTGCAGCTGCGAACAGATCCGGCAACGACATTGATCGCCAACTCGGTGAAATCCTTTGGTCGAACATGCCAAGTGTGAACCTGCTGCTCCTACAAAAATTGGCGAAATGTTCCTGTAATAAATAGGCTAAACCTGATTCTGATTGTTTCTACTACCGGTATACAACCCGATAGCAAAACGAACGGATACGTGGCCGTCCGCGGCAAGCAAAGAACACGTTATATATATATATATATATATATATATATATATAGAGAGAGAGAGAGAGAGAGTAAGCACCTTCTTTGCGCAAAATTTGCCGTCGAAAGTTCGGAACATCCTCTAAATATTAAACATAGCGAATATTTTCACTGCACTAAAATACATTGTTCCTGGTCGGCGTTAGAACGAGTATTTACGTATAAATATTTGGGTTTGCTGGGGCTCAATATAAAACCCGGACAGGTCCAAAATTCAATAAGTATGGCATTTTCAACATATTTAAGTTATACGCATTTCTTGTAATGAAATTGTTATTCACTAAGACCATTAAGTTTAATAAACCCGACCATAACCATTCAACTAGATTTAAACGATTAGGCATTATTCCATCAACAACGAGATTTAAAAAAGGAGGCCAGTCGCCAGACTGCCAACGCAAATTATATGTACTTAATCAATGCAATGCCACCTAATTTTAAACAACTACTTGAAAACTAACTTCCAATAAACGAAATGTAATTACTCACTAAATTGAAGCTCCACTTTAGTTCGATGAACACAGAAGCGGTTCTAAATATACTTGAGTACGAATGAAATGATCTTTGCTGGCTATCCTTGCCGTTTATAAGCGACCCAGCGCATGTACACACTCAGCAGTCACATTACATTATAAACGTATGTTCAACGTACGCATTAAAATGTATGCATGTTCAAATGCGATATGCTTATAATATTTATATGTAATACATTTAGATAATTCATGCATTCGACGCCCGTATCACAGGCCTTGAGGCCCATTGCGAGCATCGAAACATATTTTGTACTAAAAACATTTAAAATAAATCTGTGCTATAAAAATGAGCACTCCAGAAGCTTATGAAACTAATAATCCTTCCTGTGAGTGGCGCCACTATTAATACGACAGTTGAGGTCGCTGCCGATCAGAGTGGGCAGCTGAAGGTTTAGCCCCGCTATACCATCACAGACCGCATCGGCAACTTGAACAATATCGTAGTGAGGTGGCAGAAAGAACAATGCGAGGTTGAAACTACCTGAGGTGAGTGAATGCAATTGTCACCTTGGCAATTGTCACACATTGCATTCGGGGTGACGCTGCTCGTAAATAGACTAAAAGTCCACCTTGTGCCACTTTGTGCTGTGCCACCTGCTTCCTCGCCTCGCTTTCCATTCCTGGTGTGATTTCGTTGTTTCCGGTAGCACGGGAACAAAGCAGGGAGACGATTTGTTCAAACTCCGACACTCGGATTGTATTTGCCGCCGCAAACCCGCTAATCCGCTAAAAATCTCAAGAAGGGCGTCGTTTCGGCGCATTCCAGCTCAGTAACTCCAGAGCACTGAGCAGTCTGGTACATTGGTGCACGGTGATGAGCACTTCACTAACAGTACATCTACGAGACAGGTAGGACACTGGGTCCACTTGTACGAGTTCTTTATCATGGAGCTACATAACAAAAAACACAGCGCACAGCTGGGCGCCACAATCTTGCATTCATTAGGTATTGCTATCAATTTATTACGCAGGAGCACACAATTGAAATGTGTCCCTCTCCTGTTTGTGTGTGGTACCTTAACAAGTGTTTCGCGTAAATTGAAAACTCAACATGCTTTTTACGCGAACGACCTTATAGTCTTTGCAGAATTCAGAGAAAGTTTAGTCTTACCTTTAATAGGAGGCGACCTGGTGTAGCGATTATAATTGAAAATCAACAACGATGAACTAAGTTATGGCACGCAACAGACAACTTCCAGATTTGGACCTGGTCGTTGCTAAAAAGATCTTGCGGAAACAGATATATATAACTTGCAACCGCGCTTGAGACAGCTCGCGTAGTTTCTTACTATTGCGGATGATACTGCTGGGTAGAACTAAACTTGTTCGGTGAGCCTCTGGTTTACTACGAAATGCCTTTACATTTATGCCGGGAGGACACGATGACCCAGTAACTAGTATCAGAATAGAACTGAAACCAGTACTACATGCATCGAGACAAACAAATTGTTGTGCTAACTATTCAATGAAAATTTTTTTTCAATTCTTCAGTAGTACTGTGCTGCTTGGTCCTCATTAATAGGTGCATTGTTCCAGACTAGTAATTTACCCGCTCAACACTGGGTTGCTGTTAACGTACTAATAAGGCCTGACTGCGTTCCTACACGAAGAAAACTACGCTCTCATGCTAGTAGATGGGCGAGGGAGCTGTATTCAAGACTGAGCTCACATATATCAGAAATTGCACCAATTGGAACAACATAGCCCAAGTCATCACAGCCCTTTATTATGCACTGCGCTTTCTGCAGTGAGGGCTGTAAAATAAATTTAACTCGCTGCACTCATAATGACTATTAGCAGCCACCTGCTTATTGGTACTCTTCCGAAGCTCTCCGGGGTCAAGCAAGTATCACCAAAGCTGCAATATATAATTAAGCTCATTTTAAACAGCCAATTCTAACGGAATCAACTCTCATTCATTCAATCAATACTTTATTTGTTTGCGCTGACGGGTAGTAAAAGCGGACCTTTCGAGATATCTAGGGCGTTGTTGTGGCAGCATGGCCGCTGACTCTCAGCGTTATGTGTTTGGTTCTCCTATGGTTATTGGTTGACGATGTAGTTCATGATGAACGCATATGGAAACATATTTTTATTACAGTCGAGAGCAGAGCAGGTGCTCGATTCTATGTGCCTATGGATGTAGGAAGATATACCTCTTTAGCACTAGCGGAAAGCCTACGGGCTGCTGATCGACATAAGGAATTGCCGTCTATTAGGGCTCCGCCTTAACCACGAACCCACTAACCACTATTAGAATGAATGCTGCACTCGAAAATCGGGGAAGTTCAGCTACACCCACTCATACCATTACAGGGTGGATCATCGGATCCACCTGCCAAACGCATCCACTGACTACGGAATTATATTTGTTCGTACCATTTAGATGCAGTTTGCTTTAAGCGCTACCACATGTGCAAGGCGCTGAAATATATTTCGCTGGATTGCACACTGCTAACTCGGCTGCCGCGCGTAAATTCAGGGACGCAGTTAGAAGAGGAGAAAATTGCTTTCCTGATTCCGGTTTTCTACTTCTAAAAATTCCAAAAATGACTCCACGACATGCCATAAATGGGCAGCGACTAAAGTTGTTTATCACCGATGATTTTGATAGTAGCTTCACTGACCCCATCCTGCATGTGTTTCCGGTAACTGATTTCAGATGACGAGATAATATCATCATCATTCGTTTTACTGACATGCTATTTTACCGGCAGCATCTAGTGATATATAGCGATTCCGTTTTTGCAGGGCCAGAGCAACGCGAGAGACTTTGGCCTTCCTCAAACGGGCCAGCGATGCTACGACAGCACAGCAGAAGCTGAAGATCGAACGTGACTATCTATTTCATGTTTTCATAAATTCTTATACCGAGATAATTCCGTTTCCGACGGAGAGACATAACCCTACTTCCATTGGGGCGAATATTATATTCGTGTCCAGATTCAGCCTAAGTGCCCGCTGAGGGGTGTAAAACGAGACGAACTTTGGCGTGGTCGGATTTACGACAAGGCCAAACATTGTATCATCCTCGGCATATGCCAAGCGACACTTGATTTCTCTCTCAATGCTAAGCAAGACAAAATGTAGAAACAACATTTTAGACTATAAAGACGTAGGGGCCAAAAACCGACTCCTGGGGAGTCCCGGTTGAGACAACCCTAAGGCTGGAGTTCAAGCCTTCCACCGACACAAACTACTTTTGTTTACCTAGGTATAATTTAAACACGGCGGTTACAAAATAGCAGTCAACGGCTACGTCAAGTTAAGCGACGAGATAAATATGTTTGTCTTTAAAAACGTTGTCTACTTCTCACTATTGTTTTCAGCTTGTTTGGGTATTCCCTGAACCAATTTTAATAAGTCTCTCGAAGACGTTATCTATAAATGACACCCACGATATCGGCCGATAGTTTCAGGTTGGTTTTTACCGCCCTTACCATTGTATAGCGGGAGTGCCGATGATGTGTTAAGGCGTTCTGGAAACACCTCTGTTCTGATAAACATATTGAAAATCATAACTAGAGGGCCTAATAACGCGTCGAATTCATTCAACTGAATTCGATTAGGCACGTTTTCCCAGGCAGATCCACAATCACACCGTTTGCAGCGCCCGCAGTTCTTGAGCTACGATAGCACTGAACGAAAATGCATTGGGCTTGGAGCTGAGCGACCGTCTTTTGGGGGAAGCCCAGTCGCGGCTTTAGCACCGATTGGGGTGAGAAACTCGTTTAGTGCATCTATCACTTTCTGGGCTTTCCCGAGCTGTTGGCAATTGACTAGCAGGTGGTTTGGTTTTGTAGCCTTTCTTTTATCACGGTGGCAGATTTTCTTGAGAGACGCCCACAGTTTTGCAAACTAATCACTGAAAGGCGGGTCTCCCCGTTATCTACGATCCGTTTGTATAATCACCGACGACGTGCTCTGTCCATTGCACGTCTTAGCTTAGCCAGTTCATGGTCAAACCCAAGAGCGAGATTTACCTTTTTCAGAGTCCTACGCTGCTTAACGACAAATTTTCGTCGTACAGATATTCGAAGCTCGCGGAAGTACGATCCGTAAACTTTATTCGAACCATCTTAGTCGACAGCGATAGGGCCCAGTGTTTAAGAATATTGACGCACTTCTCTTCACTTAGTCTGAAGTGCTTCGTTCTTAGCCGATTGTTCTGTGTTGCCTTTGTGAGGACTCTATATAATCTTACAGTCTTATTATAGTCGGAACAGTTTAGACTTTTCTAGTTATCATAGACTCGATCTTACAATCTTCCCTAGCTGTTATGGAGAAAGAACAGAAATGAAAAAAACTCCCTGAGACCTCTAGTTTACTGTACGCTGTTTGTTTTTAAAGTTAGCGGCTGTATACCCACGTGCTACAATAAATCTCTTGTTATAGGCAATCCCAATGGATTGCCTCGAAAATGTATATAAATGCACTTTACCCGTACCTTCTGTGAGAACGAGTTCCCGGAATGGCATGATGTGCACTCACCTTTTTAAGACCAAGCGTTGCCGGCACCAAAAACACCACGGCGCGCTGTATAAAACTATAACGATATAATTTAGTTATTTTTTTTAAGATCCTGGGGACATCGAAGTTGCTTTTTATTCACTTAAGGGTCTCTTAAAAACTGAATCTTGGCATTTGAGTTCACTCGAAGGTGAGTTTTTGTTTATTCCTGGTACAAGCTAATTTATATCATTCGGCATTGGATAAGCCGGAACACCCACAAGGAAAGGCCGGTTACCGTCTGGTTACCCGCCGTCCCCAGCAGCTCAATAGCGCTACTGCTCCTCAGGATACCGTCGTCCCCTGCTGGGTGTTACTGCCTCAATCGAGGATAACTGCTGAGCCATCTCGTCTAGTGCCGCCTGGTCTACGCCCAGTCCTTTCATTGCGGTCATTACTCGTACCTCTTCCTATCTCTCTTCTTCTCTCTTTCGGTTAGGCGCACAACCGTAGTTTTGACATGACGGACTACGTGTTCCGGCCACTCCCCACTCATATTGGTTTTCCTCAACGTTCTTTGCCTGGCCTATCCTGTGTTTTATCTCATTTATTTTTCTTTCAGATCTTGCTTCCTGTACTGCTCACGTGCCGCCGCTTTCTGTAAGCGTATAACAGAAGTTCTGTTCTTCTCCGCCTGCTTTCTAGCCATCTTGGTTATCCTACCTTGTAGCGGCCTCTCCAAGGCTCTCTTAGTTTTGTTATGTCATCTCCCACAGCCTCTGCTTGAGCTCGTCGTGCTCTCCGCGCAGAGCTTCACAATTGGCTCGAAGGTCTTCTAGTGCTCCCTCTTCTCTAGGCTATCGCCAAGCCCTTCCTTATTCCTCACTCGTTAATGCCTCTTATGCGATAGGTAGCTCTACGAAGTTTCTGCGCGAGTTCCTTTAACTAAGTCTTGGTGTCAGAGGCTTTGCATAGTGCTGCCACTGGGCCACTGAATTATGGCTTGTTTTTGCCCTTTATGTCCTTAGCACCCTTTCCCTCTAAATCATCCCTCTCCGGTAAGCCCTCCGCAAGCCACACATATTTTTTGTTTCTCTGAGATTTTTTCCTAGACAATCGATTTATCGCGTTGTTTCCTTTGCAAGCCATCCGTCGCCTCCCGATCGGCTTTATGTGGGGGGATCAGATAAGAAAATATATTGTGCGACCATTAGGACCACTGGCCTCTCTACCAGTAGCGCCAGTAACGACGATCTCGTAATCCGATTTCGCTTTAGAAGTACTACTAAAGTCGCTGCCTAGTTGCACCGAGGGCGTTGGTGATTGAATGCGGCTGAGGAGCGGGTGGAAGAAATAGAGAAACTTGGGTTGACTATGGAAAACAGCCGCCGCTGCAGATGCCGGCGGCAACCAAGTCGCTCGCGTATCGGGCTCTGCATACGCCACTGACGATTACCAGAGACTGACCCCAGCATGCAACTACATCTCACGCCAAAGGCGTTAGCGGCGTGCCGGTAGGACCATGAGGGTCTGCTGGACCTCATAGTCGAACCAGCGGACCTGAAGTCTGTTTGGTATTGGTCGTCGATTCTGCAATTTACTAATGAGTCATATTTTAAAATGTTAAAAAGAAACACTTTACTCTACGACTTGTCACAATTAATGCACGGGCCGTTGGATTTTGGCCGTAAATAAAAAAAAATACCTCAAAATACCGCCTCCTAATCCAATAATGACAAATAGGAAAAAAAAATATTTGTCTATATCATATATGCAAACGTGGTCTTTAGCGATAACGAAACTGACAAGAAAACGTTAATACCTTTAATTTGTTTGGATCTCTTGCGTAAAGTTGTCGTCGCAACTTCCATTTTGTGCTTGTTCGATATCTCCCGATACGCATCATTGTGACTATTCTGCTAAACAAATTATAAATATGTATATATATACAGGGTGTTGCAGAAATTTTTCATAATAGAATATACAAATTGTAGAGCTCGTTAAAGCAAATATTTTTTCCAATGGAACATGGTCTCTGAGAAGTCTTGTTTCGGAGTGAGAGCGAAATTACTACAATTTGTGACACTAGTGTTTTTGCCCGACATAGGAGCATAAAATGTGCTGTTGCGAGACAACCAGTCCTCCTATACAGAAACTAAACACTGTCGGGTTCGTGAGAAAATTCTGCTTCTTCCGAAGAATATACAAGGCCGGTCAGAAGATGCGACACGGTCGTTTAGAAAAGAATTCGTCAAAAATGAAGTTTTTTATTAGCTTTCACGCCAAATACTTCAGAATCATAACCCTACGACCACCCACGTGTTCAAAGCTAACATATTTAGCAAATGCGCATTTCATGACGATCATTTTGGTACCAAACTTACGGCAATGCGAGCTGTGGTTGCAGAGTAATTACGATTTTTCGGCGAACAGGTCGAGATTAAGTGCATGAAAATGACGCGCTGCGGCTGTCGCGCGACACGTCGGCGGTAGTGAACGTCGCCACACAGTCATTTTTCATGCACTTAATCTGGACATCCCACCGAAAAATCGTAATTACTCTGCAACCACAGCTCGCATTGCCATAAGTTTGGTACCAAAATGATCGCCATGAAATGCGTATTTGCTGAATATGTTAGCTTTGAACACGTGGGTGGTAGGGTTATGATTCTGAAGTATTTGGCGTGAAAGCTAATAAAAAACTTCATTTTTGACGAATTCTTTTCTAAACGACCGTGTCGCATCTTCTGACCGGCCTTGTATATTCTTCGGAAGAAGCAGAATTTTCTCACGAACCCGACAGTGTGTTTAGTTTCTGTATAGGAGGACTGGTTGTCTCGCAACAGCACATTTTATGCTCCTATGTCGGGCAAAAACACTAGTGTCACAAATTGTAGTAATTTCGCTCTCACTCCGAAACAAGACTTCTCAGAGACCATGTTCCATTGGAAAAAATATTTGCTTTAACGAGCTCTACAATTTGTATATTCTATTATGAAAAATTTCTGCAACACCCTGTATATATATATATATATATATATATAAGAAAAGTAAGAAAATATATGTACATATATTATCGACCAAAGTATTAGTAATGTTGTGTAGCAAACTAAATTGTGTAGATACATTGTTCAGTCTAGTTTAGAAACAGCTTTCAGCAGAGTGAAACCCATTGAAGAAAGGCCACGTTTTCGCAACGGCCACTATCAATTTTTTGCCTTCTGCAACAACTGTATTGAAATACCTACCAATGTTTTTTTGTATTTCATTTTATAGTAATAATAATAATAAAGACCTCGCAACTGTAACATTGTTTAACGTGTAATAATAAACAATAATAATAAAACATTATTAATACCTTTACCAGAATATAATAAATGATAAATATATATATATATATATATATTTTTTTTTTTTTTTAATGCTGAAACCTCTCGGCATTAATATGGGGGAATACGGAAATTGTGATGTACATGCGTCACCACAGCCAGTGACTAGTGTGGGACTCACAAACCCACTAATACCCGCCTCCCCGCCACCCCCAGGGAACGGTAACTGCTAGGCATCGCTTCGTATCCCTGGGAGTGGCCAGTTTGCCTCTCCTCCCTACTCCAGCCTTCCTACAGTCGCCCTAGCCCGCTTTGGTGCGGGGCGGCGACTGTAGGCCGTTGACACTTTCCGCAGCCCGCCCGCCTGATGTACACAGCCCGCTGGGGCATAACTCAAGGAGTTAGGTCCAGGCTTGGGCTTGTCCACCTAGCCAGGGTACCTCTCACCGAAGCGGCATTCTCCCTCTGAACATCTATTGACAGACGCAGCAAATACTCGCCCGCCCTCTCGTCTCCTGTAAAAAGCGCAAATTTTCTCCCGATATCCTTAAGCAGTTTCGCAACCCAGGCCGCCCAATGTCTCGGATGCAAAGAGTGAGAACAAGTGTGGATCACTGACGCTTGAATGCTTTCTGCACTTGGCTGCTTTTGCTAGGGCTACCGCGTGTCCAAAACGGGCCGCGCCCGTACGGACCAATAAAGGGGCTTAAGAGCAGGTTACGGTTACATCCCACAACAACACTTGGCGCCGCTCAAAGGGAGTCAGGGTAATGCCATCAGGTCTCCTTCCATCGTCTCTGACTAAACTAGGAAGCTTCAAGATGCATACGTAGCCTTGCCGACCGTAGCCCTCTTCTAAATGTTTCATTCAAGGATGAGTGGCGTGAGATTCTGCCTGAACTCCGCGGACAGGAAAGTTGCGGACCTAGGAAGTCGACCTCGTCACCGCATCTGCACCGGTGTGGGGAGACTAGCTCTGCTCCTAACCTCTGCCCGACTAGTATTGTGGAAGAGAGTGAATGCTTTTACGCACTGTCGCTACGAGTGCGGAGTGTTCCCCTCTCGAGCAGTGTGGCACTCGACCCTAGCGGTTGGATGTTGGTCCGCCAAGAACCCTACACACTAAACACGCCTCCTCCCCCCGCCCCTAAGCTTCACTCTCTAATGACCCACATATCCATTTGATAGCGAACCCATTTGATTGCAAGCCACGTCATCTGTTGATCTCGTAAGCGCTATCCGTTCTCTTCCGTACCTGCCGAGCTCGGTTTTATTTTTCATCACTGCAGATGCCATTTCCTCGCCTAGATGCTGATGTTGCATATATAATTTCGTTTATTCATGCATTAGTATCGATATTACCTATGTACAATTTTTGTCTCGGCGTCAGGAGCTTACAAATACGGTTACAAGAATTGCGTTGAGTGCAGGCCGACGAACGCGTCACTCCGCTATAAATGACATCTTTAGCCGCGCACTTAGGTCCGCCGGCTTTCCGTGCGTTCTAAAGCCCTCGGATCTTTCGAGAGATGATGGAAAAAGACCTGACGGTCTGACTTTGACGCCCTTTGAGCGTGGCTGCATGCTTGTTTGGGACGCAACTGTAACCGACTCAATAGCCTCTTCGATGGTCGGTGCAGGTGCGGACCGAGCAGGTCATGCCTCCAGGTTAGCTGAGGCTTATAAATGCAGAAAACACTCAAGCGTCGATTATCTGCACGAATGTTGTCCGTGGCGTTCGAGGCTATGGGAGGTGCAGGCTCAAGCTGATTCAGTGGGTCGGTAAAAGCCTTAATCTTTCGACAGGAGACTCGAGGGCATCCGAATTATTGCGTGAGAGGCTGTCGCTCGACATTCAACGAGGAAACGCAGCGTCTGTTCGGGGCACATTGTTGAACTAGGCTAACCCTGGGTTAGAAAACCCGTGATCACACGTTCGCGCGGAGACAATGTTATCGCTTATTAATGAATGTGTAGAAAAGCAGTTCATAAAAAATATTTAAGCGGCCTAGATGCATTTTAAATAACAAATATAGCTCGTTTGTAGAATTTATTCTTTAATATGTACTCGTATAGTTATTCGCTAAGTCTACATATTATCATTGTCCTATAGCAATTCGATAACGTATTTAGTATTCAAAGGCTATGGTTTATGCGGAGCTAGAGGATCTTTAAATGCTTTGGCAATTAGTGTCCGTGATAGGTCAGACGATGCATAGACACTGTCAGCACAAAAACGGAGAAAGTTGGGAACTTTGTCTGCTTTCTTGTGCTGATAGCTTTGTGCCATCGAAGCTTTGCCCAACTTGGTTAGTTTGAGGATTTTATATTCCTTTGAAATAAGCTTACATAGATATATGATTTGCAAACGTAGCAAACTTCTCAGAGACGTAGTAAACGTTTCCAAAAAAATGCCGGTTCATCGTTGTCGATGTGCGACCGCTATACGATTATTTGGATCAGACGTGTCTAGTGGCAGTACCTATGGCTTGTTACTTTTTAAGATATAGGAAACCGAAGCACACTGCATGTAAGTTATACGCTTAGTAGTAAACATAAAGAGTACATATCTTTATTGCTTTATTTTAAACTACGCAAAATAAAACAAAATAAATAGCCTACACATTACAGCGATGGTAAACCTTAACTTTACAAAACAACGATCTATAATAGCAAGACGTTCGTTTTTAGGCTGGTTGTCTGCTACACTGTCTGACTTTGCGAACGATTTCATTTCGTGTGTACTCGTTCCCTTGCGTTGACTACCGTGCACGTACGTATGTACTGTGCAGACAGTTTTAATCGGTAAGTGAACCTTATGCTGTTAGTGGGCGCGACGAGACGCATTTAACTTTAATTTTTCAAATACGGAATTTCTTCTATTTAGTATTGACAGTTTTAGCTATTTCTTACAATTACATTTTTTAACGGGGAAATCATATATATTTTTGAAAGCTGGCTGGTTCAGTTCTAAAATAAAGAACATTCGATGCTTTCTATGTCGGTAGTTTATTAACACATATCTGTATTACGTTTAGAAACATGCGTTTTTTAGGTGAGGTTGGCCGCTAACCCGCACTTTCTAGCAATATTTAGAGTATGTATTAAAGTGGTTTTAATGGCGCTCTGCCGGCCTTCATAAAATTAATCTAATTTATTGTAGAACTCTGCCAGTTTTGGTAATATGTCGTTTTGATTTCAACTTAGCTTTTTTACATAATTATTTCCAGTGGGTTCACAGAAATCCGAGAGGCAATATTTTTCTCTAAACTGCGTCAGTTAGAAGCGAAATAATAGCTGAGTAAACGTCTACTTCATTTTAATGCGATCCGACAGTACATTTAACCGACTCAACTATCTGACTGACAATCTTTACAGTTGTCCTAAATAGAAGAGTTATTTTGCATTATTCATTACTTTGTGATATTCTCAACTTGCGGGCTTTTGTACACGAAGAGACTGCATCGACACATAGCCTATACCAAGCACGGAGGGGTTGCTCATAACAATGACGACGTTTCACCACTCGGTTTACCACGGATGGGTTAATCAGCGTTATTCAAGATGCCACTTACTGCTGGCGGTTAATCCGCATTTTTTCAAAGTCAGTACATAGACAAGTAGCCAAAGAGTTCACTAAGGTCCTGTGCTCAGTCGCAGGGAACATTGACAACACTGCTGTGTTCTTTTTTGCGCCTGTTGTCCTCCGCCTCCCCGAGGGTAGGAAGGATGACCAGTCATTGGCGGTGATCATCCAGCAAAACCTTCTCAATTTTGCTGATGAGAAACGGTTTGACGCTGGCTTTTGCCCTCAGCGGCGGACAGTACTGTTCGGCTAGTCACTACCAAGCTCTCGGAAGACAACGTTTCTTTGAAAGATAGAGTCTTAATCTCAGAGTACACACTGGCACCGAAGCCCTCTGTTCTGGCCTAGTCCTCCTCCGTGCCCTTGTCATCAATCACATCAGCAAACAATGTTCGGTCTGCCATAGAAACGTTGTTACAAAGCTTAGCTGCGGGCCTCGATTACACTAGACCACGGCTTTTAAAAGACGTGCTGTCCCCTACTCTAGGGCTGCCGCCCACCGGCTTGCGGCTGTCCTAGTCAAAGTCGTTTATTTTCTTTGCTGGGGCTCGTTTCTCTCCGAATAGCGACCGCTCAACTTTCGGGCCCGATTTTTTGCCCTCAAAAAGAAAGATGGCAGCGTGAAGCCCATCGCCTGCTCATCCACAATCCAAAGGGGATGGGTGCAAAGATCGGCATTATTAAAAGCAAGGCAGACATATCACGTATTCGGAGTGAGGTTTCTGGCAAAATACGTTAGATTAGTAGATATATCACAACGTGCTAATTAGAACGGAAGCAAATA
The DNA here is from genome assembly GCA_003439945.1 of Dermanyssus gallinae. Classification (NCBI taxonomy): domain Eukaryota; kingdom Metazoa; phylum Arthropoda; class Arachnida; order Mesostigmata; family Dermanyssidae; genus Dermanyssus; species Dermanyssus gallinae. The sequence goes on from QVRM01001641.1 coordinate 31,943, forward strand.
GAGAGACCGATAGAAACATCGACTGATAGAAGTCAGAAACGACTTGGTCTCACGCTGCAAAACTGTAGATGACCTAAAGGACCTTTTGTTAAGGGGATGTTACATTATTTTATCTTAAAAAAAACATTCTGAGAGACTTTTCTCCGGTTTAATATACCGCGATACACAATCATGGCCGACTCCGTCACTGGAAAGATATGGCGACTTAGTTTCAAAGCGAAGATCACCGATGCGGTTTTGTTGCATCTTGATCAAGAGTCTGTTTTTCTCACCGCACATTCCTTGGTCGTCTAAATAGGGCCTCCTCTCGCCGACACAATAAGGGTTCCAAAAGGGTCGACCGGATGTATGGCCAAAGGGACCTTCGGCCATACAGTGGTGGTTACTAACTCGGTGGCCCTGCGCGTCTTCTGATGAATTCTGTTCAACCCCGACGTTGAGAAGCTAAAGAGGTTGAGTATACACTTACACTGAAACGCCGCAAAATACCCTGTGGGAAAGAAAAATTGTCCCGTATTGTCCTTCCTTGGTAGAAGTAGTCGCTAAGAGTAAAATTACTACACAATGGGCACAGTCAAAACCGCTTCTAATGAAAATACTGATTTCTCTAACTCAATTATAAAGGATGTGGCATATAACCAGGTCTTCGTTATTTAAGGGCAAACACGATGACGAAAGAACTGATCCTAATCTTTACCGACAAATGGCGTCAGAGCAGACGCTCAAGATCTTCTGTAAGCTAATAGTTAGAAGGATTGCAAATGCAGCAAAACATGCCCTGCCTCCGGAGCAGTTCCCTTTAAGGAGGAGCATGGAGACGCTTACCATATTTGTTTGGACGCGCCGATCGTGGAGATGCTTCTGCTTAGGTTGCATATGTCTGTGATGAAACTGCATAACTAGTTCTCTGGAGAATGGCGACTCACAATTTCGGAGACAGAAAGGGCGGTGAGAACGCTCGACGTTGTCAAGCCTTTTTATTTGTAAGCCGGAAATGCCTAAGAAGACCGGCACGTGTATACCAGGTACAACGTACAAGGGTTCCATTACCTCGTCTAGTCCTAAAGGAAGTTTTATGAGGACTATAGTATTTAGTATGCCGGTTGTGCTCGCAGAAATGCTTTAAGTGCCTCTTGTTGATTGTCCAGCAGTGCAACGAGGATATGCACGTCCTATCTCGGTGGAACGGCAGGGCAACAAACATTTATTATTAACTTTAATCATTTTTTTAAAAATCTACTTCTCATTAGTTTTATTTGAGTTTGTGGTTACAGTAGAATATGAATAACTAACTACCCTCGGGCTTGTGAGGGGTGCTTCCAATCGAGCTTATCCTCGAGGCAGCCCCTCATTGTGCCCTTCATTGCTGCCGCATTGCCGCGCTGAACCGCCACTGCGAGGTTCTCGAATCTTGTATCAGCAGCTTCTTTGGCATCCTGGAAAGCTTGCAGGACTATGGCCGGGCTGATGTGCTGGACTGTAACTTCTGAGGCGTGTAATGAAGCAACGTGACAGCTGGCTGCCAGATCTGCTGCAGAGCGGATTCTCAAACTTCCGAGTCTAAGAGGAAGGGTGGCTTGAGCCCAGTTGTTGTCGGCCAAGTTTGGATTGAGGAGGTCACTAAGGCTGGTCCTAAGGCTATTGTCTAACTCCCACAGCAGACCCTGTTTTGCTCCGACGTCCGTGCTGCGGAGAAAGTGGACAATTCTTGATGAGCCCAAAGATGATTTTAATAGGTGATATGCGCTATGGGGACTAAGCAGGTTTAGCCGGTTTAGGCGAGAGCAAAGGCTCTTTATTTTACCTGCGAGTTCTGGGTGAGTGGCGGCCGACCCCACAGGGGACCCTAAGAGGGTCATATCTTCTGCCTCGACTGGTTTGCACCTCGGAAGAAGTGCCTCAAAGGCGGATATGTTCGGCTGGCCTTTGTAAATAATTTCGCACTTCTGGGGGTTGAGCTCAAGACCACTCTTCTGACCGAAGTCAAGAACTCCTCGATATCTGCTTGTACCACAGATGCTTCTCCCCCAATGGTGCCATCGTCTAGGTACCAGAGATTTAAGGGGGACTGGATAGAATTGACCAGTTCTTTGATGGCTAGGCAGAATAGCGGCGGACCAAGGGGGTCGCCCTGCTGCATGCTGCTGTACGAGAAAATTGTTCTTTCACTAAATAAAAGCTCTGAACTGGACCTGTAGGTTTGGTCAACTAAGGGAGCTGCCTCTGGCCAATCCGTTTGTACAGTATTTAGTATGTGGTCGCGACGGACCTGGTTAAAAGCATTCTTAAAATCGAGTTTGGCGGCGAAGAAATTGTTGGGTACGCTAGACATAAAAGCTCTTGTTGTGGGAATCACTGCTTCGATGCCATTAGGCGTATTGAAGCCAAGCTGGTGGGCCCCAAGTATTTCGCACACGATATTTGTTCCTAGTTTGACAGTGATTTTTGCCGCAATCCTCCGGAAGGCTGAGGAAGTGACAATTGGAATGAGCTTTTTAATTGCAATGAGGCGGCCACCAAAAATAATAGGGCGGATGGCCTTAGGCACTGTGCCACTTCTAATAATGTCAATCACTTTTGTTAAGTCACACAGTAGACGACTGGCGATATTTGTATTGGTCGTGGCAATGAGGTCTCTGAGATGGCGCGGCCGCAGGCCGTCCGTACCGGCGGTTGATCCTGCCGGAAAGGTTCGTACGGCCTCGCGAACCTCTTCTAAACTGGTGACTAGCGGCTCGGCGTGGGATAGTCTTGGAGGCAAGTCAAGGTCGGCCGGTTCTGTAGGTTGTTTGGAAGTCCTTTCCACGAACGCCTCGGCTATCCAAACAGGACTTCCCACCGAAAGCAAAACTCTCGCAGCGCCTCCGATGTCGCCTTTGCCTAGTAGCCTGGTTGCTCGTCTAGCGGCGGCTTTGTCCTCGTTAGGTCGCTTGTCCCAGTGCTTCCTTGGGACCAATTCGGGTGGAGGCCCACGACCTGATCTATGTTCCTCGATTCTGTCTCTGAGGTATGTGGTCCAACTAAGATTGTTCTGTTTTCGTGATGGAGCTCTGAGAACTGTACGCGCGAAAATCAGTAGGTTGGCCCAGCTATGCGCGTCATTGTTTTGATGCACGAGTGAAAGTGTGTCGGCCAGCGCTACCGCAACTGCAGGACGGGCACTTTTAGGGATGGTGTCAAGCCGTTTGTATGTCTTTGTGTACTCGGCGAGTTTTTCGCGCAGGTGGGTACCATTAGTGTTGTCGACAGGATTGCTGACGGGGGGCAAAAATGGGTGTTCAATGTTCGAGTGTGCTGCCGTCATGTGCCGTTTGATTCCTCTTCTTGTAAAGTTCCTTTGGCAATGCGTACAAGTAAACCTGTTGTAGTCAGGAGCTGGGCTCAGGTTCCCTGTATCCGTCCCGAGGCTGGATAAATGGTCCGTCTGCGGGAGGTTGTCAGAGTGGCTCGGACCGGCTTTATTTTCAGAGGCGTCTTGAGGCATAATGTTTCGACCCGACAGATTTTTTCACTTCAAAAGCTGATAACAGCCTGATGACTGGACCGAGAAGGTTTGCAAGGTTACAAAGTGCGCTGGCTGCTTGAGGGCCAAGGCCGCTTAGCATTTTTGCAGCGCTGGTGAGCCCTGCAAGAGGGTCTGCCTTGCGAGTGGAACGCGCCCTCGATGGCGACAAGTCAACCCAGGTAGTGCCGGGAGCTCGACGATATTCCGTCTGGCGTGGGCGCATTCTACGTCGGCGATACGTCGGTTTTAAGGCCTTACACGAAAAAAGACACGAAAGAAACGCTGATCTGTGTGCACCTCCACAGCTTGCGCACTGCCGCAGTTCACACATGCTACTTGACCGCTGCAAGAGGATGCCTGATGACCTAAGCGCTGACATTGAAGCATCTTGAAAGACGTGGTGGCTCGACTGTCACTGCGTGGGTCTGAAAGCCAAGATACACGGTGGCCGGCGGGGCTCCCTTGAACTTGAGCAGCACCTTTCGTGTAGGGATAGCAGCCTGTTGTGGGCCGAGACCTGCTCGTCAGCAAATGCGTTTGACTTCTATGACACCGGCGGAGCTAAGTTCCTGCAGTATCTCTCCTTGTGTGCACTTGATTCAATCTTTTGCTTGAGTTTTGCTAACGCGTCTGCCTTTTTCCGAATATTTTGCCGTCTGCTTTTATTCATAACATCCTTAAAACCCTCTTCTTCTGGCAGTTCTTGAGGTGCTGCCTCGGTGTTAGTAGCCTGCACTGAGGCTTGGGATTCGCTACTCGGTCTCGCGCGTTTCACCCCATGTTGTCGGCTTTCCTTATTGTCAGTAGCTACCGTTTCGTTATCACTTTTGCACATGGGCGATGCGGTCGTCTTTGTCTTTGCAGTAGCACGATTTGCCTCCATGTTGCTTTCTACTGAGGTGGTAACCGCCCTCAATCGTGATATATCAAGCGAGTCTGGTGGTTTATCCTGGCGGGATATCACAACCTTCGCCATGCCTGTGCCGTAACAAGCTTCGGAATACAAAGCAAGCAAATGCTCCAACATAAATAAAATTATTAAATTAAAATAATAAATAAATAATATTAGGTTAAAAAAAGGAGCGTGCAGGCTTAGGTATTGAACCCGGTGCTGTTAGGTTGTACACAATAGCGCTGCACTACGCCACGACAGCCTGATGCGTCGAGTATTCTCCGAGCTACAAGTGTCTTAGCCAGTAACTACGAGTGGTCGGTCTACGATGACAATGGAAAATCGAACTCGGTCAGCTGGAGGGTTCTAAAGGAAACCGGCGCCTAAGGGTTCGCATCCAAACTGTCTTCGAGCGCGTCGGTTCACCACTCGAGTGTTTACTACACACACAGTCGATAGTGCGACTATCGCTGCCAGAAGCACAGCCAAACCACATGAATCACACCGTTTTACGGGAGCCGACGGAAACACGACCGCACTCTACCGAATCGAACGTTCGGAAAAGTTTGTAATTTAATCATATTGTATATACTGTTTTTCACTGCGACAGCCGACTGCAATATATATGCTCTACTTAAGTAAATTGTATTTTGAGACCCAGACCGGCCACTCTTAAATTGGTTTGCATGGTTTCCAATTTAGACAAGGTAAATGCCGGAGTGCATTAAACTTAGCCATGGCAATGAAAAAAGCGTACACGGCAATGGTCTTACGGAAAATCTAAAAAAAATATGCATTCGGAACATCCGGCGGAGATTAAGAACTATCCGACTGACGCGGCGTTTCCCGCTGAAACTCGATTGATACGAGCTGCAGTAGGTACTCTTCGCGGTAGCGTGATCTAGGGGGACTAGTGGCACTGGTAGAGGTTGTCATCTACTGGGGTGTCGCCGGTTCGATCCCTGTTGAGCAATACTCATTGATAATAGATGATAAACCATACCACTGAGAGTCAACGGCCATGCTGTCATAAGGACTGTTGGGGAAACCCTAGATATCTTAACATGTCCGGCTTTCGGTGCATTGAAGATATACTTCAGGTTAAGTTTTAAGCCCGCAGGAGACAGAGAATAGTTTGGAATTGAAAACAACATCCTTAACCGCGTTTAGTTCATTTCCAAGGTCATTAAACAGTGTTGGACATTTTTTTGACCCATAAATCCCTATGTCTTCATTGGCGATTGGCTGGACGATAAACTGCTTATACCTAGCTGCGTGGTTTGAGCCTATCATAAGAGCGAAGTCTTATTCCGCTCCATGACTATTGGATCGAGAGATTCTTTGGGTTGGAGAGACCAGGAGAGCTTTCCATCGGTCCAGGCTCGTACACGAAGCCGGTTTGATTACCTCCGATATACCTTTTGGGCCGGTGGAAGCGATTAGATAATTAAAATCTGTAGTTGAGCCCATGTAGCACGACACGGCCAAATATTTGGCTGTGCAAACACCAAAGCTACCTGCGCCTACTGCGCAGACCTGATCGGGCCCTGAGCTCTTTCTCTTCGGGAGTGACCGTAGGACCTGACACACCTCCTCCACCTCGAGAGGCAGATTCATGTTGTGATGCTCCAGTGTAAGCGGATGCTGTACGATTGGAGATACGGCCGCAACGTCACGATTGAATAAAAGATTAGTTAGGTGGCTCTTTACCTGCCCGTCGCTAAGCGGGTTCACCGCTCTACGAGGTCGCACGATGTAAGCTGAAGGCTCTCGTTCTGCCCTTTCGAGCAGCCGTCGTTCCTCCCGCCTTGCGTGTTCCCTTTTATGATCCTAGCAGAGTCTTATATAGGCCTTTCTGCGCCCAAAGTAGTCCCGCCTGGCTTGCAGTGATAATGGTGCTCTGGCTCTTGCTTGGCGCAGGAGTCCGAGCACTTCACCGTGGGCGAGGTAGCAGGCTCGAGAATATCACGGGCGTGATCTTTTGCCATAACCTTTTCCACTTCACTGCACTTCTCATCGTTCTCTCCAACTGATCACAAGTGGAATCGATGTCAGGGCTTACCTCAAGACCGCCCACCGCTCTGTCCAAAAGAGATAGATTAAACCGTCTCATTGCAGACCAGCGGCGGGTTATGTCGGTCTCGCCAAATACCGGGAACATCGACAACGGCCAACACTGGTTGGTGCTTTCGAGCCGCTTCATAAAGAACATCGAAGCTTTCAATTTCACGGCTGACAAGGTTGTGAAACAACAGGTCGATGGTGCTGCTTCCATTGTGACTTAAATATGAAGCAGCACCTCGCCTTTATCATCGTTGGCCCCACAATCGATTCTGGCATTGAAATCACCGCCGACGATAGTTGGCATGGTCAGATTTAACTCTAAAAGTCCAAAGCTCACCGTCTCAGCAACCTCCACAGAATCGAATGTGGGTGGGAAATAGAATACAGCGACGTTTACCCTTCCAGAAGAGAGCACTACGCAGTATTCATCTTTCCTGACGCATTGCATCGGTGGTAAACGTTTATGTAGGTAGATAGATAGTCTTCCCCGACCTCCCGCAAGTAAGACAGCCAGCTGGTGAAACCCTTGCATATCATTGATATGCAGTTCGTCCCGCTGAAATGTCTCCGTAAGGAGTGCAACGTCAACCAACTTAAACATGTCATCACGTGCAAGATCCATTGCCCCCTTAAGCCCTTCACAATTCCAGAGAAGCACTCGCAGAGGTATGTTTGCCACTACGCTTGCAGTTCTAGAACTGATCAGTCACTTACGGGGGCTTGGACCACCAGGCTTACTAAAACTCTCCTTAACCATCCTCTCGTAGGGGACGTCCCCAACCCAGCGACGGAACAGGCTTCCCTTCGGCCAGAATTCATTTCTGCAAGAGTTTGCGTAATCTTCATAACGCACCACCGCACAGAACACAGCATCATTACCATGCGTATGTAGCTTCCACACCGCTTTCACAGTTATGCCCCTGCCAGCTAGCCACGCTTGCAGCCCGACCGCCGACGTCTTCTGCGTCAATCGTGCCACTCTCAAGGCGCAGATCTTCCCAGGTCTGGCATAGACTTCCAATCCGCCTATATTATCTGTTGCGCTGCCCCTCTGCATTCGATGTTTTGTCTTGTTGTCTCGTCGTTTACGAACCACAACAAAGCCATCGTCGTCTGCCTTCTCCTCCGGTTGTGGACCAGCTGGATCTGCTGTCGGTGTTGTTGTTACCGCAGCTGGTGACGTCGCTGTACCACCACCCGGTGGTTCCATCTCAACAACAGTGCCGTTGCAACTGTTATTACTCAACGCGGTTGTTTTTGCCCTCTCCAGCAGGCTCTCTCGGCCTTTTCTCGAAAGTTGGGAACTTTGTCTGCTCTCTTGTGCTAATACCTCTGTGTTATCGAAGAATTAGCCCAACTTGGTTAATTCAACTATTCTATGGTCCTTTAAACTAAACTTACATAGATAACTGTTTTGCAAACGTAGCAAACTTCTCAGAGGCCAAAAAAGACCGGTTCTTCGTTATTGATGTGCGACCGCTATACGATTATTTGAAATAGACGTGTCTAGTGGCGGCTGTAAAAACGGTTGTTACTTCTTGATATTAAAAAAAAACCGGAGTACATTGCATGTAAGTTATACGCGTAGTAGTAAAAATTATGAGTACACTTTTCATTGCTTTATCTTAAACTATGCAAAATAAAACTACATTGAAAATTACAGTAATGGTGAACCTTGACCTCATAAAACAACGATCTATAATAGCAGGACGTTCGTTTCTAGGCTGAGTTGCTACACTGCCTGACTTCGCGAACGATCTCATTTCGTTGTACTCGTTCCTTGCGTTGACCACCATGCACGTATGTACTGTGCAGATAGTTTTAATCGGTAAGTGAACCTTATGCTGTATCTAGGCGTGACGAGACGCATCTAACTCTTTTTTTTAAAGTACGGGTTTTCTTCTATTTAGTGAAGTGATTTCAAATCAAAATCGACGGTTTTAGCGATTTTTTACAAATACATCTTTAAACTGGGAAATCATATGTATTTCTGAAAGCTGGTCGTTTATGCCTAAAATAAAGAACATTTGATGCTTTCTCTGTAGCTAGTTTACCAACACATATCTGTATTACGTTTGGAAAAATGCATTTTTTAGCGAAGGTGGACCATTTACCTGCACTTTCGAGCAATATTTAGAGTATGTATTGAAATGGTTTTAATGGCACTCTATCAGCTTTCATAAAATGAAGCAGAACTCTGCCAGTTTTAGTAGTATGTGATTTTGATTCCAACTTTGCTTTTTACGGCATCATTTCCAGTGAGTTCACAGAAAGACAATTTTTTTCTTTAAACTGCGTTGGCTGGAGGCGTAATAGGAGCTGATTAAACGTTCACTTTATTTTAACGCGATCTGACAGTGCATTTAACTGACCCAACTATTTGACTGACAATTCTTGCAGTTGTCCCAAATAGAACAGTTCTTTCGCATTATTTATTACACCGTGACGTGTTTTGTCGTTAGCGTAAACGAGCACTGCAAGAGCACAAGTGTGTTTGAGATCATTTCTCGTAAATGTGTTAGCTGCACGTTGTACTCGTACCTCTTGTCTGCAGTGCCTACTTGCGGAGGCCATATAGACTACGGAGGACTTTGGTAAGCTTTTGTCTTTCTTGGCCGTCGACCTGGCATATATATGTTTATATATATCCGGGCAGTCGGACTCCAATAGGGACCCTCGGCTCAACTTGCGGGGTCTTTGTACACGAAGAGGTCTGCGACGACACATAGTCCATACCAAGCTCGAAGGGGTTGCTCATAACATTGACGACGAGTCACAGCCCACGAACCCTTAGTTTACCACGGATGGGTTAATCAGCGGTATTCAAGATGTCACTTACTGCTGGCGGTTAGTTCGCATTTTGTCAATGTCAGTACATAGACAAATAGCCGAAAGTTCACTAAGGTCCTGTGCTCAGTCGCAGAGAACAATGACTACAAGCTCTATTCTTTTTTGCGTCCCCGGCTAGAGACTGCAGACTCAATAGAGCTGCTCTACCCTTGAGGTTTTTCACGACAATAACTAAATTTCCGCCCCTGGTGAAAATCGGCTCTTCCACAAGACCGTTAATATGTATTGCAATGCCGTCGCATACAGCACTAAAGTTTGTTTCCAAATGATTATCTTCGACTGCAAATATTACAGCATCGGCTTTCTCCTTGACTTGAATATTGATATTTGCTTCCTTAGCTGCCACAGGCTTTCCCCTGCGCCTACCTCACGCCATCCTGCGTCATTCCCAGCTTTAAGCGGCGCTCATCTATCAACACTTACTTACTTTGCAAATCTGCAATTATATCTGAGTCGGCTGCAACTCGCGCTGTCAACGCCATTGCCGCTCTTCACTGGCTGTTCTCCAGCGGACTGCCTTTCTGCTGCCGAAACTGCAAACTTTCCCTTCTCATTCGATTGGCTTAGCTACTGCTCTTAAGGCGGGCTGCTGGCCCTCCATTTGTTGTTCGTCTTCTCCCCATGTGCACAGGGCACATCGTCGTTTTCGGTACATGCCAGCGGCTGCTGCTTGACAACGTCAGTACCAGCGGTGGATACCGCTTCTATAGCAGCACCGGCAGAGGTGTCGTTTTGCACGTCACGGGTTTCTCACGCAAGTCTACGGTTGACTCTTATGGTGCTTCCAATGTTGCCACCAGTAACGAAATTGGTAGCTCTAATGGACTTCGTTAAACCGACATTGCTTTTTGAACGCATTGGCACATATAAAATCACCTCGCCACAGCACAACCGTCAATAGAGAAAAAAGAAACCTGCACACGGAACCCGATCAAGACACGTCTATTATTACTTTCTGGGCTGACTCTCCGCCAAGATTCACCGTCTAAACTTTTAAACTTTTTTTTTTTAATTAATGGGGATTAGATGGTAATGCACCATCTCTTTTGAGATATCTGTGCTCCCGTTTTTTTTCGATCATGGTCGATGTTTAATCTACTTCGGCATTCACCTTGTTTAAATTGGGAACCATCAAAACCAATTTAGGAGTGGCCGGTCTGGGTCTCGAATCCAGGCCTCCCGAATACGAGGCAAAAGCTTTTGCTACTAAGCCATCTTGCTCGGTATTTAGGTTTAGGTTAGCGGTCGGGAATACTTGTGCAAAACTTTGCTAGGAAGTTTTGTAAGTAATTACGTACGTATAAGGTATACCGTTCGAACAACAATTAAGTTAGTTTTTAAGCAAGGTTAAATGCTCCTAGGATATATCGTTAAACTAAATAGCTGTAACAGTTCATTAATTATAAAGCTTATATATAAGACTCTGCTATGATAATAAAAGGGAACACTCGAGGCGGGACGAATGACGGCTGCTCGAAAGAGCAGAACGAGAGCCCTCAGCTTACATCGTGCGACCTCGTAGGGCGGTGAATCCGCTTAGTGAAGGACAGGTAAAGAGCCACCTAACTAATCTCTTATTCGATCGTGACGTTGCGGCCGGGAGTATGCCTAAAGTCTGGCATGTCGCCAGCCATGATAATGACAAACGGGATCCAAATCTCTACCGTGGAGTGGCGTCAGAACGCGCATTGAAGATGATTATCTGTAAGCTGGTTATTCGGCAGATTGAGCACGTGGCTGAAAAGGCACTTCCACCAAAGTAGTTCGGCTTTAGGAGAGGCCGAGGCACCCGTGATGCAATCCACGTTCTCCAGTCAGAAATCGAACGAACTGTGGCACAACCCAGAGATCATCTGTCTTTATTGACTGCGTTAAGGCCTTTGACAAAGCCCCTTGCTATCTGCTGGTTGAAGCATTCCACCGAGCAGGTGTGGGTGGCTCTCTCCTGAGTGTAATAGCAAGTTTCTTTGAGAAGGACACCTTGTTGGTAGACGGTGAGCAGGGTGTATTAGAGATTAAGCAAAATGTTTTTTAGCTTTATGAAACATTTTAAATGTATGTTATATTCAATAAAATAAGCATAATTGAATTGAATCAATCATAAAGCTGTGGCTAGCCCGAAACTCGTTTTCCAATGGTTGCTTTGTATGGCGGAGCGCCAGGTAGGCACTTACAAACCCAACCCACTTAATTGATTTAATTGTTGAGCCTAGGCCTTATAAGTTTATTATTAAATTTTATCATTACAGGAAAATGTGAATAACTAACTACAATTGGGCTTGTGAGGAGTGAGAAGAAGAGCTTTACAGGAAAGCTTAGGCATTTATAAAACCGTTATGCTATATAGTAGACTATTGTGCATGCATATTTATGTACTCAAACGGGTAGATGACTTACGCTTATGCTGTGTCATGTAAAATGCAAAGCTTGTGGTAAACATATGTATGCAAAATGGTGAAATTATGTTTAATTAAGTAAATGTATGCATCGTCAAAGCCTTCATTTATCAGCCCACTCTTTTGATTGGTTGGGTTTTTGTTTGCCGTGTTTCTCTAAATTGCAGTTGGAGTTGTTGTTTTAATACCTTTGACAATCGGTCTCTTACGTTGGACTATGATTGCTGTACAACAGGGACGTCCTAAACCTCTCGTGGAAAATTCTGCATTGGACAGAATATTCTTCAATTTTCCTATAAATTCCTATCATTCACTATATGTGTTTAATCTTACTAATTATGAAGATTTTGTAATCAAACGACATGTGCAACATGCAACCGTGAGCGAACTCGGTCCTTACGTATTCAGGTCAGTGCCTTATAAGAATACGCCTGTACACATCAAGTCCAATCAATTAATATTTCATGTTGTAAACAGATCTCGTTAGGTGTATGTCTAATAAATACAGCATATATGACTTAACCAAGTTATACCTGAGGACGTAGTATATTAGGTAGGCGACTTTATAATCAAACTCCTGCTGGGTATGGATATATGTATTTTGTTTTCCAGAGAGTACCACATCTATTTTTCAATCCAGGGGTATATTTAGCGGACGCCGCGGGGATGTCTTCTGCTTTTTTAGGGGTCTCTTGGTAAGCGCACGCCTCTTTAATTTGCCCTTTAAACCAATGAGACCTATACAACTAGAGGGTCGTCTTTAGAGGTCCATGCAATTCTACACTTTAAACATTGGTGATAATTCAGCGCATTCAGGCCAATTCCACAGCGAGTACATAAAGAAAGCAGCAGACACTCTTAGTACGTTACTAACATTACTCTACACCACATATTTAGACCGAAACAAGGTACCCTAGACTAAAAAGAATGCCTGCTGTTGACTCCTTGAAAGGAAAGTGCCACCAGCGCAATTCAAAATCCATCAATTCGATCCCTGTTACGCGTTTTTAAGGATGCCGACAAGACCTATTGCAGCCAAACATTATAAAATAACGGTTGCCTTTCCCGTCGTAGCAACACAGATTCCTTATCTAGCTCTCTAAAGCCGCATTCGTTTACGCACCCCGAGACGTTCTGCTAGATTTAATACAACTCAGGTTTTCGGTTCGGTGCAAGAAATCTAATCCACCTGGATATGCATATATTTATAATATAAAAATTAAAAAACGAGTCTTTATATATATATATATATATATATATATATATATATATATATATTAAAAAACGAGTCTTTATATATATATATATATATATATATATATATGTACATTTCAAGATGACACATAAATGTAATATAATTGTCATCACATACAATTTAAACACTTCTGCGGCCGTTCGACCCGACGAAAAAGTGTTCGCTGTGTGGTATCAGCGCACATCTGCGAGCAGAACCGGCAACTACATTGGTCGTTAATTTGATTAAATCCATGTGCATGCCATTCCATTCCAATGTTTTTTTGGCGAGGTACACATCTAACTGAGCTACTCTAGGCTCAAGAAGACACACTGCCGCACTTAGAGGTCGTTGAGGGTCTCTCACTCTGTGTGAATAGAGACAATAGCCTCTCGATATCTGTCGCCGATGTGCTGGGTAAGGGTCGTTTTTATATAGTGTAGTTTTAGGCCCAAATACGGGAAGGAGTTAAGAAACTCCAGCAATTGCCACAGCAGGATATTATCTTACGATGAAGGTGGGTTTCTACGTCGTCGATAATTCGACGAACGGACACGCGGTCCCGGTAAATCACTATTATAGCATCTGCATGCATGACGACGGCGCGTTTCTAAACTCCTCCGGCAAAAAGCCGGTTAGATCTGCGATGAGCAAGGAGAAGGCCAGACAACTGAGAGGGTTCTCTTGAGGGGTCTTCACGTTTGCATCAGCGGCAAGGCGTCCTCGCCCCGTATGTTTACTTAAAGGCGGTCTTCAGCAAAAAAGCTAGAGTACTGGAAGAAGGAAACTTCCCACGCCAGTACGTCGAAATGAGTCTGCTAGTAACTGACTAGGAGTTTTGTCAAAGGCCTTGACACAATCAACAAAGACGACGATCAAGTGATCCACGAACACAGCCAACACCCGCTCAACTTTCGACTGGAGTACATATATTGCGTCCGGTGTACACCGACTTTTTCTGAATTTGAATTGCTTTTGAGGTAGGCCTTCTCCACAGCTGGAAACACCTTTAAGATAATCAACTTTGCAAACATTTTCTTACGAGTACGCCTCAACGCGATAGCCCGGTACAGATTTCAATCGTCCACGTTGTCATCGTTAATAAGCCTGTCTTCAGGCCAACCTGAAATATCATTTTATATTACATTTATTGAAAAAGGGGTATTACAACAGAAACAGAGTCGTTTCAAATCTGTAAACGACGGGCAATCCTCTAGACAAATGAATATTCCAGCTCAATTTGTTTATTAGAATTTATTTATATATTATACACAACATAATTTTATTACACAATCTGAGCAGACCCGGTAAGCCACTGCCTGAGGGCAGCAAACCTAGCACCGCAGCCGCATTTCCACGTTATACTTCAATTGAAATTATCTGCAGCAGCAATTCCCCTGGCCTCTTCTCATCTTTCTCACTTGCCGCTATTTCGCCAATTTCTTTCAGAAGTCTTACTGTTGTCTCGTCAATGACCCCCATTGTTTCTATGGCAACTGGCTGCACTATAAAAGATGCCTCCAACTCGCCGTACTTTAGGCTTTTCCGCTGCTCCGCTAAATGAGCAACAGCGCCTGCTGATCTTAAAGCTCGGCTCCTGTAAAACGGCGTCAGCGTGTCCCATACGGTTTTGTCCCACACAAGGGCCTTGCCGGAGGACCACGGAACCAGGGTCATTCCGTCTGGACGTAAGGCTGAGTCCGTTGCTAGTCCGACTGGCTCTTTTCTGCAGGGTACGTTAGCGGAATGCAACGCTCTTGAAATCACTTCGTTGAGACGGGCGTGTCGCGAATGTCTTCCGCAGCTCCTAAGACAGCTGAGGGTGTGCTTTCCTGTCGGTGACACCGGTGTGTTGCAAAGGGAGCAACTATGAGGCGCACATACAGCCTCCCCTAACCGCAGGCCGGCAACGATGCGGAGTGTTGTGTTGTCCAGCATCGTTCCAGCTGCGGCGAGGGAATGGCTTGAAGCCATTTGGCGCTCGTATCGTTGAAAACTGCTAGTATACTTGTTGCTGAGTGCATCAGCCGTGTTGTTCAGGAGCTTCTTTTGAATGGCTTCGACTACCACAGCATCCAGAGCATGCTGGCGTGTGTCGTCAAGCAGCACGCGGTAACATGCGACGAACTGTTCAGGGCGAGTTTTGCGGAGGCCGTTGTGAGGGGAGCTCCTAGAAGTTCGATGTTTTCATCAGTGCATGCTTGATATCAGGAAGCAGGCCCTGCGCCCGGCGTAAACACTCGTCACGAAAGACGTAGTCGGATTACAAGACGTACAGCTCACACTTTGAAACATTTAGTTGCAGCCCAGAGGTGACGCCAAAATCGATTATCTTTTCCACATCACTAAGGGCGGAATCAAGAGTACATCCAATTGTAAGAACCTAAGAAGACTACATCCAATTGTAAGGTCTAAGAACCACTGCTTAAATTCCGACTTCAAAGCAGAAAGCAATTGGCAAATCGCCAGACAGAAAAGGGATGGGCCACAGGGGTCCCCTTGCTGTACCCCACATCTGGAAAGTACGATCTCTTCCCCCCAAAACAGATTGGATGGGGTTCTGTACATTTGGTAGACTGCGGGGTACATTGCTGGAAAGTTTGATTTGACGGCTTCAAGAATTGCATCCCTTTTCAGGGAATTTTAAAAGCATTTTTAAAATTGAGTTTTATCAGCACCTTATTGGACGCCGAGTTAGTATTTTCAAAGGCACTTGCAGCGTGGACAGCAGCCTCGCAGCCTCCTTTAACTCCACAACCCAGTTGAACTCTAAATGCATTGTACTGAAAAATGGTGCACTTGAATTTGACTACAAAATTGACAACTGCATTTTACCGACCCTCTCTTATACACATGACTTAGGCATATATATTACGCCTGATCCTTACTTTAGCCTTCACATTACTAAGGTTGTGGAGACATCTCTGCGCACAATAAATACTATCTTCCGCTCTTTTATTTTAACTACTCCACATGTGTACATTCGTCTTTACAAATCTCTTGTTCTTCCTAAACTCACATATTGCTCCCCTGTCTGGGAGCCTTATCTGTCCAAATATAGGAAGTTGGTGGGTGGCGCCCAAAACATGTTTCTAAGACGCCTGCGAATCAGGTGCCCCCACAGCGTGTTAGATGACGTTGTTTCAAGTATTGACTCACTTTTCATGCAGTGCAACTTATCTGTTCTACATCAATTACGAAAATGTGACTTGTTAGGACACTTTTTTGATGTACGCTCTAATAACCTAAGGAGTCAACGATCAATCGCCTCAAAAGCCGTGGTATGCGGTGAATTCATGAACGGACTGTTTGCTTGGCGTATGGCCAAATGGGCCCATGATAATCCAAATAGCGCTCGCCTATTTGGTGATTAGTCACGATTGTCTTACAGAAGTATGTAAATTGATACCAACCCTTTTATGTGAAATAAAAGTGATGTTATGTTATGAACGGGGGCAATCCTGTCGATGATCGGCGCCATGTATTTGCGGATTAGCACTTTACACGCTAGCTGCCGCAGGGTATTCCCGACTACTATCGGGCGGAGACCACCGTCTTTTTTCTTTAAAGCTATAAGATTAGCTTCATAGAAATTACTAAGTGCGAACCCTGGCAAGCGGCCATTCACGACAAGGTTGCAGAAGTCCGTCAGAGCAAGAAGGAGGGGGCAGATCTGATCACCTTTTCCAATAAGATCTTTTAGGTGTCTGGGCTGGAGACCGTCAGGGCCTCCACTTGAGCTATTTGGGATAGTTTGGATTGCTGCTCGGACTTCACTGGGGGTAATGTTGATTTGATGGGCTGATAGAACGTCACGAGGCGGTGCCGGGTATGCCGCTGTTTCTGGCATGTTCGGGTGTTTATCGCTAAGTATGCAATGCGTATTGGCGTCTTGTGGAGCCATCGAATCCGTTGAAATAAGAATGCGCGCTGCTGCCGAAACATCCCCCTGAGCCAGTTTTGCCTGTGCCACCCGAGCTCTTTGTCTATCATCGTTTGTGTTAGTCTTCGGCGCCGCGACATGGTTAGCATTGATGGCAGCATTGAGTGACGACTCCTGAATCGACTGGGGTTGTGAACACAGAGACTTTCCTTTTGCCTTTTGCCGTGGGATGGTGAGGACCGTTGTTGCAAAATGAGCCAGACGAGACCACGAGTCCAGATCATTCGCTGAGCAAGTCGACTTGATTGTGTTGGTCAGTTCGGCAGCAACTATGAGTCTCACGCCACGAGGAACGATCGAGAGCATCTTGAGATGTTGGCGAACAGCGGACAGTCGTTGAACGGTGCGAGTGAGGGCAGTTGATGGTGGGATCGGCGCCGGAAGTCGTGGTTGGCGCCAAGGTGTTGCTGTGCGTCAGCGGTGTTGTCCACTGACAAATGTCCAGTTGTCATTGGTCATTAAGATCAAAAGAAGGCGACCCCGTGTTGACACCTGTTCCATAGCCAGTGTTCGTCAAAGGCGACAATGTCTGGAGTGCATGAAGCGACGGCGTCACTGCGGAAGTCGTTTGTGCAGCCTCCGGCTGAGGTTGCTCTACCATGCTCAACTCAAGTGCTGAGCGGAGTGCCAGTTCCAGCTGACAGCGAAAACCGTCCGAAGACAACTCAAAGACGCTGCCAGGCGCTATAGGTCGCGCCGCTTGGATGTGCAAGCTGGGGAGAGCAGTCGAAAGTGATCTTTGGATTGCTGTTCCGATTTGCGTGACTATGACGTCGATTATAATCGTAAGTATTTTCTCCGTGACGCATTGCACCACCTTGTCAATGTTATTGATTTGGTCTACGTAATTGGTGATCTGCTTTTGCTCTTTGAACACTGTGCCACCTTGGGTGTCGCCGCGGGTACTTTTACTCCGTTCTGAACAACGGCAGAGAAAGACCGCTTGGGAAAGGAGGACGACGGCTGAATATCGGCCACGGGTGCGCAGATCTTGACTGGCGTGGCCTCAGGCTTTCTCTGTGTAACTCGTATTGCTGACTTTTTTAGCTGCTCCATACGGCGAAGTCGATGCGGGCAACTGCCGGAAGTAGCTTCATAGTTTGATTTACATAGGCAACACTTCGCCGCTTGGTTGCAGTCTTTCCGGAGATTGTTCGTAGAACCACAGCGGCGACAACGAGGTGCCGCTCAGCGGCAGTCCGGCTTGATGTGGTCCAAGCTATAACACCGGTAGCACTGGTGTGGCTCTCTATAGAGCATCACCCCGTGTGTTTTAAGGCCCAAACGAACTTCCGTCGGAAAATCAATTCCGACAAAAGTTAGGATTACTTGGTCAGTGGCCATAACTATGCCAGTTTGGGCGTTCTTCGCTCTGATTCGAACGGCCTCTGTGACAACTAGACCCCCAAGGCGTTAATAATAGTTGTGTCGCTAGCGACGGATGCACACCGCAGATGTTTCCCTTTACTGTCGATTTTTGGCCACTCACTCTAGACTGAACCGGGATACCTCCGACTAAGGTTAAACTCAGCAATGTCGCTCTGTCTTCAGCGTTCTCGGCGACGATAACAAGTTTGCCGGTTCGTGTAAAACGAGGTTCCTCAACTTTTCCTTTAAGATGTCTAGCGACGTCATCGCAAACAGCGTTAAAATTGGTCTCCAGCAAATTATTGTCGGCGGCAAAAATAATCGCCTCAGGTCGCTTATTTGTTTTAACCTTTGGTATTGCCTCCTTTCTAATTACTTTGCCACCCGCACCAACTACGCTCCAACCCTCGGTGTCTTCCTCGTCGTGCGTCTTACCGGAGTCCCCGTTGGCCGCACTGTGGCACCGCTCTCCAAGGCTTCCCTTTCAGCGCTATCGTTACTAGCGCCAGAGGATTCCGCTAACGTTGTTAGCTTTGCACCGCTCTTTCCGGCCGCTCTCGTCTTCGATGGTTTCTCCCGTTGCGGCGGGCTGGTGGCTTGCCGCTTGATAGCTGCCGCTGTGTCGACAGCGGTGTCGATGCCGACGACATCCCCTCCACCGGCTGTACGTTGCGGCTGCTTTCTCCTTACCTCCTTTCCACTTGTTGACATTTCTGCTGCTGCCTCAGTCTCTTGACCGGCTGCAGCTTTTCGAACGTCTCCCGATAGTTCCGCGTCTGCGGTAGAAGGCGGATCATGGTCGCCGCTCGATACGTCTGGTGGCGACGTTGTTGTTGTTGTCGTCGTCGTCGTCGATGAGCCAGGCTGCCTATAAGTACGGCGGTTGTGATTCCCTCATTTTGAGACTCGTATAGCGCGGACCACCAAAAACAACAGGGCGCGACAAATGGAAGACCCATATATGCCGGCGGCCAAAAGCGACCGCTCTCCCCGCCTAACCTCAACCAGCGCCGAAAGGAATCGCGCGTAAGTCTGGTATGTGCAAGGTGCAAGGCGAAACCGCTCAGGGTGGGCTCAATCTGAACTGTTCAAAGTGCAATCGAACTATCCATACAGCATGTTTGAAATCGGGTGAGACTTTACCCAGTGCAGCAGTTACGATTGGCTGGCGTTGTCGTGTAAGCAGTGTGGCCGACTTCAAGGTGGATCGTTTCACAGCCTTTCTGGATAGCCTCAATGTTGAGACAGAATTCATGGGCTGTGTTATGTTTTGGTTCCGGCTAGTGCAGTCGCTCAGAACATGAAGTTGCCGCTCTGAGACGCAACCAAGCCCAAAAGCCAGCCGATCAACCGCGCTGGGACCCTATGGATGCCACTGGCGGTCGAGATAACGCCGCAGTGTTGCTCCCGCCGAAGAAATCCGTGTTAGTGCTTACAGTGTCGTTGGACTACTTGGGCCTTTACTTAAGGAACTTCTCCCTAATGGGACACCCGTGTCAGTGGGTCCGTCCTCGAGGAAGGACATCGAAAGCGTAGTGGCAGAGGCGGAGAACCACATCAATGCTGCCAGTGGGCCAGTGTCGATTTTCTTGCAAGCGGTATATCACGAATGTATGGACTTTAAGTTTGTGGCAGCGGTTGGCCGCAAAAGTGCACGTCTCTCGCCCGGGGTCTGAACTCCATGTCCGGTCCGTACCTCTATTCGGACAGGACTGTAAGGCGGCCAACGATATGCTTGCAGCTAAAGTTGTGCACGACAGTGCTCTCTTTTCAGTACTCCCTTTCATTATCACGCAACAACAAGTAGTCAAGAGCGGCCGATATTCGTACAAATGGGAAGTCGCTAAAAGGATCGCGTATAACATAGCCAGACGTATCAAACGATTTTAGGGGAGAAACTCAGAAAACAAAAAAAGAAGACTGGACACCCGCGCCTCAACCAAATCCAAAATCGAGGGCGACTCAGTGCAACGAGAGTCAGGGCCTCCGCCTCCCGTTCAAAAATGCCAGATCTAACAGCAAGGTAATTTCTTGCGATCGTGCCCATCTTCAAGGAACATCGAGATTGATCTGCCCACGCCTCACAATCGGAGAGAACCCACCGGCCGCCACCA
This sequence comes from Dermanyssus gallinae, assembly GCA_003439945.1. Taxonomy (NCBI): domain Eukaryota; kingdom Metazoa; phylum Arthropoda; class Arachnida; order Mesostigmata; family Dermanyssidae; genus Dermanyssus; species Dermanyssus gallinae. The sequence goes on from QVRM01001641.1 coordinate 52,309, forward strand.
AAGCAGGGGTCGGAGCAGGAGCCTTGGATGTTGCTAAAGATAGTACAGTAGAATTGCGAGGGCGCTGCAACCGTAGCGCTGCTTGCACTGTCGGCTTTGTATGCTATGGGTATTCTGGTTCTGACGGAGACGTGGCTAATCGCGCCTTTAGATTACCCAGGTTTCTACGCCGTCCACTGCGTGGCTCAAAAGAATGCCGGTCCCGGACGACCCAGTGGTGAAGTGCTAGTTGCTGTACAACCATAGAATGAGGGACCTTACCCCCTGCCTCGTCTGAAACAACCTCGTGGCTCTACGAGGCTCCCGCTTGCGACTTATAGCGGCCTACGCAAGGTCTGCGGACTCGGAACTTACTCTCACACTCATTGAAAGATTGGCATTCAAGCCACGCTTCCGTCTGCTGCCCCTCTGATGGTCGCGGGAGATTTCAACGCTCGTCTCGATTTCCCTATTCCAGTCGTACGACGTCCTTACGTGACACCTTAGCTGACTATGGTTACTGAATAGTTACCTAAGCGTCATTTTAGACCTTCCTCAACCAGTCGAGGAGCTCGATTGATTTGGGGTCAGCTTAAGCGACGACAGAGTAAACTATATTGGAGAAAGGAATTTGTTGAATAAAGGCGGTATTATTGATTGATTGATTTATTGTTCGCTTGGCATGTATACCTAAATACACATGTCACCCTTTTATATCAGGGCGCTTAGAGCGGCAGCATATATATTACCTACGCATCCATATAATCCATGTCTAATTCAATACCTACTAAGTATTTGCTTTCCATTGTGACATCCTCTTCTTTGTAATATCGACCAGGTCATTTATAATATTTGGTGTTAGAGCTAGGGCCTCCGACAAGTCTATATCTCTGATCCCCCTAAGGCTATACATTCTTTAATAATATGTTCGATTGACTCATTCTCTAGCCTACATGCTTGACATTCTGTACTTTGCCCCTCCTTATATTTAGCTCTATGTATCCTTGTATCCAACATCCCTGCCCTGGCATCTGCCAATAGCCTACTCGCTCTTGAATTATCGTATACCCATTCTATTCCGCCCCTTTCCCGCTTTTCCTTTCCATGCATAGTTGCCAAGCTTGATTTGGAGTCCATCGTCAATTTCCATTTGTCTGTATATGACTTGTTTACCTTCAATTTCACCATTTTCTCTGATACCCTCGCTCTTGCCCATTGCTGGCAATAGCACCCAATCTCCCTAGCCGCAAACTCTACTCTGCGATCCCACTTCGTTTTAATCCTAAGTGCCGTCTTTACCAGCTGTACCTGTTTAACCCATCTTTTATTTGTAACATTTTTTATCCTACTACTGAGTCTAAGCTTACTTTGTACTTCCCTTTGTATAAATGTTGACATTCCCCCTTCCCCCTCAATAAATTCACTGGCGCATTTAAAACGGCAACCCAATGCAAATCTTATTATTTCTCTTTGTATTGTTTCTAACCTATTTCTTAACCCTGCGCTGTGGACCAGAAAGGCATTAGCAAAGGTCAATCCTGGCACATACATTGCCTTCCATATATTCCTTGTTACTATATATTTATTAGACCCCCAGAGGCCCTTACACCTTACTGCATTTCTTCCCTTTTCAGCCTTCTTCCTCCTTTTTATCTCTTCTTTCTCCAAATAATCATCCCCTGTAGTAATGGTCACCCCAGGATACTTGTACTGACTTTTAAAATCCAATTATTTTCCCTGTACTACAAGCTTCTTTGCCTTCCTAGTCTCATTAGAGACAAAAACTGCGCTCTTTTTTTCATTAAACGCCATGCTCCGTTCCTCCGCTGCTTGCCCACATGCATTCAGCATCTGTTGAATTTCGCTAGTACCCCGCCCTAACACTACCATACGTCAGCAAAAAGCAGCACGGGTGTCTTGACATATACACCCTTCCCCTATCTGCCGTCCCAACCCGTTCTATTAATCCTTCGCGCTATTCGCTCTATATACATAAAAAAAATCACCGATGACAACGGACAGCCTTGTCTGACCCCCTTAGCAACTATAAACTCTTTAGATTGTTCGGCTGCTATTATTATTCTTACCGTGTTATTCCTGTAAATTTATTCTAGTAACTCCACCCAGCTTCTCTCCCAACCCTCCTCTAACATGATTTGATACAACATTGTTCTGTCCACCATACCATATGCTTTTTTAAGATAAAAAATCTTGCCACACACCCTTGTCCCTGCAATCTCGATGTTTCCACAATCTGACTTAATAAAAAAAGATAATCATCTAGCCTATACCCTTCCCTAAATCCGCACTGCCATTCTCCTATTTTCTCACTTGTCTTCAGAATACTCTGCACTCTACTCTTAAAGACCTGCATAAATATTCGATACGCTATAAATGTAATTGTGATTGGTCGCCTATTTTTAAAGTGTCATTATCTACCCCCTTCTTGAGAAGAAAGAAACTCTTCCCTTGCGCCAACCCTCCGGGATTCTGCCCCCTCTAAATACATTATTATATTGCTTTGTTAGATAATACACGTACTCTTTTCCCAACGCCTGGATAATTCCTACCGAAATCCCGTCAAGACCATGCGCCGTTTTTAGACTCATTTTCTTTACCACGCCTTCGATCTCATCTGTTGTGGTTGTAATCTCCGTGCTAGTTCTTGTTTTTTCTACACTGTTCACGCTCGTCGTAAAAAATAGTGTTTGTAACGCGGTGTCCATTTCATCTGTTGTGTATATTCTATCCTGGACGTTATTTGCCATTCTTGTATTTTCCTGTCTGACATAGTCCCAAAACCTCTCTGCTCGCTGGCCCTTGGGGGGGCCCAAAATCCTGTTAAATTCCCTCTCGTCTGTGTTTTTAATTGCATCTTGTATTAATATGTGAGCTTTGTTCTTAGCTTCCTTGCACATATTCCAACTGCGCTAGAATTCAGGGTACATGACGACACGTCGAGAGCTCCCAGACGAGTGCCTTCGGCCCGCAATCTGAACGTTGCGGCTCTACTGGAGCGTTCGCATGAGGACCTGCCGATTCCTGATACCATTGACGTCAAGCAGTATGATGATCGCCTCGTGGAGATTCTTTAATCGTCTACGTTGCTTGACAAGCGGAAAAAATATCGCGCTTGGATGAACCACAACTATAACGTTGCTCGAGCGACACAGAAGGCCCTTTACTTGTTTGCAGAGCTGCAATCTGTCGTTAAGCCGCTTGCTGCTGTTTTGCGAACGATCTGCCGGAAGACAAACACTCAGCAGAAGAAACTATATCTCGAACAACAGGAGGCTATTCTCCTGGAACACGCGGAACGAGCTCCATACAAGTGGCTTATACGCGGTGGGCAGACCTCATATCCTATTAACTCTGTCACTCTTGTCGGACATTTCACCGAAATGTTTGCAACGAGCGACGCGATCCCTTGCGGATTTCCACTGTTCGCTGCTGTTTGGGACGAGGAAACGACAAGACATCGGAGCCAACTCGAAAAGAACTTCACGGTCATGGAGGTTCTGCAGGCTCATCAAGGGCTGTGCAGCAACAAAGCATCAGGGCCGGACGGCGTTCGGAATGAGCACTATGGAAACTCTCTTGTACTAGCTCCGTGTTGGACATCATTGTTCAATGAAGGCCTTAGGACGGGGCTTCTCCCAGCACAATGGAGAAATGCGACGCTACTGGTGATCCGAAAGGCAAAGGTGACCCCTCGGCCTGGAAAGGCATTGCAATGAAGAGCGTGCGCTATCAGCTGCTGTCGTGCTTAACCACGAAAAGACTAAGCGGCTTCTTGGAGGTCACGAACGTTATACCTGAACAACAACATGGATTTCGGAAAAAGCGCTCCACGCAAACAGCATGCAGAATTCTCCTGGATGACGTCAAAGAAACCCTATCCCGACCATGGCAGTCTCTGTACGCGGTATTCGTCGTTTGACTCCGCTCCACGTGATCGAGTGCTCAACATTCTGGCACAAGTCGGCGTTTCCTCGAAGATGCTGAACTTTATAAAAGAGGTCCTACAGGAAAACCGGGTGACAGTCGACGATGGAATCTCGGAACTGCCGGCGTTTTCGCAAATAACCGCGTTTGCCCAGGGGGACAATTCGAGTCCACTTCTGTTTTCTGCTCTCTTGAAGGACCCGCAAAAGCGAATTCGGGGCTGTAGAGATCCCGTTAAGGTTTTATTATACGCAGAAGACCTAGCCATTTATAGAAGTAGCGTTTCCAGGTCCAACAGGCATTGGCCAGGCTCAACACAGCCGTCACAGAGTTGGGGATAACAATTAACCTTGGTAAGACGGAGGCACTTGAGTTTCGTAGAGGGGGCAGGGTTGCGCTTGACGACTCTCTTCTTATCGGTAGCTTTCCTCTCGCTACGTCAGTTATCATAAGTTCTTATCTCTGGGACTAAATCTACCGTCGAATGGGGTAGGGTTCTCGGTGCATGTTATGGAGGGATGCAGGAAAACCCCTATAGCGGCACCATTCATCAGGAGCCCGCACCGCCTGTCCCTCGCGACAGCCATCCGCCTTTTCGACCTGAAGATCGCCCCTGGCTTCATAAAGAGTGGAGTTAATATGAGCGCACGCGATTCCCAGAAACCTTGGCCAGTTGAGTCAGATAAAAGCAGCTTTCCTGAACGGACTTTGGGACTCTATAAGTCAAGACTGTTTAGACCTTTGTGTGTGGACCACTTTTTATATAAGACCTGAGGCCCCGTTATAACGTCCCTCACAGCACAGCCCCTAACGACTGTATTGGAGAATGGGAGGCGAATTTTTTCGAACTCGACTCGGATTTTTTTAATACTAGAGCGATGATAATGTGGATGGAGCCAGAGCGTAGCAACAGGCACGTGATAGTCACATGCTATGTCAACGGGCTGAATTCCATGAACCATTTGAGACTTGTAAATGCCGCCGCTGCGGTGAACTCTGCTGAAAATACCATGCATCAAAATGCAGTCTTGTGCAATCTTTAAATGAATTAGTCCGTCAGTGTGAGGTCTTGTATCTTATATATTTTAATATATTTTATGCCCGAGAATATATATATATATATATATATATATATAAATATATGCAGATCACCCGGTAATAGTCTTCTTTTACTGCCTTTACAGTTGTTAAAGTAATGTATTTGTAGTTATATTCGCTACTCAACCTGTGTGAATAAATATGAAATGTAATATACCACGCGCCACACCTTACTGTTTGACCTTTACTCAACCCTACACAGACCCGAAGGTGATAAAAGAGATGCGAAGATGCGTAAGCCCGGTTTTCAAAATTACCATCGTATTGACAAGATGATTTATTGGGTTGGTACCACTGCTTTGGTCGTGAATCTCATACGTTCCATAAGTTCTTCCATGGCGATCAGTTGACGATGTAGCTCATGATGAATGTTTGCATATTAATGCTGAAATGATAAAACTGCCTCGCGCCATAAAGTGTAACGTGGAATCACTATTAGGACTTACAAATTACTTCTAGTAATTTACTTTTCACATATATTTATTAGTATCGTATTTGCTACTAAGTGTGTAAGGAGTTTCTATTTGCGTTGATTTTGCCCAGGATCACATACAACAGGTTTAAAAAGAGTTATAGGAAAGGCATCCTCCAATTTACCGATGTGCAGACGCTAGTGTTCGAGCCTAGTATGTCAAACGGCAGCCTGGATGATAAAATTACAACCGCGGATCAAAACGCCATGCGTTATTTCGATGGAAACGGCAAACGGTTTTCAATTCTGCGAAAGAAAACTCTCTTTTTAACTGTCACCGTGAACCAGTACTTTTTCATTGGGTAAGTTGGTCTTATATAATATTCCCTTATTGTTGTAAAGCAAATGTTAAGGAAGAGGGCATTGATGTGCACATTGCAGTAGAAGGCAGGCCTCCTCGCCATTAGGATCTGAATAGATCGAGCTAGTTGACCCTTTTAGAGCTGTCTGCTTCTGTAGCAGGACATACTACTCAACGCAGATGGCGTATATATATATTTGTCCAGGAGACATATGCATATTCAGAGACCTAACTAAGTTGGCCAACTCGAACTCAATAAAAAATAAAAATCAAAGCAGGCCCATAGGAGTCGTTTTCTTGAATTTCCGTAGCAAACGTGTTACCGTTTTTAACAAATATTAGCTAAATGTTCGCATGATATGCTACTTCTACGCAAGTATATATTCTCTGAAGGCTACTAGTCGCAGGACGTCTGGAGCTGGGAGATGTTTTTTAGTTTATGTTGTAGAGCAATGTTATTTCCCGAAACAAAGGCACTTTTCAAGAACAGGAGTCTTACCGCTATAGCAATGTCCCCTCGGTGAGTTTGACCAAGACACGGCGACGTATCCCGTCCGGTATCCGCAGCGGACGGGGACCGACAAGCGCGGGAGTCATACTTGGGCATCAATGTGCTCACAATATGATTATTTTTCCTTTAAGACGACACGAAGGCTTTTGAGCATTTAGACTAATGGTAAAACATGGTTGTATTTGCGAACAGATACCACAGCGACCATCAGGGTTGACAGCTAGACTTTACTAGAGGTAACTGACTGGAGCACTTGTGTGAAACCTCAGCAATTGCTTGTTGACTTGCGAACGATGCGGAGCACATAGGTGTGCTTAAGATCCTAATGCACAAATGAAAGGCAGTCTGAAAAATATTTCTTGGATGAAGCGGTTCCCTCGCCTGCGTCAGCGAGTTGAGGGCTGAGCGCTTTGAGCATAGTCTATCACAAATGTTTGCTAGCTATTTTATAGTATTCAATTGAACGTGAACACACGACAGTTTCATCAATCAGTCTGTATTCTGAGAAGCAATTTTAACCGCCGTTATTTGCGAAGAGCAACTTATGCCGTAAGTGTCTCTGTGACATGGCGCTATAAATATAGTCATATCTATTTCTTGCAATCCGCGCGAATTTAGTCACGTTCCCCTCTGTATACGTGTATATAACGTCCACGACTAAATCAATACGTCGAATAGTACATTAACATAAATTTGATTTCCCAGACCATAAACAGACAGCTCTATGCTTGTTTTCTGTCGCATTGCAATAGCCACAACGACTCTGATTTTTTCAAAACATTTGGACAACCTACTTCGCCTGGATATTTTGAAGCACAGAATCATGGTTACAAACTGGAACTGCGAGTGCATACCGATACCAAACGGGTCAATCAGATCGTCAAACTCAACGGTGCCCGGTAAATAATCCTTGACACAAGATTCCCTTTTTAAAATGAATTGATACATTATAGAAAGTCTAAAATACAGAGGCGTTTATTAATAAAAAAATACATGGTATCGACAATTTATTAGACAATAAAATTTAGACCTTAGGTTTGATATTATATACGCCGGCGAAAGATGCCTCAACGTTGCAATCGTTAAGGATTGCACGTATGAATAGAAAATCTTCTTTATAGCATTGTGTTAACAGTTTTCAGCAATTTTACATTAAAAGTGTTTTAATTATCTTTCATATAGTATGCGTTAACTGCACTATCGATTATGTACTGTTTTTACGAATGGCACTTTGATGGATCGCCATGATATGGACGCGCTGTTTAAAAACATTTATGCTATATAATTAGCTTAATTTATTATTTTTAGGCATTATTTTAAAGTAGCCAGCTCAAGCGAGCAGTCAAGCCCGGTGGCGTAGTGCATTCGCGTGCGCCTCGCGACTGGAAAAGACACACGGGTTTCAAGCCCCACTTTTGCACATTTGTATTCATAGGGTTCGTCTTACAAAGCAATATGAAAGCAAACCCGTGGACGTTAAATGTTGGCTAAGGCTCGGCCCGAAAATGTTTTTTAGGTCAAGCGAGCCGTGCTGACTTTGTAGCAAAACTTACTATTGGAAACACCTAATACCTATTATATTAAACAACAAAAGAGAAACGACAAAATGCAAAAACTGACATTTTTAGAGGCGCCAATACAATAACTGCTTGAGGTTTCTATCCAAGAGACGAAATAGACAACAAATAGCATCAAATATTATTTTGTGTCACATCCGCGATATCTGAAGCGCACGTCTCTTAATCCGCTGCAAACCGAGGCTTGGCCACTTGAAACAACAGTGATAGAGAGCTGGTGCGTGGAGGAGTGTATCGGCATAACTATGTCGTTTTTGCAGGGAAGAAAAATATATCTCGAGTCCTTATACTTGAGGCAAAAGTAGCAAGTTGCTGCCACAGGGCTCGTAGCATTAACATAGTTTCATTTTACATTAGACCGTCGGGGCCAGTGTTAGCCTTGTCAGAGGAGTGGTATACTGTCTAAGCGTGGTTGATGTTACGTAATAAAGAAAATAGCCATTAGTGGCATCCCCTTCACGAAATATTGCAAGAGGGGTTAGATCTTAAAAAAGGGCATAGCGGAGGGGTGTTGCTCATAAAGATAGCTTGAGTCAGCCGTTATATTCTTATATTTTTATTTCATAGTCGTTAAGAATAATTGATCGCACATTTTAAATTTAAGTTTAAATACGAATTTGCGAGCATATTGTTTTATTTTCAGGAAACTCTATGCATATGAAGAGGAATGCAACGCAATCGAGGGTACAGGTAAATATTCCATATGTAAAAGCGTTTAAATAGCGAGTAGTATATTTTACACAAGTGTTTTTAGGTAAGCGGTCTAAAAATTAGTAATTTTTTTTTAACTTGTCAAAGCGATATGACAACAGGAATCGCGCTTTAGGTGTATGGTGTATAACCACGAAAACCCAGCGCCTGTGCAAACTGTCTGAAAGCGGTACCGGCACTTAAATCCACAAGCGTAAACAGCCTATATCCTGGATAGAGAAAAACCTGTAACTCTTATTTAATTTTATGTATTATATAGCAATTAAGGCTGATATACGTGCATCGTATGCATATCAAAATTTAAAGCTAATGGACTTGTCGCCGCTAATTGTAGAGTATATGACTCATTTCAATTCAGGGAAGGGTGTCTTATATTCAAGCGAGCCTTAGTATTAGTAGTCTGAAAATATGGGGAACCTCTACGTACAGACAGATTTTGCAGGCAAATCCTAGTTAAAGGATCCTTAAACGAATGCGATGGCTCCGTTTAGGTCATAGATTTTTATGTGGCGGCGTGGTCTAGGGAACTAGTGCGCTTTACCGGGGTGTCGCCGGTTTGATTCCTGTTGTTGGTCAAATTTTCTTTGAGCGATGCTCATTGAGAATAGATAATAAACCATACCGCTGAGAGTCAGCGGCCATGCTGCCACAAGGACTGTTAAGGAAACCCTAGATTATCTTAACATGTCCGGCCCTCGGTGCATTAAGGATATAAAGTTTATTTTCCGTATAATACATTAGGTATATGTTACACACATCAACTAGCTAAGCCAATGCGCATTGTGACTGTCACGAATCCGTTTCGATGAGGCCAGGGCGAGACCACTTCAGGAGTGTGCCCCGAACGGAGGCAGCGTTTCCACGTTGTATGTCAAGATCTAGGCGTTGTTTAAAAAAGGACGATGACCTGTTATTACCGGATGACAGGTTTAACAAGGTCCCAACTTTGCGTATCAGCTGCTTGGTCCGAACGCTAGGGGCACCCAGGGTTTCAAACGCGAGAGGGCAAAATGGGGATAGCCGATAGATGAGTATTTTCTTAACTTGTTAGCCTCCGCAAGGTGAACTGCATAACCAGCTTCGGATGTGCCGCCACCGACCATAGAAGGAGCTAAGGAGTCGGTAACGGTTGCTTCCCAAACTAGCATTTTGCCTCGCTCGAATGATGTGAGTGTCATACCATCTGGACGTTTGCCGTCCTCCGCGCAGAGGCCTGGGGATTCAAGAATGCACGGACGACCGCACGACCTAAGGGCTCTGCTAAAGGTCTCATTAACTAGCGGCATGTCTCGAGCGTCGTCTTGCACTAATAATGCACGATAGTCCGTGATGTCCTAGTTTATCGACGGGGTGACCACATTGGCACCGATGAGGGCTAACTATGTCTGCCCCTAATCGTAAGCCTACTGCTATGCAAATCGACTCGTCATCAAGAAGGGTACCTATGGGGGCACTGGGAAGCGCGTGTAACCAGGCCCCTGAATCCTTGGCGGATACGGCGTTTAAGCGAGCTCTGGCTGTGTCGTCGGCAGCTTCGTTAAAGAGACGTCGTTGTACCTCGTCGTGCAGAGGGGAACTTCAGTCACGCTGGGTCAGTACGTTTTCAGGCCTACCCCCACAGCGTGCCTCAAGGTTCTCTTGAAGATGGGCTAAGCGGTTTCTAAACTGGCCGACTCCCGCTGAATCTAAAAGAGGGTCCCTGTTGAGAGTTGCCCTGTTTTACGCGCTTAGCATCGACGAGACTATAGCAGGCCCGGCCAGGGTCAGTAAATTTGGTACCCCGAGGCCCCCTTTTGAAACAGGTAGCAATGCCTGTTCTCGCGCGCTAGGCGGTAGAGATGTATTCAGCAAGGACTCGAGGATGGACAGTGTCAAGTCGTTGAGCCTTTGCAACTCGTCGGCTCGATTAGATAAATCGGCCCCTCGAAGGAGGTGGATTAGTCTTCAGGACGAAAAGGAGGACCTGAGTAAGAAAAGTCCCCGATGAGCTCCCAGAAGAGGAAGGCAAGCGGCGGCGTTTTCTAGTTTTAATCTCCAACGCTCGATTGCTGCTGGGAGCCCCTCGGGGCAAATTGGCACACCCATTAGCTCCAGATCGTCCTTGACGGTTAGCTTGCAGCCAGGCAGGAGGTTTCAGAGTGACTGTATTTCAGGGGCCTTAAGGGCAGGGCCAAAAAGGCATATTTCGCATTTGGCCGAATTGAACTCCAACCCAGATGTAACACTGAAATCCAGGACCCGTCGAATATCTTCGGCTACTGTGCAAACGTTTCCTCCTAACAAACCATCGTCAGGCTACCAGAGGTTCAGCGGGCTCCTGAAGGAATCCACCAGATCCTTGATACCCAGTCAAAACAGGGGTGGTGCTAAGGGGTCCCCCTGCTGCAGTCCAGTGGCGGACGAAATCACATGTTCAGGCAGGACAAGATGGGATGGGTGCCGATATGCCAGTTCGACGTAGCTCAATAGATGAGGGGCGTGGGATGCGACGGCCTTCGTCAAGTGATCGCGTCGTATACAGTTAAAAGCGTTTTTAAAATCGAGCTTTACAAAGACCCCTGGAGGTTCGCGTGAGTCGAGAAAGGCGCGGGCTGCGTGAATGGCTACTTCGGTTCTGGCCGGCGTCGCGAATCTCAATTGGTGTGCACCGGTTGCGTGAGAAATGGCGTCTTTGTTGTGGTTGCATCCGATCTTCGCGCCGAGCCTGCGTAGCGCAGACGAACACGCAATAGGACGTACCGAACCGTCCTTTTTCTGAAGGGCAAATAGTCTTGCGCCAAATATCAAAGGCCGGAGGCAAGGAGGAGGGGTGCCCCAAAGAAGGATGTCTACAACCTTTGCCAACGCGGAGAGTATTCTGGCGGCGACGCCTTCGAGGGACGGGGAAAGAAGGTCCATTAGCAACCGGGGTCTCATAAAGTCTAGCCCTGCGGCAGAGCTCTTGGAGAAGCTCTTAATCGCCGCCTGGATATCTTCCTTTGATGTGACGAAGGGCAGAGGGGATCTGGTCAGTGTCGGCCCTCGGGCTCCCCCTTCTAGGTCCTCGGGAGCTAATGGGTGTTGCTCTCGCAAGGCCTCTATACGGTCGATGCCCGGCGTTAAAGTATCTGTGGATACAATAAGTCTGGCGGCAACAGAAACATCACCTTCGGAGAGTTTAATAATGGACTGGGGCACGATGTCATTTTTGAATGGTTTAGAAGTAGAGGTGCAAGGGTGCGAAGTGGCAATCACGTCTGACAGGCGCATATTCTGAGAGAAGTCGCGGAGATTGTTGCGGATGATGACTGAGAGAGATAACGCATCGTTGCGTGCGCGGGGGAGGCGAAGCACTACGGGGGCAAAGGAGAAAAGACCGTACCATGCTTCAACGTCGTTATCAGATGAGACTGCTGAGAGTACACGGGTAAGGGCCTCGGCCACTTGCCTCCTAATTGACTTTGGTACAATCCGGATTAGTCTGATTCGCCCCATAACTGCTTGAATGTCCTCTAAAATTTGCGCCGGTTGCAAACAAGAGGGCACAGAGGTGGTCGTGGTGGAGAAGGAAGCCTCAGTGGCGGTGGGATGCTTGGCTGATATATGCCTTGTTAGGCCACGCCGCGTGTATCGCCCGCCGCATAGTGGACATTTGATAGTAGCTGGAGTGGGGTGTGATGCTGCTCCGTCTTGAGCTGTGCGATCGTGGTCATTCATGATGATTGTACCATTTGTCGTAGATTTTTCACTAGCGGTAGCAGCTGTAATAGCGGCTCCAAAGGCTCTGATAAGGCCTTCAATTTAGCCGATAAGTCTGGGCTCAAGCCTGAAAGAATCTGAGACAGTTCGAGGGAGGCGCCTTTAGGGCCGAGCACAGCCTGGGTCGCTTTACGTGTGCGCTTGACGAGTGTTTTGATACGGCGATGCCTTACAACGGGCGTCCTCCGGCGAGACCGTCCCGTCAAACGTCCGCCTTTCCTCGTGGAGATTGATATAGGAGCCGGAAGTAGCAGCTGCGGGGTAGGGTCTTCGCGTGATTGAGAGATCCCGCGGACAACGCTAGCGTAAGAAGGTTGTTTTAAAGCCTGAGTTGTGTTATCTACAGACATGGCTGATACGGGGGACACGTCAGTGATCTCGGCTGCCGGATGTAGCACCTTCACCTGTTGCAGTGTCCGGGCTTCGAGTATAATTCGGTTTCTTTCTCGGAGGTAAGCCAAGCGAGGACATGCAGATAAACCCGCCGCGTGAGCACCACGACAGTTCACACATCTTGCTGAATTGGGTCAGCTTGCTGCTAAATGTCCGGGAGTGCCGCACCGTTTGCATACCTGGACCATGGTACACCTGTCAGCGAAGTGTCCCGGCCTCAGACACTTGTGACATAACTTGGGTTGGTCAGGCTCGAGAACTATTTGATGAGTTTGGTATCCAAGGAAAACGGATGGCGGAGGTTGGCGCGTAAAGGAAAGAATCACCTTACCAAGCATAACTCTCGCTCCGTTCTGCATGTGGGACAATCTTTTTACATGATTAACTCCGAGCGGTGATAACTCGCGTAGTATCTCCTCTTCGGTTATTGATACTGGAACTCCGTGTATTCTGGCTTTAAAAACCGATAGGGATGGGCTGTGTGTGACCACCGGTAAGCTCCCTAGGGTTGAAATCGAGAGCACACGAGATGCGTCTTCAATTCGCGAAAGCCACACGATAATGGATTTTCTGTCACCTGATATTCTGCATCCGGGAGCCACGTCGTGTACATATTTGTACGTCGACAATAACGAGCCTTCAGGAAACTCTGCTGAGGCTTCGCCTTCGGATGGTTCTCTTCGGATAATCACCTTAAACGTCCCTAGTTCACCAGACGATATACTCTCCTCTAGTTTAGCTAGGCTCTTCTGCTCGCGGGACGCAGTCAGTTTTTCCCTGCGGGTCACCACACGAGTAAACCCGTCGTCATTTGTCTCAACCGCCTTGTCATCTTCAGCGCTCGTAGAGTCTGAAGACAACTTCTTGCGCTTTGAGCCTATGACGCGCTCTTCTGCCGTGGCGCTCCCACTACATTGGCCAGGCGCGGGGGTGCTCGGTAAAGATGGGCTCTGTTTACCGGAAACATCCATGGCCGACGAATCGTGGGTGTTTGCTGCCACCCCTTTCGGGGGGTCGGTCTGATCAGCACCCGTGCTGGCGTCGACTGGGCCTTGCCGTAACCTGGATATATCCAGGGTGGGCTGCGGCGGGGCAGTACTACCTTTGCTGGGCGGCATCGTGGCCTTTGCAGGCAATCGATGCGTATGATGTTGATATTTTCAACTAAGTAAAACGTAAAATATAATCAATGCAATTAAAACGATTTAAAAATGATTTAAAAAACCGCCGACACGCGCGTGATTTGAACCCGGGAACTTTGTTTGCGAGTCGGCGCTCCTCCCGACTCGTCCACAGAGTCACGTGGCTGTACGCTAGCCTCTCCCGATAGGGGATCGCAAAGCGACGCCAAACGTAAACAAACGCCCGTTGTGATGACGTTGTAAATCGAACACGATCGCCTGTCAGGCTGAGTGGAGTTGAAACTCCGGCAGCACTACTTGGTACACTTTGGAGTGGGCTTCACACCTCTCTCGACACCTCTTAGTCTGTTCGGTCACTGTTGTAGTTTTTCTTACGATTGTCACTCCTGAACAGGGTAAACGAGTCCAATTAGCGGGAGCAAATGTTGAACACGTCTACTCTCTGCCGATTCGAACGCAAGACAAAATTGAGGATATTGAGGATATACTTCATGTTAAGTTCTAAGCCCATAGGGGACGGAGGATAGTCTAGAAATGAAAACAACCTCCTTCAAAAAATATAATTCTAGGTCATAGATTTAATTGTTCTTGCCTCTGTTGAATGCATCTTGTGAAGCCTAGACAAAAACTCGCTTCGTTATCAATCGGCTATGTGCTTTATGACTTTACGTCAGCAAGGCCGCAGCCAAATACCTTACTGGAGAGCAATGAGACTAACCGGGATATCAGCGGGAACCACATCGTAATATAGAGAAGGCCCATATATCAGCGAGAGAAAATGGAAGCAAGTCCACTACCATTACCGTCAACAATTCTTATGACAAGTCAGCGCCATTAGTCATCTGGATGAGGGCGCGGCACCACACTGGCGGTTCTTTTTTTTCTTGACAAATTACGTATAATAATACCCCATCGAGCAGATTTGTACTGAGTCCGGGGTGGCCGTGGAAGATTTTATAAAAGAACATGGTAGGTCTAAGGTTTGCTCCAGCAGTATATTTTAGTTTTCGCCAACTGGAGTCTTTCTTGGACCATACGTATTCAATCTTTGGTTGCTTTTAGACGTTGTTCACGGGGTTTGTCCCACATAACAAAAAGATTAGTTGAAAGTTTTTGTGTAACATCCATTGACACTTATCATTCATAGTGTCATCACGAATGGTCGATATGCTCTTCAGGACGATCTTATAACACTTAATCCTTATTAGAAGCTGTACAAAATATTGTAGCCAGTTGCAGCTTAGCGCTATCTGCCAGGGGCTGAATTTTAACTCGCACTCCACTTAGCAGAAAAAGAAAAACTTTTTTTAGGTGTCTGCGCATCTCATCTCTGCACGTAAAAACATCTCTAAATTCGCGCACCTAAAAGCTTCTAAAAATGCGTCTTTAATTAAAGCTACTTCTTGTTGAAGCGAATCTTCAAAAACATTGCTGTCATTAACTGTGATAAAGCAGAAGTTCAAATGTGTTAAGTTTTCGCCCCTGCTTAAAATGGAACAGCAACTGGTTATTTGTAACTAGGAGTGTTCAACTGTGTTTCACGGAAGGTGCGTAAAGCCCGTGTCCCTTGAGAACTTTTTGAGATTTTGTGTAGTGCAGACCTTGTGAACTGCAGAAGCTCAACTTGGTCCTGACGAGCGTTTGCACGCATCATAGTGGAATTATTGGATCTATAGGCGTCACACTCGCTTGCAACGTCTTGCATACCACGAGACCATCGAAAGATGTTTAAACATCACGCTGAGAAATAGGTCTGCGTGAAGTTAATTGACGAAATACGGGAAGCGCGAAAGAACAAGGAGGCACGGTTCACGGAAGGAAGAGCACGGCTTGTAGCAACAAAGCTGACCTGTGGCAGCGCCACCTGAGGGAACGGCAAGGGCAGTCTCTTTGATGCCAAGCGCAGCGCTACAAAAGCTGGATTTAACAACAGCAGTAGCAGTAGCCATTGTGTTCGAAGCAAATGAGCTGATAGATAACAACACGCCAACGGAAAACGGCAGCGGCCATAACATCGCCAACGGAGTCTACGGGGCATACGCGAGGTAAGGCAAAGAGAACAATGATAGCTTACTCACTGTCCAACAGAGGAAAAGCGGCAAAACAAAGCTTCGTATGCAGAAAAACAGCTGATGAAGTGGGAAATCTCGAACTGTGTGCTGGGTTTAGCAGGTTCAGTGCGCTGAGAGTAGCATGGCTGGCGGCAAAAATGTCAGCTGTCTACCTACATTTTTTTTTTTTCATTTCAATTTGAGGTTTATTCACGGAACCGCAATTTCACAATGCTTAAGTTCTCGTATAAAAAAATATTTAAAATGTGCATTACAAAAATGTGTGTAAAAAGTGTGCATGCAAAATGTGTAACATTACTATTATCTATTTCATACTATAATATGTCTCACTCCATACGAAACTAGCAATTGAAGTTGCTAAACACTTCTCCCGTTCACACAATTTCAACCTATTGACGGGAAACTAGTTTTGACTAGAGTTTTTGCTTGTTACCCATTTTTTCACCTCGCGTTTAAATGCTCCGACTGAGGTAAGTACACGAATTTCTTTGGGAAGTTCGGTCCAGATAGTCGGAAGGGTGTATGCAAGAGCATGACGGGTGGTCTGCTTTAGAGCTATTGGCCTCACAAATTCCGTTGCACGTCGAGTTGTGCGTCTAACAGCAGCTCTTATAGGAAAACCAGCATCATCCGGAATAACTCCCCTATACATCTTAAATGCAAGCGTGGCAATTTTTACCCTGTACATATCCCTAAGTGTTAAAAGCTTAAAGTCTTGAAAACACTTGCGAACCGAATTGATGCGGCGCAAGTTAAATACCGCCCTGAGGGCATCATTCTGAATGACTTCGGCCCTGTGAGTTATACCTTTATTATAAAATCCACAAATTGAAATACCATAACAAAGAATTGGCACTAATAGCATTTTATACACCATAAGAAGACCCTCGACAGGCACTCCTAGTTCTCGTAGACGACGAATAGATGAAATTACCGCATAGCATTTAGGCGTAATAACGTCTAAGTGATCATGCCATCTAAGCGTCTCATGTAAAGTTAAGCCCAGACATTTGATAGTAGAGGAAAGTGTCACTTCCGTTCCATTGAGCTCTAGCGTTTGAACCTGCGTGACCCTTTTGGCAGGGCGAAACAACGTGAGTCCTGTTTTGGTTGCATTTATCACCAGACCAAATTTTTCAAACACAAGAACAGCATACTCTACTACTTACATAGCCTTCTGTACATCAGCCTGTATCGCAGATGGTTGAATACGAAAAAGTAAGGTCGTATCATCAGCATAGACGATGGGCGTACAGGACCCTTCTGACGCAATCTCTTCAATAATGAAATTAATCAAAATGATAAACATAAACGGTCCTAAGATTGACCCTTGCGGCGTCCCGATGTTTACTTCTTCTAAGGTCGATTCAAAACAACCTACCTTTACCGCTTGCTGCCTCTCCGCTAGGTATGACCTAAACCAAGACAAAACAGTGCTATCACAACCAAGTTTTTCGAGCATAAGTAAGAACAACGAATGATTTACACAGTTGAAGGCGGCAGAAACATCCAAAAAGACGCCAAGGCAAAGTTGGTTGTCTTGGAAAGAATTGGCGACCTCCTGATAAAGATGAGCAAGGGCAAGCTCCGTTGAGCGTGCCTTACGAAATCCAAACTGATTCCTCGAAAAGAACCCAATCGAACTAAGGTGCCCTTCGCATCTGGATTTAACTACCTTTTCAAATATCTTTGAGAGGTAATCCACTAAAGAAATTGGTCGGTAATTATTCGGATTTTTACGATCGCCCTTATTTTTAAATAAGGGAATAATTGTGGACACCTTTAGTCTAGCGGGGAAAACGCCAGTAGTCAGGGAACGGTTTATAATATGCGCCAATGGATGAGAAAGAGTGACGGAGGACAGCTTCAGCAATCGGTCTGGGATTCCTGCAGCCCCAACTCTCCAGGAAGCCTTTGTGGATTCTAAACTTCTCTGTACTTCCGGCGTACTTACTGGCAAAAAAGAGAATGACAAATCTCTCTTAAACCAGGTGGCCTCCAGAGCTGGTTGAACGTTTTCCTTGACTTGGAGAGTTTTTACTGTATTGGATCCCACCGTAGCAAAATGGTGATTTAGCTCCGTCACTATATCCGTTGGGTCAGTCACAAGCCCAGAACTGGCTTCCAGAGTAGTGGGAAGTTCCACTGACTTTCTGGCTCTGCCACACGAACCATTAATAAAGTTCCAAAGTTTGGAAGTGTCACCCTGGAGTTGCCTAAAGCACGTCTTATAAAAATTTGTCTTGGCGTTACGAAGTTCACGCTTGTAGCGCAGGAAGCTACGATAATACGAAGACTTTGATTCTTCCGACTGCGCTTTTATATGCCAACGATAAAGCTTGTTAACGCTTTGCCGCAAGCGCCTTAACTTTGCAGAAAAATTGAACTTTGGATGCTGTTTCAAATTACTCTGGCAGAAATTGTTAAAGCATCTATTATATTCATTGACTAACAAATTACTGAAAGCTTCAAAAGCTTCTTCCGTGCCGTCAGTGTCATACACTTTTAACCAGCTTAAACGGGCAACTCTGTCAAGAAACAAAGTGACACTCTTCCGATCGTGTATCCTTAATAAGGCTGTCGGAGCAGGTACGGCTTCTGCAACCGGAGAATACTTTCCAGATAAGAACACTACCACAGGGTAGTGATCCGAAAATAGCCTGGTGCACCAAACGACCGGGCAGATTTCCAGGAAATCCTCACAATTTCTAACAGCAACATGGTCAATACATGTACCGGAAGCGGGGCGAGTCACCTGCTTGACGACATGAAAAAAGCTTCTTTCCGAGAAAAATGATATATAGCTTTCCCTGTCTGTATTAGCCAGCAAATTAATATTCGAGTCACCCATTACTATACATGGGAGAGCTGACCCCATTGGAAGTACCTCTTCCAACAAATCCAGTAGGACTTCCTTATGCGTGACCCTACTGGAATACATACCGATAATAACTCCTTCAAAACCGCACTTCTTTAGATGTACCCTGAGAACCTGTACGTTACCATCATCACTACTTTTAGCAAGCTTAGAGAGTATAAGGCAGTTCGAGCGTATGTACATGCCAACCCCTCCACCCTGTTTACTAGTTTCACGTCCTGAGCCAATCAAATTAAAACCGGGGATGCTATATGCGTTGTAGTCGCCTGATTTTAGCCATGTTTCGCTTATGACTACAACGTCTAGCCCAGAACCCTCTTGCATCAGTATGTCCCCCAGCGTTTCGAGTTGCCCTGATTTCTTGAGCCCTCCTGTTCCCGCATTAATGTGGATGGCTGCAAGAGTACTAAAAATTGGTGATTTTACACCGCTAAGAGTTACAACTTTAAATTCTGGCGGTCCCCACCATGTCTGGCACTGCCTTACATTTGTAGGGTTATGTGATATAATGTCATTTAAACTATCTAATGCCATGGTCATGTTATTACAAGGTATGTGTAAAAATCTAGTTATAATCCAATGTATTACAAGAAAGGGTAAGACTCTAGTTAAACTGCTTAAGTAACTCTAACAAAGGTGCAATTGCACTAAAAAGGCTTTTCAGACATCCCACTGCTTGTGGGCATATAGCATTTAAAATTCTCATGACGGGCTTAAACGCTGCAGCCACGCTTTTCTTTGTCCTGGGAGCCTGACGCATCCTTGGCTTCAGGAGCATCTTCGTTTTGCCGAACGTCGTTTTCTTCGTCGTAGAGGTAGGCTTAGCCAGCCGATTCATCGTTTGTTTCTGGGGGATCATTGTAATTCCCGGAAGATTGATTTTTACTTCTGGACCGGCAGCGGTTTCCACAACAACTGATCTCACAACTGATGCGTAAGAGCGACTGGAACCCTGCGTCGTGACAGGATGTCTAGCAGACAATTCCGGTGTTGATGAAGGAGCTTGATCAATCACTTTGATAGCCGTGGCGGGATGCTCTACACTGACTTGTTGCAGTAGTCTGCGCTCCATCCAAATCTTTCGCTTTTCAAGTTCGTATGCGCGTAACGGACATAATGACGAGAAAGATGCATGGCAACCCTTACAATTTACACATTTAGGTGCCTTTTTACATTCAGCTACAAGATGGCCAGTCTCACCACAATTTCTACAAGCTATCTCATTTTTACAATTCGCGGCTATGTGACCAAGTTTTTGACATTTGAAGCACGCTTTAGGTGCACCAGCGTACATAACAACTTTATGCTTTCTGCACGCCAGAAATACCTCTGCGGGTGGCACACGATTAAAGCGTAGAAGAACTCTGTCTGTAACAAACTCTGTAAGCTGATCACCCACGCGTCGCTTCCCAACTTCTCTCTTAACTGTCACCACGCCGTCCTGCTTCAGCGCTGCTAATATGTCCTCATCCGTGAAGCCGCGGTCAACCTGAGTAGTCCGTGCCCAGTTGTTGTCCAGGTCTCTACAACTTGTAGTTACGCGGATTCCAAGAAGCTCTGTCAGCCCCAAAACCTTTTTGGTAACTTCAACTGCATTGGTCCAAACATGAATATAATTTGATTTCGATTCAGGTCTAGTGTCAGGGTAGAGCCGAAACAGCTCACTACAGAGAGCTAGCATGTTGCCCTGGAAAGGCCCGCTGCCGATATTTATTTCACCGTCACAGTCGTGCTCAATCCTCCGTGCAATTACAATACGGAAAACACCTTTGGAATTACGCACGGTGTTTGCCCTGATAGCCTCAATTTGTGACTGAAGTTTTCCAAGCCTCTTTGCCGTATCTTTATTTATCACCTGGGTCCATCCATTACCCGAAACATCCTTCCCAGTCTCTTCAGTATCCACAATCAGCTGAGTTGCCGGTAACTCAATACCATTGGCGATCTCTTCATTTCGAGAACCGTCAGCTGTGACGTTGTTCACCACAGCTGATGCTACTGAGTGCACCGTTGGCAGGGTCGCCGCTTTGGAAACATTTACATCTTTTAATCTACTGCTTGCTGCACACACTTTCAAATTCGCCTCTGCTTGCCCTGTTTCCCCCATCAGCTTCTCCTTCTTCCCCTTTGACTCTTCTTGCGGCTCTGCTTTACGCTTATTTACAGCGGTTGCTCCTCTCCTCTTCGTTTCTACCGGGGCTTTATTGTCCGTAGCTCCCATGATTTGCCGACTAAAACAGCAACGCACGTAGCAGACGACCGATGAAATCAGTTTTTGCTGCAGATTACACGTCCGCCGAATCCTCCTCTCATTGAATAGTCTGGCGTCTAGATGTAGAAATGTTGCCCAAAGCTGCACTCGTCGTAATGTCAACAGCCTGCTTCACCACACTGCAAAGTAGACAGCGCAGCTGTTTCTACCACGAATGCACCACAGTTGTATGTAGCCGTAAAGTCTCACCCAGCAAGATCCATACTGGCGCTGAAAGCTTGAGATACCAGTCTCACTTGTGAACACAACCACAACGACAGATGCACAGACTCACAAGAAATCACCTGTACACAACTCCGCCGAACAACACCATCATAGGCACTCAAAGCAGAAGAGAGTCGACAAGCATCAGACACTCCGCCGCGCTCCGAAGCACCGCATTCACAGCACTCAGTCAATGCCAACGATCGAAAACGTGAGAAGGTGGCGCACACAATTCACCGTGTCTCAGCATCAGGCCCCATTGGGACAGACGTGACAGAAGACTCGCCCCATGCTCAACACGATACAAGGCAAGAGACGGGTCACACAAAATCACCAATCTCACACGGAGACCTCTACACCCGATGCACTCCCGACGAAGGCCGGTTGCAGACTGAGGCCGGTTGCAGACTGAGACACACATGGTTCATCGAATAGGAAAATTTCTGCGAAAGCGGTACTTAAAATGCGGACGCATGATGCCGCGTTCTCTGTAGTGCTGGGTGACGGCGACCACGCAACGCAGCAAGAGTGAATTCTGACCCAAAAGTATCCTGTTTCATCGTTTAACAGGTGGTTCTCCCTGCGAGAGTTTCGTGCGAGAGTCCCTGGAACAGTTTGGAAAATCTTTATCACGCCTCGCGGTCTGGCTCTTCACAAGAACTGAATAGACCTCGATATGTTGACGCGGAGACTACCAGGTTTCTGCTACCAGCTGCTTCCTTGGCACTATGAGGGACTAGAGAAGCAAGAGATCTAGCGCCACTTGTGAGTTTCAAAAAGTGTTTCACAATCAACATGAGTACTTTGCTTCTCAATGCGCGTCAAGAGCCGCTTTGTGTACCTAATGTCAGGCTGTGCACCGGCTGCTGAGATAATTCGATTGAGGTGGACGACGCCGCCGCGTACAGTACCATTAGAAATTGTTATCTCGAAATGGCTAAATAAAGTTGGACAAGTTCGGCGAAAGGTGAACCAACTGTGGGACCTGTAACGAGTATGCCCGTCTGGCAAGTCTTCAATTTGCTTCGAGGGTGCTATTCTTATTTACGCGCTAGAGAACGGGCCGCCGAATAGGCACTCGAGCGGTGATCCCGTCTTAAGGATTCTTTCGTGCGTGGAATACTTTGCAGATACGTTTTCTTCCAGGGCCACCATTGGTTCGCCGTTTTAAACTCATAATGTACTTAGAATAAATACAACAAAACTCCTCGTCTTGGTCGACCTAATAGTTTATTGTATTGTTCGGTGGTTTAGCGTGCCCAGCGTGGACGCCCTATTAAGTCTGGTAACGTCATACTGATGGTATAAGTGTTCAGCACAATCCTGTAGTGCATTTAGACTATCTAAAAGTATATATGTTTCTCTGGATATATATCTATAAAAATAATCATATAGACAATTAAATCCATAGGAACTTTGCACACTTTCTCTATAGAACTCGAGCATGTTAAAAAATCCAGGTTCGAATTTAGTGGCACTTAGTAATGTTAATCGGCGCTATTTCGATTGCAGATGGCGACCTTTTTCCAGCCTTCGAAGAACCGCCTAGGAACGTAAAGATTTATAGACCTCGCCTTACTAAGCCATGGCCTCTGTATCTACAGAAGCAATACGTTGCTATGGGTGAATCAATCACTCGCTTCCATGGAGCCAGCGACCTCTTTAATGAAACCGGCGATCCCGAACTTGACAAGTAGGTTTTTTATGCATCCGCGAGGACGTTTCTCCGCAATATAGATTGACCCACTCTAGGAAAGCATAATGGGATGTCATTTCACCAACGATACATCATCCGTAGCCGGTACTCGTCACGTTAGCAGGACGCGGTCAGTGAAAGGTTTTTCATATACGTGATTTGCAGGATATTCACCTTAGCGTGTAAGTTTATTTGACAGTTCTCAACAGGCACTTTTCTCTTTGTCTCAAATCAACCCATCAAGCAATATGCAGACGTTTGTGGATTTGGAGAACTCTTCTGTTAGAGATTGCCACCTACTCCAGTGTGTGTAACAATAGTTTTTCCATAGCTGTTTGTGCGCGGCGCCAACACACACAAGGGGGACGTTTGACGCAAGCCGGTTTCGAACAGACAAATCCATCGCTGGGGTATTCGTACTGCCGCTTGTGCTTAGCCTGCCTCATTTCCTTCATGGAGATTCTGCACTGTTTGCCAACGTCAGCGGTTTACATCCTGATGAGAACAAACACCGATTTTTACATTGACGTCCATGGTGTGAGTTCATCACATTTAGCTTGATAGCTCATGATTAATATGTGTTTGTACTTACTTTGCTTTCATTTTAGTGATACACGTTAACATTCTTGCAATTTTGTTTGACTATATATGCCAAAACACATTGAAGCCAAACATGTCATTTTAACTTGGAATCGGCCATGCACGATGTGCATAAATTAAAATAGATTAATTAATTGGCGTAGAATAGGATGTGCTTACCCATGAGTATATCTTACCACTAAAACTGCAGCAACCGTATTTGTAACGTATGAAAAACAAAATAATTTACGCTTAGTAATAATTTAGCTATCTTTTCAGGAGTCTGGTGTGACAGTTGACATGAGATGGCGAATGCAAGTAAATCTCAGGCTGACACATTTGGAAACAGAGCCGATACCAAGAATAATTCTCCCCATCTTTTGGACAGAAACGGTATGTTTATATATATATATATGTATATACATATATATATTTTTTGTGGAGGAGGTATTAAATGCAGTTTCGCACTATCGCTACGAGTCTCTATCTCTAGCAGTGTGGGATTCGACCCCAACGGTTGGATGTTACACCGTTGAGACCCATACCCACTAAACGCACCTCCCCCCTTAAGCTTTACTCTCTGATAGCCCAGATCTTCGTAAAAACAGTACTATGGACTATCAGGGGAAGTGGCGAGCGCCCTTTCAGATCAAGTGGCTGGGGTCGCCCAGAGGATACAACACTTGTCTAACACCTGCAAGCCCATTTTCTTCGAGCTGTACTTTTCTATGGATGCTTTCGGGTTGAAGCCGCAATTGTGCCTGTCTTTCTTTGCACTTTTCGTGTTTCTCCTGGAGGACTTCTTTTGCCGTTGCTGCTCCCAGTTTCCAGGCAAGTGTCAAGTGCAGGACCGCCCGTTTGGTGGTACGCGCCGCATCATTAGTTCGAGACTGAATTCTTATGCTGCCGAGTGCTTTAGCGGTTTTAAAAATACTGATAGCTGAGAAAATTTTAGTATGAGCAGCAGAAATTCCCTCAGCTATCAATATTTTTAGAACCACTAAATAACTCGGCAGCAGTCTAATCAACTTCAAGCGCGATCTGCACGGGCATGTTTTATGCATTGTCATATTGAACAAAATAGAGCAATGTGCCATAAATGTGGCGAACGGCAACGAGGTGAAGCCACACTCTTTCTTGGAAGTTCACGTTGAGTACCGCATTATTACAAAACTATTGCGGCTATACATAGTCAACGACCTCCAATCCCCGATGCTATTTGGTCGCGATTGGATGAAGGCGCTTAGATGGGGGCAGCTCGAAGTTCGTCGAGTAGAAAACAAAGTTAGTGACATACTTTCTGCCTACCCTAAGCACACTGCGACAAAGATTAGAACCCTACCTGTAATACATGCAGCCACAGTTCAGTTCAAAGACCAGCCGATACCTGTGTACAGGCCTAGGAAAATACCTTACGCCCTCGCCGAGAACGGTGAGAAGGAGCTACAGGCAATGGAGAAGAAATACCTTAAGGAAGTTTGATTGACAGAAAATAAAGCCCCACAGTTTAATATGTTTCTTCGACGTCTTGAGAAACAGAATTCGGAAGCTACAGAAAATTGCACTCACATATTCCAAATAAAAGAGAAGCGACAGGTACCAGCGGAGCCGGCGGAAATGGTTCCTCGATTCAGCGTGGGGGAGTCTGTGGCAGTTCGAGACTACCGAAAAAGAGGCAAGTGGTGTGTATCTCGTGTCGTGAAGATACTTGAAAAAAGGCACATGCTAGTGCAGTCAATCGAGCTCGGGTCAGTGAAGAGACATTTCGATCAAATCCGAAAGACGGACGTGGAAAAGGAAACTGGCTATGCACTACACAAACACTTGGGTGGTACGGGCGACCATGGCGACGAACAGCCAAAACATTCAGAGGTTGCCGTAACGAGACCATCCGCTACGCCAAACTCTTCTCCGGCGCCAATATCACCTATAAAAGTGGAGGCGGAATTTTCTGCCGAGCCAGCTACATCAGCGGATTCAATTACGTCGACGCCCCTACAAGTCTAGAGTTCTGCAACCAAGAAAAAGGATGGATTATCAAGGGATGGCCGGACAAAGCCGTTGTCCGTACGTAGCTCTAAGTATCACTAGATGCATACATCCAATATTACATATTTCATAGTTAGCGTGGGGGACTGTTGTGTCCTGGCAAGTTCGGGTAGACACAGTGTGCAGTGAAGCTCCACAGATAGTGTAATGACACTACAGGCGACCGCACGCGATCATGTTTTCTTTCCTTACGTACTCGACTAGTCTAAGTTCGATAGACTAAGTCATAAAGTCAGTCAGCACAGTTCAAGTACATATAAGTGGCGGCGAAGATGGGATGGTCGTAACTAGTGCTTACGTACCTCTCAGATCAGCTACACAATACTACAGAATGTGCTAATTGGCTGGCGGGTGTTCGTTCGAGCAAGAGATGAAGTAAAATAAATATTTTTCTAAGCTTCTACAGGTTTAAAGAGTTACTTGAGTGACAAACAAACCGAACATAGTAGCTGCATGTATGCACTCACACCCGATATGGCCATAGGGAGATTTAAGTTACTCTGCGGCCACAGACGTCAGCAAACATTTTATCTTACTCATATACGAAGCATTTCCGCTGTCCCTTTATATTGGCAAAAGTGATTTTCTTACCAAACTTGACTATACTTCAGAGTCTTGTCTAATCAGTTTTGAACACCCTGTATACAGGGTATTTCAGGAATATTTGAAGAGCGATATATTGAAATTGTAGAGCTCGTTAAAGCAAATGTATTTTTCCAATGGAACATAGTCTCTGAGAAGTCTTGTTTCGGAGTGAGAGTGGCATTACTACATATTGTGACACTGGTGTTTTTGCCCGACATAGGAGCGTAAAATGGGCAATTGCGCGACAACTAGTCCTACACGGAAACTAAGCATACCGTCTTGCTCGTGGGAAAATGCTGCTTTTTCCAAAGAACTTATAAGGCCGGTCAGAAGATGCGACATGGTCACTTAGAATTCGCAAGAAATTAAGTTCTTTATCAGCTTTCACGCCAAATACCTCAAAATAATTACCGAACGACCAATCACAGCACTCACGACTGACATATTCAGACAAATGCACATTCATGACCACTTTGGTACCAAACGTATGGGAATGCGAGCCGAAACCAGTTGTTAATTCCTAACAACGATATAGCCAGGTAACAAACAGCCAGGTAACTTAACTAACTTAACCACCTCACGCTCATGATCTTACAGCCATAGCTGCCAGCACACAACACTTCGCGTCCTGAGCGACTACTGCTATGCGCATTATATTACAATACAGCGCGTTGTATGCCGAACACAGGCAATGCCCCGGGCTGGCGCGCGTGAGCCCGCGCGAAGAGCATAACTCTGCACTGGCTGTGCATATAAACTCCTTTCTACCGCTCCGTCGGTCGGAACAACTTCTCGTCGTTGTAGTAGTTATCCGAGTTACCGACACGACCTGTTCATTCAGCATGCTCTGCTGCTGTTCCAGCTTCCAGCTGCGAAAAGCCAAACACAGCAGCAGCAACAGCAGTGGAGAGACTCCGCGCGCGAAACCGTTCTACAGACTGAGTTCCATTTCCGTAGACAGCGCTGACTGACCAACTGGCCGTTTTTTGCTTCTCCGATCACCAACCATACACCCACTCATCCACACAGAGACTTACACAGCCAGTGTCACAACACCGACAACATCGAGTACAACAGCCATCAACAACGACAATCACAACAACAACAACAATAATAATAATAATAAGCACAACATTGATCCTCACCCTCACCTAGAGTCGCACGATAGACCGTAGACTTGTGTCTGTAGGATAGCGGCCTCCGTTAAGCAGCGCGTGTAAAGACAGCGTCGACTGGAGGGAAGTTAAAAGCATGACGGGAAATAGAGGATGCCGGTACCTTAGTAACAAAGACGCAGAAAGTCACTAAATGCGCAGGCAGCCTGTGATATTGTGACGAAGTTAGTTAGGCAAAATGTAGCAACAGAACAGCCAACTATTGGCGCCGTCGATGTCGACCAAGCATAAGTGTCCTTTACACGATATGGTGTGTTCAACGTACACAATGCTCATTGGTAGGCCACGAGCTCAACCTTGCCACAACTTTTGGCCAACATTTTACAGAGTATTCATTCAAAAATGTGGTTCCAGCACGATGGTGCCCCAGCACGCAAGGCCCTTTCGGTACGGAATTATGTGGATGAGACCTTCGCCAATCGTTAGCTTTACCCAGGCGGTCCACAAGCTTGGCCGCCGCAATCGCCCGATCTGTCCAGTCTTGACTTTTTCATTTGTCTATGCGACTCTCGTTGAGTCTTCTATGAATCTGATCGGCAGAGAAGTTACTGCTGGTGGAACCATTCGGTATCTCTGCTATATCTAGCCTGGTATCTTTAAACGCTTGCAACGAGAGCTTTGCTATTGCTACCTGTTGTGTCTGGGCAAGTTCAGGTAGACACAGAGTGCTGGTGACGGCGTGGTCTACAAGACTGGTGCGTTGTCATCTATAGGGGCGTCGTCGGTTCGATCCGACTGATGTCGAATTTTCATTGAGCGATGCTTATGGAGAATAGATGGTAAACCAAACCGCTGCCACAAGGACTGTTGGGGAAACCCTAGATATCTCAACATGTCAGGCCATCGGTGCAGGCCCTCGGCGACGAAGATGGGATAGTCGTGACTAGTGCATGAATACGTCTCAGACCAACTACACATATTTTTAGAATTAAAAACAACCTCCTTAAAAAAAAATAATTTTAGATCAACTGCATATAAGTGGCGACGAAGATGGCACGTTTGCGACTAGTGCATGCGAACGTCTCAGGCCAACTACGTAATAACGGCGACGAAGTAGTCACAAACTGACCGATCCTTCTTCAAGCCTTACTTCTACTTTCGAAATCGGCAGGGTTCAAACGGCTACAACTTTACCTGTTACGACAGAAACAGTTGTTCTCCCGAAGTCGCTTCCACCTGCAGCAGTCGCTTGTAACTCTTCAGGGCTATGTAAATCGGAACAAACTGGAGAGAAATGCGAGCAAGACAAAAGCGATGAAATCCCGACGAGGAGGAAGATTGGCCAAAAGCGATGAGCCTGGCCGACTGAATTTAGAAATAGTCGAAATCGTTCCACACTTTCCCTACCTGGGGGTCGTGTTTTCTTCACGTGGCACAAGCTTCTCCAGGCATGTTGAAGAAAAGAGTCCGAAAAGGCCTACAATCGGTTTACAGTGTCGAGGACCCATGCAAACTGTCGATGGAGGTCGCTGTTAGCCTGTTGTACCTGAAGATTGCACCCACAGCATCTTACGGTGTTCAGGTGATTTGGCCTTATCTCACGAGATCGAACCTAAGAGCGTTTGATCAACTCAAAGCCAGTTTTCTAAAGAAAGCATTAAACGTCCATCGCACTAGCCTGAATAGGTTAGTGAACTTACTGGCATCGTCGCCGTTATATCTGAAGATCTGTGCGCGCGAGAAGTTTCATGAGATCTCGGCGGAGTGTATATGTAAACTTTGTGGCTGCCTGTGTGATCTATATCACCTTCAGCGTTGTGAAAGAGCAATTCCGCTGTCTCAAATCTGGAAATGCGATGTCTATGATGTATATTCGCAAACCAATCATTGGTTAATAAAACTACTACTACTATTATGATTAATAGTAGCCCTGTCCGTTACGACAGAAAGACGTGCCAACTGCTACAACTTCTACTACTACTTCTCTTTCTGGCTGCCCTGGACTTTATCTACACCAGAGATACATCCAAGTGGGTAAAAAGAGATGAGCGCCAAGCTATAAATAAGGGGAAGGTGAGCAAATTCAAGACTTCGTGCGGAGGTTACGTAGAAACGCGAAAGAATGCAAATGGCCATTGGAATTCCTAAGGACAGTACTGCTAGCACAGATATTCAGCGATGTCAAGGACGATCACGTAAAGGATCAGGTCTTGCACAAAGCAGACACTTTCAAGATGCTGGACGATGCAGTCAGAGAAGCGGAGTCAGTGTTTGTGCGAAAATAATGGTTGACGGTAAACAAGGTAGTCACTGGAGCACAGCAGCGGGGACCCAACCTATTCTGGAAG
The DNA here is from genome assembly GCA_003439945.1 of Dermanyssus gallinae. Taxonomy (NCBI): domain Eukaryota; kingdom Metazoa; phylum Arthropoda; class Arachnida; order Mesostigmata; family Dermanyssidae; genus Dermanyssus; species Dermanyssus gallinae. The sequence goes on from QVRM01001641.1 coordinate 81,974, forward strand.
AGGCAACCGACGAGGCAATAAGGACAGTACTGCTTCGACTCGCGCTATCCATGGCCTGGTACCAGGACAGTGCTCTCGCTGTGGAAAGCCTAGCCACAAAGCTTGCAAGTGTCACCATATTAAGTCGATGTGCAATTCGTGCGTGAAGACCAGACATCTGAAGGTCGTCTGTCAGTGGTAGTCTGCCCAACAGTTTAAAGAAAAGAAAAACGAATTGTTCACCGTACAAGCTCAACCAGCATTATAGAGGACTTCAGGTATAAAATGTGCAAGGTACATACAATCCAAACAGTGAAACTTGACGCCGACCCGTAGCTCGTGACAGTCGAGATCGAGGGCACTGATGCAACAATTATTATTATGGTTTATTAACACCCAGGTTGGGTAAAATTATAAACATATACGTCAGACACAACTAGTGCTTCCTTCACGTCATTGGGTCTTCTCTCATCTTGCTAGCTCAGCTATTGACTGAACTGCAGGACATGCTGCGGCGTGGTACCTATCGCACTGGGCAGAGCACCTCGTGCACCTGCAACACTCCTGAGGATCGTGGAATTCTTCCGTGCTACATAACACGTGATGAAACCCGTGGGCTGCAAACGCCGTAGTTAAATGTCTGCCCTTATATCCCGCTGCTCGCCAGGCCGTGCTTGTCATCGCTACCGTATTATATATTCCTAAATCGATTCCCTTCAATTTTTCCGTCTACTTCAAAGTATAAGCCTCAAACGCTTTTGTCCTAGGTAAACCCCATCGAAGTTGTAATTCCTGTGTCATTAAACTCCCCCCCTCTAAGATATGAACTATTCTATTCTTACTTGAATTGGCTAAACCCAAAACCCGTTTCATAAAGAAAAATCTGGCTCTATCTAGTAACTGCAGTTCTGCTTCTCTCAATTTTTCCCATATAAGTGATATACCGAATGTTGCTATTGGTTCTATTTTAATTTTGAAAAGAGCGGAGGCGGTATGTATTGACAACATTTGCGGGCTCTTAATTGCTGCTGCCGTTCGGATTGCTTTTCCCACTCTGCTTTCTATATGTCTTCGGAAACTGCTACCATTCGACGTTATAGTGACACCCAGATAAGTACATTTATTTACAAATTGTATTACATTGCCCCTAGCTTGAATAACGTCGTTTTTTGCTAATCGACCCCCTCGTCGAAACTTAACTGCTACTGTCTTTTGCCAGTTTATGCTAAGCCCCATCTCGTCCATATAATAAATTATTCGTTCCAGTCCCTGTTTAACCCTAAATAGACTCCTACCATAGATTACAATGTCATCTGCATACATTAAAGTACTTGCCCACTCTCGAGTCTACCCCTGTCTCACCCGGTTGGGTAGCCCTCCCAATAATACTGAAAAAAGCAACGGGCTAAGTCCGTCTCCTTGAGCCACGCCGGTAGTTTGCTTTACTGTTCCCACAATCCCTATACCGTTGTCGATGCATACTATGCTCTCCCTAAGGATGGCCCCCAAAATTTTTAACAGCTGATTCGGAACTCCCTCCAAGGCTAGCTTCTCCATAATTATGTTTCTCGGCGCTAGGTCAAAGGCGGCTTTAAGATCTATAAATACCGCATATAACGGTCTTCTTGGCTCGGCTAGTTTCCCAAATCTCTGCTAGCAATTGGCGCAGGGCGTATGGGTCGATTTGGATTTTCTAAACCCGTGTTGTTCTTCTGGTACTGCGTTTCTGGTTTCTAGGAAGTGCTCAAGTCGATCTGATAATATCCCCGAGAATATCTTATAGGGGCAACTCTTAAGTGTTATTCCCCTCCAAGCTTCCGGCTCTGTTTCTATGCCCTTCCCTTTAGGTATAACAATGAGAGTATCTTCCTTCCACGCTTTAGGCATTTTCCCGGACGTTAGGCATTCATCGAATAGAGCTTTCCAGCATGGCGGCAGGCCAACGTTTGCTTTAAGTGTTCATTTCTTATCATATCGTTTCCGGCCGCTTTACCTCTAGGCGCTCTTTCGATTGCGCTGACAACGTCTTCGATTGCGATCTCGCGAACTACCCATTCCCGTGCAAGCTCTGTGTCTTTGTCCCAAGGCTCATTGTATAATATTATTTCTTTTGGAGTGGTGTCGGCTCCCTGTAGCATACCAGCAAAGTGCTTAATTAGTCTCTCAGTCTCCACTGGGCACTGCTGTTTTTTTTCTATGCTTTAGCCATTTGTGCGGGTGTTCCTCTGCCTCTCGTAACAACTTCCACTCCCGGCTTTCCCAGTACTTCTGTTTCTCTTCCTTGTATGTCCTTTGCGTCATTTTCTTTACCATTATAGCAAACGGCCTTATTACTGGAAAAATCTTTACGTAGTCCCTAGTTAGCCTGTTTGCATTTTTTGCTGCTCTACACCGCTCGTTAAACCAGGGCCTTCCTTTTTATTCTTGACGCGGAACTATTGCACTTGTGATTAGATTTACCAGTTTACGTTCATATGACTCTATGTGAATTTCCCCTGGTGGACACACTTCCCCAACTCCCTTTAAGAAAATCCCACTATCCAATTTTGTTCCGGTCCCCTGATGCAACAATGGAAGTGGACAGCGGCTGTACGGCCACTTTTCTCGGCGATTTTGGCGACATTCGTACACCATGAGCCAGACATTTTGTTAAAAATGGCGCGAGGTGAAACTACACTCTTTCGTGGAGGTTCACGTTATGTACCGCAGTATTACTACATAATTGCGGCTATACTTAGTCAACAACCCCCAATTTCCGATGCTATTTGGGCGCGATTGGATGAAGTTGCTGGGATGTCTGTGGTAGTTCGAGGCTACCGAAAAAGAGACAAATAGTGTGTTTCCCGTGTTGGAGAGCTACTCGGAAGAAGGCACATGCAAATACGGCCAATCAAGCTCGGCACGGGGAAGACAATTTGATGAAGTTTGAAAGACAAACGTGAAAAAGGAAACGGGTTATACATTGCACTAGCACTTGGATGGTACGGGCGGCCACGGCGGCGAACAGCCAAAACATTTAGACGTTGCCATAACGAGACTCATCTTTTATCGCTACGCCGAATTCATCTCCAGCACCGACATCACCTACAAAAGTAGACCAGGATTTTTTTACCGAGCCATCTACCCCAGCGAATCCGATTGCGTCAACACTTTTAGAAAAGCCTGAGTTATGCGACCACAAACAAGGATTATCGAGAGATGGCCGGGGAAAGCCATCGTTGTACGTAGATCTAAGTATTACTACATATATATATATATATATTAATACATATTTTATAGTTAGCGTGGGGGACAGTTGTCTAGGTGCCACGTGCTGGCGAACGTGCAGTGGAGAGGGTAGAAACGAGTAGGTACGAGAAACGTCCCGAAGATTCGATAGAGATGTCTACTTGTACCGAGACGAATCTATCGCATTCGAGATTAGTCTGTGAGGCAATAAATACAGCTGACACAAAGTGCAGAAAAGCACTACAGAAAATGTAGGAACACTCTACAGGTGACCGCAGGCGGTCGAGTTTTCATTCCTACGTACTCGGCCTGTCTAAGCTTAGACTAAGTCGATTAAGTCAGTGTGTACAGTTCACGTACATATTACATTGTCATATTGAACAAAATAGAGCAATGTGCTAGAATCATCTTTTCTTCTGAATGCATATTAAATACTGTCTGAAACGTAAAAACTTGTGTAAAATGAATATAGAAAAAAGTGTTTTAGTCAAGGAAAAGTAGTTTGAATCGTTTTTACACACACACAATAGACAATCGCTTATAGAAGTAGACCTGTGACTAGACGAGACCCTAAAAGGTAGAAGTCAGGAAAAACGTAGCAGGTAAACTCGGTATTGTTAGTGGTATAATTCACATTACTCTGCATGGCGATTTATACTTGAGAAAATTGTATACAAAGTTTGTTCCACAATTTTTAGCACCTAAGGAGATATAACAGTGCGTCCTAACACGTAATTGAAGCGGCCGATATGGACCAGAGTTTTTGTTAAAAATATCAGTAGGTGATAAAACTCATTCTTAGTAACTTGCTTACTGGATATTCGTTCTAATAAACGATTTTTCCAAGGCGTTCCACAGCCTCTTCGACCGGTCCTGCAAGCGTGTGGTAAGGAAATATACTTATGTTAGAAATATACCGTGTTAAATTTTGTTTTGAGATTATTACCTAAATTATTTCCAGGAGCTTACTCAACCGACTGTATAACTATATATATATATATATATATATATATATATACAGTCGGTTCAGTAAGCTCCTGGAAAAAAATATATATATAAATGAAAAGGAAACTTCTTAGGCAAATTTACCGTCGGACAGGGACAAGCTCTTGTGCGTGCTCCAGCAACCACTAAACACACGTTGGATGGCGTTAGCTGCCTTTCTTTGCTTGCTCGCGACGTCTGCTCTCCTGTGTGGCCTTCTTTTGTGACATCGAGATCGCGAGAAGCAAAAGTGCCAGCCTATGTTCTTAAATATTCAAGTCACAGTAAGAGCAATATTTCTTATTTATAAATACAAGTATAGATAATAATGGAAAAACATGTGTTAAATAAATAATATATATATATATATATATATATATATAGGAAGGCGAGTCCTGCCGAGTGTGCAAACGCATTGTAACTGATTATTAAATCATCACAAAATGTTCTATATATAATGCTCAGAACACAACTAAAAATATACAGTGCATTAGAATGCCTACTTTAGTTTAAATACACGTTTACATTTTTATTCATTTGCGTTAGTGTTAAATAACGAATCACCTTGCTGTTTAAAGTGGTTTGTATAATTATCACATCATTAGGTTCTACTTGTAAGTGTAGTACATGAATAAATTAGATAAACACCAAAACGTGGTTGTACCATAGACTCACGTAAGATCAAAATGTACTGTAATACACCTTTGCATTTTGAGGCCAAAATAACAACCTTATATCGAGTCGGGAATAGAGGAAGTTGGCATGACATCTTAGATAATAACTTTTAAGGGCCAGAGAAGATGTTTTTGACTAATGCGTAATGCAACTTGTGTTGGAAATGTTGCTCTTTTATGCAGGTTTCCTTTAACGACAAATCATTGTGACAGCGCGAAACGGCCTAGCATATCCCCAAATGCGCCACCAAAATGATCGCTGCTCGTTCCACACCAGCGTTGTACAGTGAATAGCTGACACCATTATGTAAAAGGAATTTTATTTTTATTTAATAAATAATTGTTATTTATAACAGATTGGCTTTGCTAAATATTGTAAGCAGCGTAATCACCTGGTTGCCACAAAAATGCCTGGTATTGCTCTAATCTCAATGGATTTATTTATCAGATTACTCAGTTGAGTCAGTTGACCAACGTTGACTAAAACCGGCGTAAGTTTCAGTCATCTTTATTTTTACTCAAGCTGGGTGTTACGTTTAGTTTCTCCCGCGAAAACAGTCAAAAAAGTGTACAAAGGGTGCAGGGAGCCTATCAGTGAATGGCTTGCTGGAGACTGATAGTTGCCCATTCATATTATATTTTCTAGCAGACGGCGTAGAAAAATAACCCGGACGAATATCGTAATGCACTGATGGGATGAAGAATGTACCTCATTATCTCAACCGACTGTTCTTGATTACGTGAAGAATTGTACAATTTCAAGGATATTTCTCACGGCGAAGGTTACTGCAGGTGGGGTTTAGGGCTCAATCCCGGATTCCCGCATACGATGACGTATTTGGACTGATCGACTTATTTATTCCTCCCGAGAAGCCTGGTCGCATACGCAACTTAGCTGTCAATCTTAACTTAAGACGCGCCTGCCCTAAAGACAGTCCACAAGCATATCCATTTTATATACCTCCGCAACAAGACACCATCACGTTCAGCTGGGCCGTTGAGCCTAATGATCACCATTAGGCCCTAATGAATCCTCCAAGGCCGCCAAGCCATCCGGACTGCCTGCACCGTCCGAATCACCACGGCTTCAACATCACCTGGCGTGCTAAGACTATCAGAGTCACCCTGTACCAGACCCGGCATGCAAGGAGGTTCCACCCAGGGCTATCCGGGGTCGCGCGTCAGGCCAGAATTGCCGGGCTGATTCATTCTACCAGTTAGTTCTCTCAATAGCCCGTTCATACGGTCAGCGCGGAGTCCCTCGCGTCTACGAATAGATTTTTTTCTTAGCATGTCTCTTACGCGCCCAGTATCAAATTAAAGTAAAAACAGTCTTTCTGTCGATTGTTAGTTTTTGGTTTGATAGTCTTGCTGTTGCTGCGCTCGCTATGGCCTCCCTAGTAACCGCCACTATCGTATCTGTTAAGTGAGTGTGTACACATTCTGGTATTATGGAATAAAGCAATTTGGAGTATCCCTCAAACGTATCCCTTCAATGTATAAAAGTCTGTTGATTCTGGTTCAATATGGAAGCATTCTGGTCATATTTGGTCCTGCTCAGGCGAGTGTGGGTTTGGAGTGGAGTGGGTTTATTGCTACTAAAAGAGCTGTTTGCAGTACAACCGTAAATGTGGAGCATTCGGCACTTGTTTAAACCATTGAATTTGAGCACATAACACAAAATACCTCGGTTTGCAGGTGTTACATATTTGTATTTCCGTTCTGCTTGCGAATTGCTGGCGAAATACTTTTGTTTAAATTAAAGCCCTAAATTAATTAAATTCCTTAATGAGTACTGACGCAGTTTAACACATTTTTCCAAGAAAGAAAAATACGAATATTGTGTGTGAATCTACGGTGAAAGAATGCCTGTGGCGGAGATTAGAATAGAACCATCGTGTTATTGCCTACATACGCTTAGCTACGTTTAGCAGAGAGCATGCACATTGCGCCTATCTGCTGTGACATTCATCGCGGTTTGTGCGTCACAGTGGGGATCACAGAAATGTTAATATCACATACTGCTATCAATCGCCAGTGCAAATATATGATAGTTTACAGATCAGCTGCATGTATCTTTATCTTAAATTTATTGCGTAGTGTGATGCAAAGTCCGCTGACTGTACATTTTTCCTACTATTACAGGCAAAAGTAAGCGTTGTGCAACTGATCCGCTGCCTTTTTATGTCTCACCAGAGCCGCTAAATCAACCGCATTAGAGCAAGAAAACGTGTATTCATCGTGTACGTTTTTAGCATAAAAGGCTTCTCCATATTATTTATCTGGCCGTTTTACTGCTTACCGATCAAGATGGCCATAGCACAAGACATACGGGCAATGTTTGGCCTTTTTGTTCGACGTAAGCGGATTCCTCCTGTAAACACACAATTTTACAGGAGAAGAAGCACAAAAAAGTTTTTCTTTGTGCGCCATTGCAAGCAATAGTGTCTTCAAAACTATACATTAAGCGCGTACGTCATGGCAGTAACTATCGCGTACCGTGTCACAACCCTAACTTCTCCGGATCTTGCACAGAAAGAAGCGACGCAAGATACAGTGAGCTCATTCATGTGTCTCCTGTGATGGTCGAGTAGATGACCGAAAACTGCCGGCTTTCAAAGTCAGTTTGTGCGAGTCAGATTTGATGGTGTAATAAACATCTTATTTTTATTACTAATAACGAAAATAATAATAATAATAATAATAATAATAATAATAATAATAATAATAATAATAATAATAATAATAATAATAATAATAATAATAATAATAATAATAATAATAATAATAATAATAATATAACATATGAAGCTAATCGTCTGCTACATGCCGACGAAGGTGGTCGCACGTGTCAAGAGGTCCGTGAAATTGTGACTTTTTGTTATAAAAAGAAGCATTTTATAAGCTCGATCCCAGTGCGGTAACCTGTTGGTGACTTTGTGCCTCGTCCAGAACTTGTTGCAGTGCGCATTCCATTTTAAGAGCGTAGGTGAGCCATTAGCTCACCCAGTGACTGCGGAAAGTCATCTAGTGCCAACTGACACGCGGAAATCGTCATCTCAGGGATCTTGTTACCTAAGCAGTTTACGTTCATCAACACACACAGGTGTAGGTGAACACAGGCGCTCGGTTAAGTGTCACACATCTACGAGAAGATCAGCAAAAGCCGTATTTGAAACAAAACAAAGCGAGCGGATAGAGGACAGGCTCACAAAGCTGATGGAAAGTGCGGCGAATGACGTCGATTACGGAGGTGGTGAGGAGGATATGGAGGAGATGTGCACGGGCACGTCGCACAACTCTCCCCCGGAGAATGTGACTGCCGAGTCTGAGTCACCTCCAGACGATAGCAGAGCTTGGCAGACTGTCGCTACAAGGAAGGAAAAGGCGGTAAAAGCTGCTATGAAGAAAGTAGCCAGAGAAGCAACAACAGGAGCTCCTGTTAGTACAAAGAGTAATAGTCGCCTGACTGTCGGCGATAGGGGGAATGAATGGCGACCGGAAATCATTTTCGAGAGCCCAAATGATCCTGAGGGTCTAAAAAAGTTGAGTTTACTGAAGATTTATACTGAAATAAGAGCAACGATACCTGGCGCGCATGCTCGTTTCACAGCACAGGGTAAACTTACGAGTCGGATCGCGCAGCCAGAGGACGAAACGGTGGCTAGGGCATTTACAAACGTATGCGGAATAACAGTGGCTCCGCTTACCGATACGAGTGCATTCTGGGGACGCATCAGCGGAATAAACACACAATTCCAAGAAGATGAGCTACTAGAGTGCCTGAAAGAGCAAGGCGTAGGTGAAGTAAGACGAGAAAAATTCACGGCCGCAAACGCCAGCGACCAAAGTAATGTTGTCAAAGTATGGAAGAACTCAGAAGGGTCCGACTCCGATTTAATGGACCTCCTCTGCCGGAGGTGTTTATAGCAGGTGAACGCTTTCAAGTTACGCTATGTGCAGGTTCGCCTCTACAATGCCCTTCATGCCACAAGTTTGGTCATAAGGCTGCAGTGTGCACTAAAAAAGCTAGCCCGACATGCAGGCGATGCGCCAAACCAGGACGCCAAATGTGGCAATGCCAAAAGAAACCACACTGCGCTAACTGTGGGGGTGCCCACTCAGCCAACGACAACATATGCTCAGTAAGGCAAGTCTACAGCGAAGCTCAACGGAAAAAGCTGTACGAGAAAGTTTCTACGCGTCTGCAGGTCTCAACATCGACTGAAGACTTTCCCGCAATGAATACGGAAAGTTCCCCGCCAGCAAACAGCAGCGATGAGCGTAAGTCGTACGCTGAAGTAACAAGAACTCCCAGCAAGCCTATTATGGGCAAAGATGGGAAGACGGTCGTGTGCCATCTTCCGACGCCTATAAAACCCAATACGGCCGACAAGAAAGCAAAACAGGTTCGTGGAGCTGAACCCAGGCGCCAATCTCCTAAAGGTGCTACACAACAACAAACGCCGCGATTAATCAACGGCTTCTTAAAGATACTTGGATTATTTAGGCCACTCATTTAGGCATTTTAGGCTTTCTGAATGGCTAAAGAAGAATCCAGTTGTCGATAATTTACTTCATTTTCTAGAGTCTGAACTAGAAAATACGTGGACACAGCCAACCCATACATGCGATCAATGTGGACGAGTGTTACGAACGCTGCAGGGCCTACGAGCACACACAACGCGGATTCATAGTCCAAATCGTTCCGCACTCACCTATAACAGAACAGAGCGACAGACAAACCAGGCTTCGGGAGATCTCCCACGTGACTTGTCATTCAGCCCTGCACTGAAAAACGATGGCCTCCTGCAACTCCTGGTCCAAACGCGCAAACACCTTCGGCTGATACGAATAATACCCAGGGGCGTCAGGAAACCATGCGCAACAGCGTTTGCAAGAGCACTGGGTGACTTCAACCGAAAGAAAGACGTAACATCATGGGTGAAGCTCTTGTCGATACCAACACTAATCTTTGCCCTTCCGAGACATAAAACTGACTCAACGCTATGCCAGCTAATCCGACGGAACATAAGAAGCCTAGAAAATACTAACCTTAAGATGTACCTCACAGAAGATACATATACAACAACGCACAGAACGAAAAGCAATAAAGACCACCGCGTAGGCCTTGCAGAGCGCAAGCTGGCTGAAGGCGACATACGAACCGCAGTACGTGCGCTGATGTCTTCTGACGTTATCGCCCCCGTCGAGCATAACACAGAGGAGGAACTTAAGCGCAAGCATCCCTGTGCTTAATAATAGTAGCAGCGATAATATAGAGGCAATGAATGAGCCTTCAATGGATGACCATAGACCCGTGTCAGACCTTCTAGTATTGGAGGCAGTGGGATCTTTCGCGCTAGCTTCAGGAGCAGGGCTTTTTTTTGTGGAGGAGGGTTAAATGCAGTTACGCACTACTGCTACGAGTAGGAAAATTCGGTCTCCATCTCGAGCTGTGTGGGACTCGACCCCAGCGGATGTATGTTACGCCGCTGAGACCCATACCCACTAAACGCACCTCCCCCCTTAAGCTTCACTCTCTGATGGCCCAGGTTTTCATAGAACAGTGCTATGAGCCATCAGGAGAAGTGGCGAGTGCCCTATCGGATCAATTGGCCGGGGTCGCTCACGGGTGCCCCCACCTGTCAGGCGCACTTTGTCCCAGCCCTTGCAAACCCGTTTTATTCAAAGTTGCGCTTTCTTCAGCCGTGCTGGCTTCAAAAGGATTCTGCCTTTCCGTGCATCTTATGTGCTTTGTCTTTAGCACCTCTTGTGCTATTTCCGCTCCCAGTTCCCATGCTTGGGTCGAACCCAGGATGTACTCCACGAAACATTTCAGACAGTTTCGTGGAGGGTATTGAACTTCAGGGTGGGTTATTCCCGCTCTGGACCATTTCTCGCGAATGTGTCTTATCGCTCCGGTTCTGGCCTCCCATGCCTGGCACTTAAGAAGTGTGTGTTCTGGACCGTCTTCCAGGGCATCTTCGCAGAAAAGAAATATTTCTGATGGGGCCTTTTCAATTCGGTGGAGGTATGATTGGAAGTTTCCATGCCCCGTGAGAATCTGTGTCAGGTAGAAGGTTAGATCCCCTCCCGGCCTTGCTATCCATGCCTGTATGTTTGGCAGCAGTTTGGTCAGGCTCTTTCCGGGGGCCCCGGAGGAAATGGCGTCCCACTCAGCTTGCCATTCTTCTAAAGAGGCTTTTCTTTCTCGTTCTTTGTCGATTTCTGTAGGTGTGCCAATGTCCCACAGCCGTTGTCTCTCGAACGCCTTAAGGTCCCAAGGAATGTCTCCGGCAAGCAGCAGAGCCGCATTTGTGCTGATCGTTCTGTACCCTTGTATTACCCTAAGGGCTGGATGGTTTACGGCCACGACACCTAAAATATATGCTAGACCAAACGATTTCATCTTCAACAAGATTGTTGGAGGAGCTCAGAGTTTTTATGGAGAACGCAATTAATGGTAGACTACCACCGTTCTGCCTCTCGATCTTCTACGGAGCAAACCTCACTGCCCTTCGGAAGAAAACAGGCTCCATACGCCCAGTTGCATGCGGACTGAATTTAAGAAGACTGGCAGCAAAGATAGCTTTGGCCACAAATAAGAGAGCAATACTTGCAGCGATAAAACCGCACCAGGTCGGTGTAGCAGTCAAGGGCGGAGCGGAAGCGGCAGTTCACGCCGCCCGAGCCTACGTTGAAGTAGAAGGACCGACGCGCGTAATGGTTAAGCTGGACTTTTGCAATGCGTTCAATTTAATCCGAAGAGATTTGCTTCTGCGGAAAGTAGAACAGCATGTTCCGGATCTACTGCCACTGGTCCGGCAAAGCTACAAAGAACCCTCACTGCTATCCTGGGATACGATGACGCCTATCGGTTCAGAAAATGGAGTTCAACAGGAGACCCGTTAGGACCCGCGCTCTTCAGCCTTGGTATATCAGGCCTGGTCACCCGATTGCAAAGCCCGTTCAACGTTTGGTACCTAGACGACGGAACACTCGGAGGACCGGCAGATATCGTAGCATCGGAAATACGCCAAAATAGAGAATTTTAACAACAAGGAGGCCTAGCTCTTAATGCAGAAAAATGCGAAGTAACTGCTTTCGGTGGATCCCACGAAGACAGAGCACGCGCGATGACCACAATATTAGAGATTCTACCTTCAGCGAGACAACTAGACAAAGCTGATATGGAACTACTAGGGGCCCCATTAGGCAGGCGAAGAATCCCTCAAGTGCTAAACGACCAAACAGCCTTTATCGAGGGCGTATCACCTTTGCTCAAGCAAATGCATCCACAAGCGGCAATGTGCGTGTGGAGATACAGCCTCGGAGCACCTAGTTTAAACTACATACTTCGTAGTGCACCGACAGATCTCTGCCCAGATGAACTTGAGGCATATGATACTTCTACCAGAGAGATCATGAGCGAGGTGCTGAACGTCAAGCTTAACGATGAGATATGGAAGAGGGCAAGTTTACCTATCAAGGAGGGTGGACTTAGCTTAAGGAGTGCAGTAGACCTGGCTCCAGTATGTTACGCGGCTTCGCTGAACCAGTTCGGAGCTCTGTCAGAATCGTTGGTAAGCCACGATGTGCAACAGCTAATTCACAAACATCGGGTGGAGGCTGAATGTAAGATCAGGATGAAATTGGACCCCGGCCCGTTGGAAGAACATCTTTATCAGCGCAAACTAGACGGATATAGTAGCAGAAAGCTAGCAAGAGGCATTCAAGACTCTTTGTGTACGCGCCGTGAACAGGCGGTTTTCCGAGCCGCCATAGATATTTCTAGTGGAGGCTGGCTTAAAGCCCTGCCATCTCCACATTTAGGCACCATGCTGGACCCAACCACTTTCCGCATGGCTGCTGCTATCAGGATAGGAGCTCCAATTTGCGAATCCTTTCCTTGCGCAGCATGCGGAAATGAGGTCGATGCCTACGGTCTACACCCACTGAGCTGTCCAAGAAGCTCTGGAAGGATTTCACGGCACATGGAGTTAAATGAAATCATCAAAAGAGCTCTTAGGAAGGCAAAGTTGCCAGCAAAACTAGAACCACGGGGCCTCGGACAAGACAACGACAAGAGACCTGACGGCGTGACCATACCATTATGGTGTCACGGCAAGTGCTTGGCCTGGGATGCTACAGTCTTGCACAGTAGCTCCATCGTATCTCAGCCATAGCTCTGTTAGCACAGGATGGGTAGCAGAGCACGCCGAACAGGAAAAGAGACGCAAATACGCAGACCTTGAAAACAGTCTTTACTTTGTACCGGTGGCTATGGAAACATTAGGACCCATCAGCAGTGGAACAGCAAAATTCATTCGGGATCTGGCCAGGAGAATAACAGCAACAACGGGGGACCAGCGCGAAGGCGAATATCTGAGACAGCTTCTGTCTCTCGCGGTGTGTAGAGGCAATGCCGCTTCTATAATCGGCGACATGGGATGAGCAGCTAAATACGTGCTTGAATCGACGCGACGCGTTCGAACCTCACAACTGTACTCTGATAACACAATAACGAATTGAATAAATAATAATAATAATAATAATAATAATAATAATAATAATAATAATAATAATAATACTATATGAAGCAGAGACGACTACGCTATCTCCTCTATTAAGACAGTAATGCTTTTCGTTTTTCTTTTAGTTTCGGTCATATAAACTTATAGTCTACCCAAACCCTTGTTTAGTTCGGAAACCATAAAAAATATGACGTTGTCACTAAGCCACCTTACTCGGCAAAACTTTGTTATGCAATCCCGTTAAAGTAAGGGTAGTAAGAATTTTTGGAGGGTTTGCATCATTTCAGAACGGCAGGCCAATGTCTAGGAATTAGCTAGAAACGCATAAAATTGAAAGCGTACATGAAATAGCATAATTAACAGCAACCTTCGTATAAAACCCAGAGTCAGAAATTCCTTCCTGGCCAGTTGCGGTCAATGTGCTTAGCTATGGTGCTGAGCAGTTAGATAAACTGCCACAGCATTCACCTCCTAATAGACAGTAATAACTCTAACAAACTGTTTTGTCATTTACACAATAAAACAAACAAATTACAACCTATTTAGTGGACGGTTACATCAAAAAGACATGCCTGTCTAAAAAAGCTGAACGGAGCATTCCAAGTTGCATTAATGCTGACATTGAATAACCAACGCGATGCGCAGCTGTCTGTGATCACACTCCATTTACATATACATACATACATAACATCACTTTTATTTCACATAAAAGGGTTGGTATCAATATACATACTTCTGTAAGACAATCATAATTAATCACCAAATAGACGAGCACTATTTGGATTATCATGGGCCCATTTGGCCATACGCCAAGCAAACAGTCCGTTCACGAATTCACCGCGGGCCACGGCTTTTGAGGTGATTGATCGTTAACTCCGTAGGTTATTGGAGCGTACATCAAAAAAGTGTCCTAACAAGTCACATTTTCGTAATTGATGTAGAACAGATAAGTTGCACTGCATGAAAAGTGTGTCGATACTTGGAACAACGTCATCTAACACGCTGTGGGGGCACCTGATTCGCAGGCGTCTTAGAAACATGTTTTGGACGCCATCCACCAACTTCCTATATTTGGACAGATAAGGCTCCCAGACGGAGGAGCAATATGTGAGTTTAGGAAGAACAAGAGATTTGTAAAGGCGAATGTACACATGTGGAGTAGTTAAAATAAAACAGCAAAAGATAGTATTTATTGTGCGCAGAGATGTCTCCACAACCTTGGTAATGTGAAGGCTAAAGTTAAGATCAGGCGTAATATATATGCCTAAGTCCCGGGTATAAGAGAGAGTCGGTAAAATGCAGTTGTCAATTTTGTAGTCAAAGTCAAGTGCACCATTTTTCAGTACAATGCATTTAGAGGGTGAGAGAATCATGTTGTTTTCAGAACACCATCGTGCAATGCCGTCGACGGCAGTCTGCAGAACAGCGTGGGAGTCACTAGAGCAAATAGGATATTAAAGTTTTGAGTCATCAGCATATTCAAGATATTTAACCGCCGGTGGCAGGTACTTATTTATGTCCAATACAAAAATTGTGTATAGAAGGGGGGATAAACATCCCCCTTGAGGTACACCAGATACTGCAGGATATGGTCGACTAAGTTTGTCACCAACCTTAACTCGAAAATGACGGTCGCTTAAAAATGCCTTCACCCATTGTACTGTACATGCATGGATACCTAGATCTTCCAATTTGCAAAGCAGAAGAGAGTGATCTACTCTGTCAAATGCGCTCTTTTGGTCAAAATAAACACAGTGAAACGGTTTTCGATCATTTATAAACATAGCCCAGTCCTGGGTCATTTCTAAAAGCTGTGTACATGTAGAACGGTGGGTAGTAAAGCCGTGTTGGGCAGGGTCAAGTAAGCGGTTTAAGATTAAAAACTGATTTAAGTGGTTAACTAAAATTTTCTCAAAAATGCAGCATGGTATTGAGCATTGCGAAACTGGTCGGTAGTTTTCAGCATTCATTTTCGAGCCTTTCTTGTGGATAGGGGTGACAAGACTGAGTCTAAAAAGGTCGGGCACAGCGCCGTCACTATAAGATCTTTCAAATATGAGTTTAAGTGGTTCCGCCAAAAACAACGCAAATTGTTTGTAAAAAATTGGAGGAATGTTTTCAGGTGTAAGGCTAGTCTTAAATTTAAGCCCAGAAAGAAGTGAATAGATTGCAAACTCAGAGAAGGTAACCAAGGGATCGCGATGAGAAATGTTGCGTGGGTTGTTTGCCGTTGAAAAACCTGGACCGGATGCACAGAACAGGGTAGAAAAATGTTCAGCGAGAGTCTCAGCTTTATGTGAATCAGTATAAGCCACCGTAGGGCCAAGAATGATGGGGGGAAGAGATTCAGTTCCTTTAATTCGTTCATTGTCATACCGAAAAAGTGAGCGAGAGTCCCTAATGTTCATTCTAGACTCATGTAAAATACGAAGTCTTTTGGTCACTTTCATTAGCTTGCGTTCAAGAGACTGAGATGCGGTACTACAAGACTTTAGTTTATGAGCAAGACGATTTTTGTAAGTCTCCATATCCTTGATGGAATCACACTGGTGAACCAGCGGAGTAAACGAGTTAATTAAATAAGAGCAATAGTCAACAAATTTGGTGTACATTACATTTACATCTGGACAACCCATGAAAAAATTTGCCCAGTTTACAACGTCAAGATGATTCGCAATAATAGCGGCATCCATTCGTTTGTAATCGAGCCGACCATTCGACGCCAATATGTCACTGACAGCAAGTACAATATTAAAACGTATGGCGCGATGATCAGATTTTATGGGAGGAGGGATAATGGCAACATTATCAATTGTATCTGAGTCAGTGGTAAGAAGAAGGTCAAGTATGGATCCAGACACATGAGTCGGTGAGTGAATTAGCTGGGATAGTCCATTTGCCAAACAGCAGGCTCTAAATTTCGATTCCATAGAGTCATTGAGAGTAATATGAGATTGCCAGTCAATTTTCGGAAGGTTGAAGTCACCTATCAATATGACAGTATAGTCTGTTTGACAACAGGTGTTTATAATGGCACATATATCATCTATGCGTTTTCCCCTCTGAAGACTGTCCCCCGAGGGAGATGCATAGCAGCAGACAAGACGAAAGTTGTCTTGTTTGGAGACTACGTCAAGGGAAACGTATTCACCCGGTAAGCTGAAATCGGCTTTTATAACACCTATCGAGTTTTTGACGAGTACACAGATGCCACCTCCACGCGAATCTCTATCTTTACGAAACACTCTGTATCTGTTCCTCAAGCTGATTTCTGCATCACGTATGCTTTCGTTAAACCATGTCTCACATATTAGAACAACGTCAACGTCATATAGCAAACAATAGCTTCTTAGTGCATCAATGGCACCTGGTTTGGCGGCAGACCTACAATTCATGTAGAGACAATTAATTGATCGCCGATATCTTCCCCCGCCGGCTCGATATCAGCTGATGTAGGACACGACTGAACATCAACAACATCACCGTCAACTTTCGATTTAATCTTCTCAGGCGCGATACGTCCAAAGTACGGCTTTATCACTGTACCATGTGACCAAAGTTTTGGGTCAAGAACAGCCCGTTCATCATCCTCAGAGACGAACAGGCAAAATGAAGAATAAGAGCTGTGAGCAGTATGAAGTTGCCATACTGCTAGGGGTGACTTGAGTTTAGGTTTGATGATATTGTACATATCGGTGGCAGTGACGTTGGGTGCAATACGAGACACGAACACCCTCTTCTTTATCACTCGTGCGACTGACGGAACAAGACCTTTGGAATCCGCAGTGCCAATAATGGCTTCGCGTCGTCTGCTAGTACTTCTCAGGCGCTTGGCCGAGCGAGATCTCTCTCTCCCCTGCACGTTTGCGGACGTGCCACTGTTGGAGACAGGACGTAAAGGGACAGTAGCGGAGACAGAGGGAATCGACTGTACATCTGTTTGCGAACAGGATCCTTGCTGTGTCACACTAGAGGACCCACGAAATTCGAAAAGCCGATCCTTCAGCCTTACGGCATTGGATTTCAATTGTTTGATCTCATCACAGGCCGACCTCAGATTCAGTTTGCACTGGTGAAGGTCTTCACGAACTTTACAATCACATTTTTGATGGTCGTAGGATATAGAGGTGATGTAGGCCGTTAAGCAAGCAGCGACCAGCCAATACTTAAACGCTTGCCGCAATCATTACTACTTCTTCCGCAAAGAGGATTAGAAGAAAGGGACAACGGAAGAGAGACAGAGAGGGGGAGAGAAAGACTTTTCTTGACCGCCTGTAATAGTAGTTGCGTTTTAGTAACGGTGTGTTATACCCTTGACACTACGAGTGATGTAAGTATTTTGTACAGAGTGCTTGTCAGTGCGATCCCTCAATAATGTGTCGGGTCAGTAGCGTCTCCCTTCCGCTTAAATATTGGGTTCAAGAAATTTTCCTCCACTCTTCAGGTATCTTACCTTGACTGAGGCAGTTATTACAAAGATTCGTTGAGACTGGACATATGGTATTAAGGTTTGATTTTAAGTGTTCGAAGCATATCTGGTCAGGTCCTGCATATTTATTGTTTTTATTCGCCTTGATTGCTTGCACAACTTCCGCTTCAGTAAAAAGTATGAACTCCCCTGGGCAGTTCATGTCGTGGAGTGTCACCTCCCTCTTTAATATGTTTGTAAAATGTATTTGCCACTCCTCGTCGCTAATTAGCGGGTTAGCTTTTTGAGTCTTTTGGGTAGGAGCAGCCAAGTATTCTTTACACTATTTCGTATCAATTGCAGGCGTTTATTTTCTACGTAATGGCGCTTCTTGGTCTGCACCATTTTTCAAAACATCTGCTTCATCTCTGCGAGTTGGCTAAGTCCATAGGGGTTCTTGTCGTCATGGCTGCATATAATGCGCTTAATCTCGCGACATCCTGCATTAAGCCAGGCTTTGTGCGTGTTTGATTTTGCCCATTGTCTGGTAGTAGCTAATACGTAAATTGCCCATCGTAACGTCTTTTCGGTGGTATTGATGTCGTCATTGGGTCGCATGAGTTGGATGGTCTGTTGGAGCATGTGCGCGTTTATTATACGGCTCAACTGTGGCATAGTTACCATTGCTATTGGATTTGAGTGCGCGTTAGCTCAAATATTACTTGGAAAGTGCTTGCGGTGGGCTGAAGGTGTGGACCTAAATTCACAAACAAATGTCCCCGACTGGAACGCTGGCGATAACACAATATTAACAGCACTTGAGCCGTTCCAGCTTAGGTATGTAGCGGCATCTTTCAATCTCTATTTGAAATCCTAGGTCTTCTATGCCTGCCGCCAACGCCTCGTGGCGTTTATTTTGCTTCGACACATCAGTTTGCGTCACCTGCAACTATGCTGTGTTTATTCGTGTTTACACATAGCATGACGCATTCTCCTAATTGATGTAATACATCTGTGACTTGCTTTTCTGGTGGGCTGTATATGCATACTAGGTAATAAGCGATTTCTCGCGATGTACACCGTAATAGCAGACTTCACTCAGTGGTCCTTACGGCTACACAGACTCCCTACTTTGGTCGCCCACTGCCCTGCGGTTTTACTACTTGACTGTGGAAAACTTGATTTGGAAAAATTATGTGAAATGTGCCCACTACAAAGGTCTCGGTTAAAAACATAAAATCGGCATTCGTAGAAAGTTGAGCCGTAAACGCCGTCCCCTGGTCCGTTACGATAGTTGTCGGACGTCTAAATCGATCAATTAACTTCTCTGAATAAATCGAACGACGAATCTCGACGCTGTTGAGCGTACCGGTTCTGGCATTACAAACTTCGAAATGCCGTCGATCGCGACTATAAGGTGCTCCTTGCTCGCCCCCTTCGGTAAAGGCCCAAATGGTCAACATATTTTCGAGAATTGCCGACGCTCCGGTGGGATTGGATTGAGCAATCCTTCTCGTTTGCCGCTTCTTGCCTTATCAAGAATACACTAAATACAGGCCCGCACCTCCTGATGAACATAGTTGTTCATCCGCGGGAACCAATAACGTTCTCGTATAATCCGCAGGATCTTCTGTCCCAAAATGGCCGGCGCTAATGCAGGCGGTGACGAAAATGTTTTTCCGGTACTGACGTGGTACGACGAAGATTTGTTGTGCCGCATCGCACCTTCTCAACTCCTTGTACTGCACCTGGCTCTGCAAGACGTGGCCCTGGACCAGACCGTTCTCGACGGGGGATCGCTGATTGGGCTCTTCTCTCAGAACGTCTGTTATCCGTCTCAACTCCGGGGTCGAGAAGGCAGCTTTACTGGCTGACAATGCTGACATGGAGATTTCAAAAAAAACGTGCAAAATCTAAGTAGTATACAAGCGAAGCACAACCCCTGACGGTATACCAGCTTTTGTCTATAAAAAGTGTGGCTACGACGTATGCGTTCCACTTTCTATGATTTTCCGTCGATCCCTGGGGGAAGAAACTGTACCTAGTCTCTTTCGGTGTGCTATTTTTGTAAATTAGCACACCGAGAGTGGATTAGCACCAGGTAAGATACAAATCATATGTCCGGTACACAAACGCGGACAAAAAAGTGATCCGAATAATAAAAGGCCAGTATCACCAGGCCTTATTTCGAAAGAACAATTTGCGTATCGTCCCGCTCATTCGACGCTCTTGCAACTGCTTGAGACCCAAAATGACTGGTGTCTGCTTTTAAATGAAGGAAGAGCATTTGACTGTGTGTACTTAGATTTTAAATCTGCCTTCGAAAGCACCACGCACTCAAAGCTGCTTAAACTTCTGCCGCAATACGGAGTTGGTAGTCGTGTAGTTAATTGGATTAGGGCTTTTCTGTCGGATAGACTTTTTAGAGTTAGGGTTAATAATTGCCTATCATCAACGGCAGAGGTCACATCTGGTTGTCCCCAGGGTACCATACTTGGGCCATTAATGTACATATTGTATACTGACTCTATGAAACACATAATATCTCGACATGTGCAGGTGAAGATATATGCTGACGATGTAAAAATGTATACACCTGTAGATAATGTAAATCATATTGTTTCTTTCCAAGGAACACTGGACAAATTTACAGAATGGTGCAAAGGACTTGATCTTAAACTGTCGGTGGATAAGTGTGCTGTCCTTCACTTTGGCCACAACAATCCTGCTCATATATATACATTGGGCACTAAGGAGTTAACTGCAAAAAGATCTATAAAAGACCTAGGTGTGTTAACGGCATCCAATTTAAACTATGCTCCTCACATTCTAGAAGTAGCAACGTCGGCTACGAGGAGAATGAACTGGATTCTGCGTTCTTTTGTGATCAAACAACCCTCTCTGTATGTAAGACTATATAAACAATATGTTCTCCGGATTTTGGTATATGCCTCACCTGTGTGGAATCTAGGTTATTCTCGTGATGAAAAGATACTGGCCGGCATTCATAAAAAGTTTGTTAAACGTGTTGCATATCGTTGTAACATTAGCGAAAACGATGTTAAATGCGACAATATTGTTGAAATGTTAGATAGAATTGACATACGCACGTTTACTCGCATATGTAAACGGCCCGAGCAAGCAGGGAGATTTTTTAACATGAATACCACAAACACTCGCTCGAGAAGGCTCCAGGCTAAAATGATTGCCAGGAAAGCGATTGTTAACAAAATGTTTGCATGGCGCTTAGTCCGTAAGCTTAACCATGTACAACCCGCCGCCTGAAGGCCGACTTGCGATAACCTTCGTCTGTGATCTCAATAAAGCCCCCCTGCTAAAGGGTGTGTGAATATAGTATAGTCTCTTTTCGCTAACAGCGGTCAAAATTTCATCAATGAGTGGAGCCGCATCGCACCTTCTCAACTCCATGTACAGCACCTCGCTCTACAAGACGTGGCCTTGGGCCAGGCCGTTCTCAAAAAAAACGTGCAAAATCCAAAGTAGTATACAGTCTCCTTTCGCCAACAGCATTCAAAATTTCATGAGCGGCATCGGAAAACTCGCCTTCACGGTCTGACGATTCAACGAACTATAGTCTACGACTAGTCGAAACTGGCCGGTCTTCTTTCTTACTAGAAGCACCGGACTCGCGTACGGCGATGTTGATCTCCGTTATCATACCAGCGCTTAACATTTGCTGTATCAACTCTCGGCACGCTTCGCGCTCTACACCCGACAACCGATACGGTTTGGAGGTCACCGGTCGGCTCCCGAGCACCTTCACAATCTCAAATTGCGCCAACGGGGTATGACCCAGCTGTTCCATCGACGTCGCAAAAACGACCGGATATTTGTCCAGCAACTCAGCCAACTTCACGCGAATGTCAGCCGGGGTACCCTCCCCAACCACGAAATCATCACAATCTATACGACTCATTTGTACGTGTCGAATCACTACTCCTGGCTTCTCGTTGTGTATCACCATCTGACAAACGTTTCCTTCCATAAGGGCTCTGCGTTTAATCAGTGCTCCTTCCTAGCCACATGAACGCAGACCGCCTGTCGAGAGGACCATCTGACTCCGCTGCTGCCCTTCGCAGCGGTGGGGCCCCCCTGCTCTGGAGTGGTCGAGCCTTCCTAATGGAGGGTATTGTATATTCTGGGGTGTAATCGCGTCTAATCGGTAGGGCGGAGTAGTGTGATACCTCCATACGGAACCCCGATAGGGGGAAAGGTGGGGGATCCGCTGGCCTGTCTATTCGGGCTAGCGGGCACTCCTGTAAGCCCGTGCGTAACCACGCGGGCGGCGGGAGTCTTAAGTATCTCTTTTTTTTATATACGACAGCACTCCATGCACCTTGGGGTCCAATGGATGCCCTAACCACCGAGCACTTCAGAAAAACCTTGCGAAAACAAACTTCTTTGCGAACGCTTGGGAACCTCCATTGAGACCGTATATACACATATATACACACATATATACAAACTTCTTTGCGAGCGCTTGGGAAGCTCCATTGAGACCGTATATACACATTGTTTATACACATATATACAAACTTCTCTGCGAGCACTTGGGAAGCTCCATTGAGACCGTAAATACACATATGTACATATCTATACACACATATATACATATCTATTCTAAAGCTAAAATAAAGACACGCACTTCCTGATAGTTTTCCTGTATTAAACTTCGCGTGGGGTTTCGCCCCTTGCTAATCACACAGTAATCTCACAAATATTTCTGTTCACTTTGCCACTTTGTTTCGCTTGCGCGGAGGCGCCTCGCCGCTTTCTCCTCCTCGCCGTTTCTGTTACACCTGCCTCTGTCGTCAGGCTGGCGACTGCCCGCCGCTTCCTCCGTGCCGTTCCTGTTCCATTTGCGCAGATGAGCTTTGCCGCCGCCTCTTCGCCGTTCAGTTTAAGCGCCTGCTCACCGTTTCTGTCTAGTCGCCTCCTCGCTGTAGGTCTTGAAATCAACGAAAACAGAATAGCGGCGAGAAACTCGTTAGCGTACTCGTTCAACGAACACAGTAGCCTCGTCAGTTGATGGTCTAGTATTGACAAAATAGAAAAAAAACGCGCATTGTCTATACATATATGCAAGTGTGGTCTTACCTTTAATTTGTTTGGATCTCTTCCGTAAAGACGTCATCGCAGCTTTCATTTTGTGCTTGTTCGACATCTCCCGATACGCATTCTTTTGACTGTCCTGCTAAACAATTACAGTAAGTATATATAATATCGGCCGAAAGTACGTTGCAATGGTATGCAATATGCTTATGGCGACATAAGTTTGTCGCACTAACGATTTATCTACACAATCATTAGCGACACATTCGCACTAACAAGAAAATTCAAATTAACAAGAAAATTGTTACATACCTTCCTCTTCCTGATCGGGTGTTGCCGGCTTGTGCTGAGTTTGGCTGGCCGGTTGGGAAAATAAAGGCGCTTGCGAGACCTCAGATGGTAACTTGTCGGGGGACGTCGATCTAGACGAGACTGTAGACCAAGTACTTCCTTCTACGGAAGGGAGATCTGAGCTGTCCTCATCTGTCGATGACGACCCTTGCTCTTCTATTTGTGTCCTCAGTTTGTCCATCACCCAGTCCGGGATAGTAACCCCTAAATCGTCAAGGTCGCCTTCACGTATTTTAAAGTACACCGGCAAGCCAGCAGGCAGCCTAGCTCGCAAGGCCCGCCGCCTCTGCTCTCGGCGTAAATCCTCCTCCGGTTCTGACGATAACTCCTTAATAATAAATATAAATATTAATTGTGTTAATGTTAAAAAAACACTTCATTATTTAGTAATGAATATAAATATTATTTAGTGTGTTAATGCTAAAATAAAGCACTTTGCCCTTAGACTAGTGACTAAGACTTTTTTTAGTCGCGTCGTATTACGAAGATTTTGCTTAAAAAACCGTAATTCAATAACACGTCAAAAAATGATGCATTTTCAAATATATGCAATCGTGGTTTTACGGGGTGACGAAACTAATGAAAAAATTGTATATATGCATATGCAGTGCTGGGGCACATACTAGCGAAATCTTACCTCAGAGGGAATATCGTCAGGAGTATGGGGCCTTTCCTCGTCAAGATCTGAACAGTCTATGGGCCCCAGGAGGAGAACACTTGCGCCGAAAAGCAGAGCGGCGGTCAGTAAGCTAGCGCCGCAAGCAACCGCCACCCAGCCCGCGAAGACAGACGACGTTTTTGCAGCGGCTACCATCACTTGTTTGCCTTCCGGTAACCTTGACTGTAAGACAGTAAAAGAATCACAACTGTAGCAGAGTGCCTATTATATTGTACTGACCTAGACTAATATTGAAAAAAAAAATCACACCTTATTTTCCTGCTAGCATACCCTCAGTCTTAATTTTCCTGCTAGCATACCTGCTAGCACACTTTCAGTTTCAACAAACTGCCATTGCGACACAACAGGTGATAAAGTAATACAAATGTATAGTCAACAAACCGCCATTGCGACACAACAGATGATAGAAGCAATGCAATTTAATTTCTGCAGAATTATTTCGTTTATAATGTCATGATATAGAGTCTTAATCCGTTCGATGCCTAAAAAGCCAACCAAAAATACTCACGATTTCTTGCCAAAAAATCGGGTAAGTCACCTCGGCCAGTGACTCGTTTTCAAACGGGATGATAATTACGTTTACCTGACTTCGCAGCCTCTTATCCACCACAACTCCAGAGGGCTGGTAATATGAAATAAAAAAAAATTCAAATTATATATATCCGTTGCGCATTTGTATTTATGGGGGTCCGTTACCCACACGGATATATAAATATATATATATATATATATACACGGAACAAAGGAACCCTTACGTTAAACCTTGGCTGAGGGATATATATATATATATATATATATATATACATATCTCAAACACGAGTATTGCTTATTATGTATGCGTGTATTAGACGTTGACCACACATTGAACTCACGGCGTGAACATCGATGTAAAGCCCGTGCTTGTTTTCGTCGGATTTTAGGCCGTCGAAGTGAGTAAGTAGTGCAGGGTCACCCCAGAGGAAGTGTGGGAGACTGAGGACGACTGGTAGAATATGCACATTTCTATAACTGTAGATGGGACTCACGTCATACGTTCCGTTCATGTAGGTCGGTCGAAAGCTTTTGCACCTGTGGTGAAAACCAGGATCACATGTTGTGTAATTACGCTACCTGTTTTGATTTTATAATTGTGTGGAAGAAACAAACCTTGTCCTAATATTTGCTAATAATAAGAGGAAAGCTTATCAAAGAAGCCTGAGGTATACTATTAAAGTCTAATTTACAGAAATTATGCTTAAAACAAGGCAAAACATAGAATAAGGCGCACGTTTTTGGCATTCCGCTTAAGAAATCCCGGTGAGCCATATATCGGGCTATTGGCTCGTAGCCAACGCTATATTGTTTCTGGAGGTGTAACGTCCGTGACACTGCGAATGTAGGCTCGAACACTTCCACGGTTGCCGGAGACGTACTAAAAGCTGGAAGGAGACTACTGCCTGCAACTACAGGAATTTCTAGCTTAGGTTATTATTATTAATAGTTTAATTACTATTACTATTGTACAGTACACTTTCATGGACGATAAAAATTATTTACTATAGGTTCTTATTATTAATAGTTTAACTACTATTACTAGTACAGTACACTTGTATGGACAATAAAAATTGAGTTAGTTACTATTCTATTGTACAGAACACTTATAGATAAAAATGGCAGATGCTTAGATTATTGTTATTATTATTACAGTACACTTATAGGGATGATAAAATAACAATACAACTATATACGCGTACCTACAATAGATAATATTTTGTTGTTATTATTGAACGATACAATTATATACATAATCGTGCAGAAATTGTTGATATTAGAGAGCTGATAAATTAGCCGCGGTGTATCAGCATGGATCACAACTCACTTTTTCCAATTATGTTGCCGCACGATTCATAGAAAGGCAGATGCCTGTAAATAAACTTCAATTAGCTAGGTATGTATGCTACAAATAATATACGATCCAAACATTGGCAAACACTGCATTAAAACGCTGTGTCGATAGTGTAGTGGTAAGTTACGGTCTTAAAATGCAGATCGAAAAGAAAAAAGCAGAAAGCCAGAACACCTAAGCGTTTGCCCCAAGTTCTGCTTTTGCTTATTCCAGTCTGACAGAAGGTCTACGAGGCATGATATAACTGTTCCTCTTTTTGTGCGTTCTCTTAGCAAACCATCATTCGATGACATATCGATGGTAATCCGATGGCAAATATTATTCTATTTATTCGATGGAAGTATTCTATTTATTCGATGGAATAAGCAACTAGTATTCTATCGATTGGATCTACTTTATCTATTGAATCTATTTTTCGAACTAAGCCCGTGGACAATGCTCACCTAGAGAATGCAGCGGCTACCTCGAACAGAACGAGCACCCCATACGAAACTAGATGCTGAATTATACGCTAAGGAATGTTTGTCTTAAACTTTGCCATTCATATATTGTACTTACGTTTTTTCATTGACTGTGATGATCTGATTGACAGAGCCGGGTTTTGTGTGAACCGTATAATTCCATAGTGAGGTTGAGTTCATTTGTCCAAACCACGAAAATAGCTTCTTGTTCTCCAAAACCCACGCTCGATCAAAAGACTGATCGGTTTCCTTAAAACTGCATAAAAATAAATATATATATACATATATATATATATATATATATATGTAATATATATATATATATATATATATATTATGTATAGTATATATGTATATATATGTATATATATATATATATATATATATATATATATATATATATATATATATATATATATATACTGAAATGCTTACCCATCAAAGAAGTATTGTTTGATGCTGACGTTAGAAAAAATGCTGCCTTCCGCTGACCTCGTCGTATTTGAGTCGGGGTCTAGAAGCAGGACCGTGAAGTCTAGCGTAGTTACCACGTCGTCTAAAGTACCATTAGACTTACTTGCTTCGAAATGGTAGTAAGTATTTTCCGCGAGCCAAAGGGTTTCACCAAACCAGTGGAGAGTCCTTATAGTCTCCATCCTAAAAACATAGCACTGTTAGTAAGCTAGGTATAACAAGCAACTATAAACTAATTAATAATGCCATTAAGAGATCTGTCACTTTAGCCATAGGAGTGATATGCGCAGTTTTTGAAGCTATGCAAATATTGTAAGAACCAGCCTTAGTGCTGCGAGAATTCTAAAGCCTACCTACAAAGCAACATACTTAGCCCTAGCATTTTACTAAACGTAAATTCAAGCAAACGCAAAGTCAAATATTTACCACTAAAAGACAAATATTTACCCGACTTTGCATACCAAAATGGTTTCACCATAAATATGCTATCACGACCCTGACGTCAGGTTTATGCAACCAACCGTATCCTATTTACAAACCAGACGCCTATAAGAGATATTTCGAGATAGTCAGCTTGATGATAATAACATAAAACGTGGCATTGAAATAAAAAGAGCCCTTATCGGGAACGCAAGTCAAAATGCATACCATAATAACAACTATAAATTCCAGAACATGCTGCAGACTAACCTAAACACGTATGGGCCATGCTCAGTCAGGGCCGCTTTGTTTGTTTTGTTCTGTAGCCAGTCCTCAGAATTCGTTATATTAAATACATAAAGATTTAGGTACGAGGGAGCTGGAGGACGAGCATGTATCTCCGCCAGCTTCGAACCCTTACTCAGGGCCGGAGGCTCACCAGGCTTCATCTCCAATGTCATAACCACCCACAAGCACATAGCTGACGCTAGTGCTAAAATGCCCAAAACTGAAAAAAAGCAAAAAGTTTACCTCACGACTTAGTACTAGGATTGTAAGCGAGAAACATTTTTGAAGACAACATTGCACGAAACAGTACACAAGACCTCAAAATAATGTAACGTAAAGCGAGAAACGAAAATTTTGGGGCTCCCAAAATGTGTCTGTAAAAAATAATGGCAGGATTTGACCGAATGAACAACAATTTTTTTGTAGCAAGAATAATCTGAACGTTAAACTGTGAGAAACTGAGTGCTGCATAATATATAACATAATATAAGCTGTACCACTGCATTTACCACAAAGTTGTTAGCACAATGTTGAGACCAATGGTCTCACTGCATTTACCACGAAGTTATTGGCAAAATGTGAAGACCAATGGTCTCGTGATTATAAACTGTACCACTGCATTTATGATTTTGTATGTGTTGAATCATCCTAAAA
Source organism: Dermanyssus gallinae (assembly GCA_003439945.1). Classification (NCBI taxonomy): domain Eukaryota; kingdom Metazoa; phylum Arthropoda; class Arachnida; order Mesostigmata; family Dermanyssidae; genus Dermanyssus; species Dermanyssus gallinae. The sequence goes on from QVRM01001641.1 coordinate 110,069, forward strand.
ACATAACGTGCAAACTATATGTTTGCTAACAACCATGTATATAATTGTATACCCTACTGTATGAATATTATGCAAACGTTGCCGAAACAACCAAAAACATGATAAAATTAACCTGCTCAGCAATAAAATGGCCACCGCAGGCCGACCACTTAGCCGTACAAAACATTGTACTGCTAAGTGCGTAAACGGCATAGCTCAGAAAAGTGAAATAAAAGTAGTCAAAGATAATGCAATATACGTGCCATATTTATGTCGTCCACATAAACCTAATATTGTGTGTAAATTACTGAAATGTGGACGTTTCTAAACGTGCAAACTATATGTTTGCTAACAACCATGTATATAATTGTATACCCTACTGTATGAATATTATGCAAACGTTGCCGAAACAACCAAATACATGATAAAATTAACCTGCTCAGCAATAAAATGGCCACCGCAGGCCGACCACTTAGCCGTACAAAACATTGTACTGCTAAGTACGTAAACGGCATAGCTCAGAAAAGTGAAATAAAAGCAGTCAAAGATAATGCAATATACGTGCCATATTTATGTCGTCCACATAAACCTAATATTGTGTGTAAATTACTGAAATGTGGACGTTTCTAAAAAGAAACGACGAGTTCAGCTATGACGAAGGTGCGAAACGTGATCAGATAAACTCACCAGTTGTAGCCACGCAAGAGTACTTCATATCGAACGGTAACCGGCGACGGTACGCAAGGCACCTTCCTCAGTCTGACGGACGGACTTGAGCGACCGATGAACTCGATGAAAACGAACCAGTAGAGATGGTGCTAACTTATCTCCAGCTTTCTCGTGACTTATGCCAGCGATATCAGTGCTAAGCCGAAACGATGTACACCGATTCAGAAGCGCGGCACAACGACCGGACAACGCACAATCGCTAAGCAGAATCCGCGGCACGGAATGAATCAGTATCGTTTTGTTGTGTCATTTTTCTTCTACTTCGATTGTCGTTATAGTAGCGATAGATAGGGGATAGATAGGTGTGAATACATAATGAAGTGTTTAGTAATTTGTATTACCTTAAATAGATATCGCCGTCCCTACGTAAATGCCAAACTATCCAAAAACATTACAATATTAATTAAATTATATCTTTTTAAATATGAAATAAGATTGCATTGTTTTTAGAAAGGTATACTGTACTAAGCCACCTCGCTTTACCATTTTAGGGTACAAAACATTGTACTACTAAAAGCGTAAACGGCGTGGCTCAGAGAAGTGAAATAAAAGTATTCAAAAGCTATGCCATGTCGTCTACATAAACCTAACATTATGTGGCAATTACTGAAATGTGGACATTGCCAAAAAAAGAAACGACCAGTTCAGCTATGACAAAGGTACGAACCGTGATCAGATAAACTCACCAGTTAAACCACGCAAGAGTACTTAATATTGAACGGTAACCGGCGACGGTACGCGAGGCACCTTCCTCAGTCTGACGGACGAAGTTGTGCGACCGATGAACTCGGCTAGCTTGTTTCCAGCTTTCTCGTGACTTATGCCAGCGATAGCAGTGTTAAACCGGAACGCCGGTTCAGAAGCGCGGTACAACGACCGGACAACACACAATCGCTAAGCAGAATCCGCGGCACGATAGTTTTCTTCTACCAGGAACCGTCTATTGTCGCTATAGTAGCCATAAAAAGAAATAGATAAATGTGAATACATAATGACGTGTTTAGAAATTTGTATTACCTTAAATAGGTATCGTCGACCCTACGTAAATGCCAAACTATCCTACGTAAATGCCAAACTATCTAAAAACATTACAATATTAATTAAATTATATATTTTTAAACATAAAATACGATTGCATTGTTTTTAGAAAGGTATACTGTACTAAGCCACCTCGCTTTACAATTTTAGGGTACAAAACATTGTACTACTAAACGCGTAAATGGCGTGGCTCAGAAAAGTGAAATAAAAGTAGTCAAAAGCGATGCAATATACGTGCCATACTTATTTATGTCATCTACATAAACCAAATATTATGTGGCAATTACTGAAATGTGGACATTTCCAAAAAAACGACCAGTTTAGACCAAACTCACCTGTTGTGGCCACGCCAGAGTACTTAATATCGAACGGTAACCGGCGACGGTGCGCGAGGCACCTTCCTCAGTCTGACGGACGGAGTTGAGCGACCGATGAACTCGATCCTCAGTCTGATGGACGGAGTTGAGCGACCAATGAACTCGATGAAAACGAACCAGTAGAGATGATGCTAGCTTGTTTCCAGCTTTCTCGTGACTTATGCCAGCGATAGCAGTGCTAAACCGAAACGCCGATTCAGAAGCGCGGTACAACGACCGGACAACGCATAATCGCCAAGCAGAATCCGCGGCACGATAGTTTTCTTCTACCAGGAACCGTCGATTGTCGCTATGGTAGCGATAGATAGGAAATAGATAGGTGTGAATACATAATTGTCCTGTACTAAGCCACCTCGCTTTACAATTTTAGGGTACAACACATTGTACTACTAAATGCGTAAACGGCGTGGCTCAGAAAAGTGAAATAAAAGTAGTCAAAAGCGATGCAATATACGTGCCATATTTATTTATGTCATCTACATAAACCAAATATGATGTGGCAACTACTGAAATGTGGACATTTCCAAAAAAGAAACGACCAGTTTAGACCAAACTTACCTGTTGTAGCCACGCAAGAGTAGTTAATATCGAACGGTAACCGGCGACGGTACGCGGGGCACCTTCCTCAGTCTGACGGACGGAGTTGAGCGACCGATGAACTCGATGATAAAAACAAACTCTTCCTCAGTCTGACGGACGAAGTTGAGCGACCGATGAACTCTATGAAAACAAACTAGTAGAGATGGTGCTAGCTTATTTCCAGCTTTCTCGTGACTTATGCCAGCGATAGCAGTGCTAAACCGGAACGCCGATTCAGAAGCGCGGTACAACGACCGGACAACGCACAATTGCTAAGCAGAATCCACGGCACGATAGTTTTCTTCGACCAGGAACCGTCGATTGTCGCTATGGTAGCGATAGATTGAAGATGGATAGGTGTGAATACATAATGACGCGTTTAGTAATTTGTATTACCTTAAATAGGTATCGTCGTCCCTACGTAAATGCCAAACTATCTAAAAACATTACAATATTAATTCATATTAATTAACTTATATTTGTTTAAATATAAAATACTATTGCATTGTTTTTAACTATCTAAAAACATTACAATATTAATAAAATTATATTTAAAAAAAAATACTATTGCATTGTTTTTACAAAGGTATAATGTACTAAGTCACCTCGCTTTACAATTTTAGGGTCTAGAGTTCTGCTGAATCATTATGCTGTCATAATAAAGCACAATCATATGCTCTCTCAATATACTTCTTAACATATGCAACAAAAATTGCGCAGGACTTAAACCATACCGTCAAAAGCAATGGCAGGATCTGACCGAATGAACAACATGTCCTTGTGGCAAGAATATTGATAACATTAAACTGTAGAGAACAATTATGGAGCTATATATAATAGCTGTACCGCTGCATAAAACATAACATAGATTATAAGCTGTACCACTGTATGTATCACGAAGTTAGTGGAAACTGGGAGAACAGTTATGGAGCTATATATAATAGCTGTATCGCTGCATAAAATATGACATATATTATAAGCTGTACCACTGTATGTATCACGAAGTTATTGGCAAAATGTTGAGACCAATGGTCTCGTGATATATATTATAAGCTGTACCACTGCATTAATCATGATTTTTTGGATGTAAATACTATAGGAAAACTACAACAAAAGCATCCACAAACACGAAAATAGCTCATTGTATACGTTTACGACGACCGGCTAAAGAGGAGTTTAATAGTAGATGGGCACTTTTAATGTATGAATAGTATGCCAACGTTGCCGAAACATAGATACATGATAAAATTAACCTGCTCAGCATTAAAATGGCCACCACAGGCCGACCACTTAGCCATACAAAACATTGTGCTACTAAACGCGTAAACGGCGTGGCTCAGAAAAGTGAAATAAAAGTAGTCAAAAGCGATGCAATATACGTGCCATACTTATTTATGTCGTCTACATAAACCAAATATTATGTGGCAATTACTGAAATGTGAACATTTCCAAAAAAACAAACGACCAGTTTAGCTACGACGAAGGTACGAACCGTGATCAGATAACTCACCAGTTGTAGCCACGCAAGAGTACTTAATATCGAACGGTAACCGGCGACGGTACTCGCGAGGCACCTTCCTCAGTCTGACGGACGAAGTTGAGCGACCGATGAACTCGATGAAAACAGCCGACCGATGAACTGGATGAAAACAAACTAGTAGGGATGATGCTAGCTTATTTCCAGCTTTCTCGTGACTTATGCCAGCGATGTCAATGCTGGCGACCGGACAACACACAATCGCTAAGCAGAATCCGCGGCACGGAATGAATCAGTATCGTTTTGTCGTCTGACGGACGGAGTTGAGCGACCGATGAACGAACTCGATGAAAACAAACCAGTAGAGATGGTGCTAGCCAATCTCCAGCTTTCTCGTGACTTATGCCAGCGATATCAGTGCTAAGCCGAAACGATGAACGCCGATTCAGAAGCGCAGTACAACGACCGGACAACACACAATCGCTAAGCAGAATCCGCGACACGGAATGAATCAGTATCGTTCTGTTGTCCCATGTTATAGTCTTCTTCTACGAGGAGCCGTCGATTGTCGCTATAGTAGCGATATATAGGAGATAGATAGCCAAGTAGCCGCGAGTGTGCCGCTGCCAAGTCACTCATCTGAAGCCACGCCCCTAGCAGGAGGGCGCCAACTGACCAATCAGAAGACGAATCAACCTTTGTAGTAACCAAGAAACCTCATAGCAAAAGAGACGACTGACATTTATTCTCGTACGACAACGACGTTGCTCAGTGCCACCACGTGGGCGTCGTGTGTGTAAATTAGACAGCTTCTCAATAGACCGGGCCCGGGTATCTGACGCGCTAACCTGTTAACCGCGCTTGTAGAAAAGACGCGGTTTGGCGGATCTCTTTTGCGCAGCAACAATATAAGTCGTATCGTACATATTCCGTTAGCAACGTTAAGAGATGACCAACATGACCATGAGCGATAGAGCGGCTACGGCGCGCGCGCAGAAGCAGCAACTAGGTCGACGAGCAGCAACGTCGTGAAGCATTATATATACATATATATATTCTTCTAAATCATAATACATTTTGAATATAAATTTAAAAATAATAATAAAAAAAGATGACCAACACGTAGTTTGTTTATGGCCCAGACTTTCCTTTGAACTCAGTTTTGTACCATTACCGTTAGCACCTCACTGTCTGTCTTAGATAGGTCGATTTTAATCAGAAATGGCGAACGCGTGTTTTTGTAGAATGTTTTCTACGATTAGCCTGCCCTATCTTCTCCAGCCAGGCGATTTAATTTACGTTGTTTTAAAATGCGTTGGCTTAAATTGGAATTCCAGAGGAGAGCGTCGTTAAGTTTACTTATTGGGGCTTGAATACTCTAAATGCTGCGAGTGCACTTTTAACGTTCGTTTGTCCGGTGGCCGGAAGTATAGAGTGAGAAGGCTATGGCACGCACAGTAAATGTTTTTGGCTTTTGAAAGTAATATTAAAATTGATTTCAACAGATTTGTTTTTATCTCACCGCTGTCTAAGGTATTTATGACCGCCGAACGTGCAATCGCACCGTGGAACATTTTTGAAACATCAGTTGCTGTAAATAAAGTGGTCACTACAACATTGCTAGACTTAGGATGAGTAACTCTTCTTCTACTAGTTTTTTTTTCTCCCTTCTATATGCACGCAGATAGTAGCTTAAATATCACAAATGTAACCTGTTGCAGTTGGCGCACATACAATACATAATTCTTTTTAAATTTGCATCTTGCTCTAGCAAAAGATATTCCAGCAAATGTGGCTACATTTTGTTATTTTCGTGCAAAAACCCTTTTGTTATTACAAGCACTTTTACGGATGGATCTAGTTCGCATTCGTATCTAATTTCGATTGGAATCATTATATGGAACTGCTAAGGACAGCTTTGGACCAAGCATCGTATACATGGTGTGTTCAAAACGTATCGCGACTTTTGTGTTTTTTCAAAAATTATTCATTTATTCATGAATATCTATTTTGTCCCCTTCAAAGTAATCCCCATGAGATATTATACACTTGTGCCAACGGTTTTTTCCAATCTTCGAAGCACTTCAAAAAACAATTTTTTTTTATCTTGTTCAGCTCCTCCTTCGATGCCGTCTTTATCTCGTCAAGCGTAGCGTAACGTCGTCCTTTCATGGGCCTCTTCAGTTTAGGGAACAAGAAAAAGTCACAGGGGGCCAGATCTGGGGAATACGGTGGCTGCGGCATCATTAGTGTGTTGTTTTTGGCCAAAAACTCGCGCACAAGCAACGATGTGTGAGCAGGGGCGTTATCGTGGTGCAAAAGCCAATTTTTGTTCTTCCACAAATCCGGGCGTTTCTGGCGGATTGCTTCGCGCAAATTGCGCATAACTTGCAGGTAATATTCCTTATTGACCGTTCTACCCTGTGGCAAGAACTCATGATGCACCACGCCCCTGCAATCGAAGAAAACTGTCAGCAAAGCTTTCACATTCGACCGAACTTGGCGCGCTTTTTTCGGTCTTGGTTCGTGCGGCAGCTTCCATTGAGATGATTGAGCTTTGGTTTCCACGTCATAACCATAAACCCACGATTCGTCACCAGTTATGACCCTCTGGAGCAAATTTGGGTCGTCGCGGACAGAGTCCAACATCTCATTAGCAATGTTCATGCGATGCTGTTTTTGGTCGCAATTGAGCAATTTTGGTACGAATTTCGCGGCGACCCGTCTCATGCCCAAATCATTGATAAAAATCGCATGGCACGAGCCAATCGATATGTTTAGGTCCTCAGCAACTTCTCTAACGGTGATTCGACGATTGGCCAATACCATTTTCTCCACTTCATTAATTTTTTCGTCTGTTGTTGAAGTGCTCGGGCGTCCGGCACGCTCTTCGTCGTTCACATCTTCTCGGCCTTCTGAGAACATTTTGTACCACCGATAAACGTTGCTTCGGTCCAAGGTAGCTTCTCCGTATGCCACAGTCAACATTCGGAATGCATCCGCGCACTTAATTTCGTTTTTCACACAAAATTTGATACAGGTTCTTTGATCCATTTTTTTGAATAGGTAAAAATCGAAGACGATCCAAAACACGTGCAAGCAAAGCAGCTGTCAACAATTAAGTGAACATTCAAAATGGCCGAGCTTGTCGGCATAAGTGAGAGACATGAGTACCAACATAACGCCACAAAAAAATCGAAATTCGAATATACGTAACCCGCGAAAATTTTTCCCCCCGCGATACTTTTTGAACACACCGTAGGCAACAAGAAAATAGTGATGCAAATACACCACACGCCTCAAGAACAATAAGGCCTTATTCTTTGTGAGGTTTCGTCGAATTCATCGTGTTAATGTCAATATATCTGAAACGCATGTGTGTAGTGTCGACCACCCCCATGACTGGCCGGCGACCTTTACGAGTTCGCCATTCTGTCGCTCATGCAACACACGTCCAATGTCGCCCCAACGTCTACCGACTCATTTTTTCTCATGCCTTATTATATACGTACTCGCAGATTGCCCGCGCATTTAGTGACTTCCCGCGCCTTCGCTAGTAGGATGGCGGCATTTTCTATTTGGCGCCACGTAATTAGCTTGCTTCGGCATTGCCGCCAACCGACGCTGTCTATGTCCGCGCTGCTTAACGGACACTGCTATCCTACAGTGTGGTCTTGCTCATTGCCGTTGTTGAATGTCTTTATTGATTTAGCGTAAAGCTCTACTCAGAAATAGTCCTTAAAATCAACTTTTGGCACAATAAGTAATGATGCTTTTAGGTGCCTAATTTCGTGTGTGATGTTCTGGTATCGTGAGAGGGAGGTAAAACTTCTTGTATTAAACATAGGACGGAACTGCGAAAAAGAGACAACCTGACTTAATTGGGTCAACGATATGTTTCACATATATTCTAAGTAGGTGTAAGTTATAACGTAGCATTAATTAGCGATACGAATACGACGTAGTATTATTTATTAGTCGAATTCACTCGAATCCTTTGTGACATGAGGACATTTCCTGGACATTTCCGAAATGTCGTTTGAAGTCGTTTCGTTCAATGTATCTTTAGGTTTTTAAGCCGTATCTATGTACTACTCGGTTTAAAGATCTGGTTGCCAACAAACAACTTTAAGGAGACTTCATTCGAAGTCCCAAGAAAATGCCATGTTCATACATGAGACCCCATAAGTGATGTGCGATGTATTTATTGTCTGGTGTCAATTGCACCGTATGCTGTAGCGTTGATATATCACAAAGATATTTGCTTGTGCGTGTATTATATTGTGACAATGTTCTGTTACGCTAAGTTAACTGGAGAATGTAGACTCTGGCGGTCATTAAGCCATGCTTCTCGGTCTATGTATTCACTCAAGGGGACGCCGCAGCGTTTGTATAGTAATAACGCTAAACGATAGAATCGAATCTTCTCGAACATTCGGCATCGAAAAGTTTCTTTCTACTCGTCCTCTTCGCTGATTGGTCGGTTCAAACTACGCATCGACACGGCGTCCGTTGTCTCCGGTGGTGGTGCCGCCACTGCGAATCAGTTAGTTATGTAGGTCTGACGACAACGACGATGTTAGGGTTGTGGCCCCACGAGTCGGCGGTGCACGTGGTGGCCGCGTAGTTGGATTATCGCCATACTGGTCAAAACGGAAACCTCGTTACAATATTACTAATATATCACACAGAATTATAACTTGTTTATTCACATCTTTCTCGTGATAAATGCTACTCGTTATCAGTGTTAAATCCGATCGATTTACTGCAGATTTACAAGTAGTATTTACAAGCAAAGTAAAACGACCAGGCAAAACACTATCGCTATGCATACACAACACGGAAATAACTAATGTTGCTTGGGTGTCTCATTTAACAGCTTGCTTCCACCCTCACAACGAAAAACATCTCTCGCATTTGTTGAGCCAGAGACCACTAATTGGCAGATCGGATAACGGGCGACCTCGCATTAATCAGGAAACTTCATAGAACATATTACTGACATTCATTTTAATATGACAACATTGTTGGCTAATATTTCCATTATTTGGTTGAGTGTGTATGCATGTATAATGCAGCAGTTATCTGACGCTAACATGTTACTCGCAACTTGTAGAAAAGATGTAAAATGTGGATTGCTTTTACGAAGTAATACAGCGTAGCAATATAAGTTCAAATGACCAAAAGACTTATCACATCTATAAATTGCCAGGAAGTCTGGGTGTTTAAACAAGTTTCGGAGCTTTTTCTATCCGTTGTTTTGCGTTTAACAAAATGATTTCACATATATGGGCGCGTCCGACAAAAGGCTCACACCGCTTTTAATATGAACGTAGTGCTAAGAAACAGCCTGAACACCTCACCTTCACGATGTTCTCCAGCAAGCGTTGCCGCATTACTTTGTTCTTCTCGTACGAAAAAAGATATCGTTATATATTTGCAAGCGTTTTTGCAAATGACTCTCGTTTACATGTTTATTGTAAGGTGTGTTTTTATTTGTTTCTAGAGGTTTACAGCTGTAGCTAGCTTTAGAAGCAGTAATGTTGCCTTGCATCTCCATAAATAACCGACTCTTACAAACAGCTCCGTTATTGGAATCGCTCTATGGAACCGCTAAGAACCGCTTTTGAGCCAAGAATCTTAAAAAGCAGCAAGCAAATACAGTGATGCCAATACGGTCACACATTCACACAAATAATACTCTGCAATTCATATACTTTAAATTCCAAGCTCAATTACTATTTTTTCCTATTATGAACTACTTCGTCCAAACAAATGCACATATAATATCAATCAGTGTGGTACCAAGTCTACATATATATATATATATATAGACTTGGTACCACACTAATTGATATTAGATATAAATATATATATATATATATATATATATATACAGGGTGTGTACATTTTGTGGGCCAAAACGCTGGGGGGTCAAGCTCGGTGAGAAAATCATTTTTGCCATTGGGCACATTAGGAATTATACCCGGCCTTAGCTAGCGCAGGAACTATTGTAATATCAAGAAGATTTCCATGACGCGTGCACAACCAATACGAACGTACATCCTAAGTGAATAATTTTGGTCCCAAATTGGTAGAGCTGACGTCTGTAGTTGCAACGCAACTCAAATCTCCCTATGGCCATATCGGGTGTGAGTGCGCATATGCAGCTACTATGCTCGCATTCTTTGTCAATCAAGTTACTCGTCAAACCGGAAAGTAGCCCGAGCATAGATAGCGTCGGTTGTGTGTTATGGCGAAGCAAGCTAAAGGCATGGGGGAAATAGAAGATACCGCCACCCCAGTAACGAAGACGCGGAAAGTCACAATGCAGGGGCAGTCGGTGATATTGTGATGAAGTTAGACACAGTGTACCAACAGAACAGCCAACCACTGGCGCCGTCGATGTCAACAAAGCATCCAATCCAACGTACACCGCGACGACATCATCAGCATCATCATCATCAGACCTACGTACCTGACCTACCAACGCTATGATAATGCGTAGTTTAAACAGCCAGCTATCAAGACGAGGACAGATGGAACATTCGAGATGCCGAATGTTCGAAGGATCCGATTCCATCGTTTAACATTATTATTTCTATAGAGGAGTACAAGTTGTGCACCTGCCGGTTCTGCCTGCCAAGGTGTGCCAAGTACCATGCAGTGGAATGCACAACGCTGGACCAAAAATCGTTGCACTACTTCTCTCATCGGAAGCGTGAAGAAGCTAGAGCTTCATGAAGAAACATTTTAAAATGTATATTATACTCAATTTGAGTGAAATAAACGTAATTGTAATTGTATTATTATTATTTCTATACGAACGCTACGGCGTCCCTTGGGTTAATAAGTAGACCAAGAAAACATGGCCTAACATCCATTAGTCGCCCGGCTGTGCTAGACGCTAGACGTACGTCGTGTGTTGTTGTTCATCGTTCGTGAGTCCTTCGCGTTTTAGTAATCGTCTAGCTAAGTATACATTCCCCAATTAATTCCACTATAAAGTGCAGGCGTTTCTACCACGTGTATCGTGATGGACCGCTTTACAAATGCCGAGAAAACGGACATGCATTTTAATTATGGTAGAGCACGGTAACGCGAGTCTTGCACACCGGCTGTACGCAGAGTGAAACTGGATCACTTCAAGACCGTCATTACGAAGCCGGACGACCGCGGACAATAAGCCCAAATACGGAAGAACACATAGTTGAGCAAGTAATCGCGCGTTGTCCCGCAAGCATTACGCTCACGGGGTGCTAAATTAATCAGAGCTACATCCATACCGGTTGCAGCGAGCCTTGCGGGATTCTAAGTATCAGGCACGCATTCATGACTGTCGCTGGTTTTTGCAACAAGCAGCGGTTGATGTGGAATTTCGTGCTCTTGTTCTCTTCACGGACGAAGCGTCCTTTACACAAGACGGTGTATTCAACGCACACAATGCTCACTGGTGGGCTACCGAAAACCCGGGTATGACCCGCCCGCATGCACATCAGCGTGGATGAACCAACATTCTACATGTTTCTGAGCACAACCTTGCGAGAACACTTGAAAAACATTCCACAGAGTATTCGGCCAAGAATGTGGTTCCAGCACGATAGTGCCCCACCACACAACGCCCTTCCGGTACGGAATTATTTGAATGAGACCTTTGCTAATCGCTGGACTGGCCAAGACAGTCCACAGGCTTGGTGGCCGCGATCGCCAGATCTGTCAGTCGTAACTTTTCCTTTGGGACTACCTAAAGGATCTAGTCTATGCAACTCTCGTTGAGTCTCCTATGGATCTGATCGGCAGAATAGTTACTACTGGTGGAACCATTTGGGATACGCCTGGTATCTTTGAACGCATGCAACGCGAGCTTTTCGCTACCGAATGTGGTTATTGGCTGACGAGCATTCGTTCGAGCAATATTTGAAGTAAAATAAATCTTTTTCTGAACTCTTACAGGTTTGATGAGTGACTTGATTGACAAAAAAAAGCGAACATACTAGCTACATGTATGCACCCACAGCCGATATGGCCATAGGGAGATTTAAGTTACTTTTCAACCAGACGTCAGCTCTACCAATTTGGTACCAAAATGATTTGCTTAGGATGTACGTTCGTCTGGACGTATTGCCTGTACGCGCGTAATGGAAACATTTTAAGAACCTGGGCGTGAAAGTTCAAACATGCAAAAGTAAAATTATAATTTTGCAAACTCTTTTCAGTATGACAATAATCCCTGCGCTAGCTAAGGACGGGTGTAATTCCGTAGAATTTTTCCGAATGCGCCGGTATGCTCGGTTTTTAAATTGAGAAGTGCGTTTTCTCACAATTGTGCAGTTTGTAAAGGTATGTCGGTACAGCCACCCCTAAAACACAATTGAAAAATGCATTAAAAATTATTTAAAAAAATACCTTACTCCTATACAAAGCATTTCCGCTTCCCCTCTTCATTGGCAAAAATGATTTTCTCACCAAGCTTGACCATACCCAAGCGTTTTGGCTCTCAAAATGTAGACACCCTGAATATATATATTTTTTTAAAGCATTTTGACTTGCTTTATTAAATAGATCACACCTGTGACTTCCTCGACATCGACGAAATCAGTAATGATACTGAACAGGTGCTGCTCTGTTAAGTGTGAGAAGTGTGGGGTGTTTGACTCACAAATACAATTGCTCTTTGTAGTTGTAACTGTTCTAAGCACTCCTCGTTTAATTGGGAAAACAAATTTTCTCGTTGAGTTGTACGAGGCCCCGAATTTGGCTCATTCATTATGGAAAGATATATATATATATATATATATATATATATATATATATATATATATATATATATATATATATATATATATATATATACATATATATATTTGTTAGGTGTAATTTACAGCGTATAATTTAGGGTATGAAGAGCGCGTAGTAAAAGATATATAAGCAAATTAAAACAATAAAGTAAACTGAACCAGCGCGTTTGCGATAGCTAGTGCGTCGGCGCAGAATTATCTACATCAGCGGCTACATGCTTTGTTGCACTTCCTGCACACACCGGTTAGCGAAATCATGGTGGCATGCGATTTAAGATAGAATACAATGAAATCTTAGAATGAAAACATTTTTAAAAATGTTATTTTTTTATTCTAGACCTCCTAGGATCCTCGTGGCGTTCCTACGAGCTTGGCATCGCTGTAAGGCATATCTTCAGTACACCGAGGGCCGAACGTATTGAGATGTCTAGGATTTCCCCAACCGTCCTTGTGGCAGCATGGTTGCTGACTTTCCGTTTTTTCATCTCGAGTCTTCCCAATTTTTCAAAGAAATACAATCGGAACACCGCTGGACTAATTATGCAGAACTCTAACGAGACAAACATATTTTGTATTAATCTAACATTTTATTACGTCTATCTTAATATTAACTAATCTGCTAGCATGCCTATATAGGTACTTTAAAGCTTGTGTGCAGTCTTCATGGACTCTGTAAAGGTCTCCCGCCGCCTACTGATTGATTCGATTCGATAAGCGGGAGTGGGAGCAAGGCTATACATCTAAGGCAAAACGTGTAGAACTCACGAGAACACCCGCTGAGCTGTCTTCTGTTAATAAAAGTAATAATCTTCTCCTCTTATGGGTGACCTAGCCGGAAGGAGTCTAGAAACGCATAATTCACACAACTGTCGTTGTGGTTGCACACTACGACCTCGTCAATGAAGGAGGTCGCTTTGCTGCGGCAGGTAAAATTATGTGGAGCGGCCAATCACTCGAGTGTGTCAACTCCTTTCCATATTTGGGTCTCAGGGTTTATTAGATGGAAACGACCTTTTTAATACACCGCGAACAGGTGCCGGGTAGCATTTGCATCCCTATGGCAATGGAAACTGTCAGCACCCCTATGGCAATGGAAACGGTCAGCACCCCTATGGCAATGGAAATAGTCGAATCAGGCTAAAGGCTCAAATTACTGAGGATTCCAGCCATTTTTGCCAGAATGGCAAGGCACAATGGCGGAAGCCATAGAAGAGGTTGCTCATGCAAATGTGCACTTCACCAGAAGCCCATGGGGCAGAATGGCATGCACCATCCTAGCGGCTACTTCCATCTGGTATGCTCCACTCGTGGATTTCACCAGGTGGGGACGAATGTTGCTGCAGGTTCTGTTGCTCGATGCACTAAGTATTACGCGACAAACTGCCAAACGCATTGGTGGTCTTTGCGTTTTCTCGTCCAGTGGGACGGACGTCGAGTACTCGCCTCGAGGAATAAGACCGTTACAATGCATATGTATGGGCATAATTTATATGTTAAACATACTGTGAATGCAAATCATTTACGAAATAAATGATTAGTACTCATGCATGGTTATCCGATGTAGATAAAGCTGTTATGACCAAGCCAGGGCATTTTGAATATAGCGCATACCTTAATTGCATGTCATGAGCGTTACAGAATTTCTCCTCGGAAATTATTGGAAAGACTCATGATAGTAAGACAGGTCCAGCTTCCTTACGATATCCTGCCATATATGTAGTGTGCATAATATATATTAGGTATACGCAGTGCGAACCTATTTCGTTGTTTATTATGTGACAATTGAGAACCATTTTGGTTTAGTACCGCACACGTAACATCATATTCCTGTACCCATGGAGCACTACGTCTTGACTAAGAATCGCTTCGTGTTTACATATATTTAGCTCTGAGAAAGAGCAATTTCATAGAGAATTATATTTTTTTTATATATACCGGGTCATTCATATCGTTATGGACTTATTTCGAGGTTTGGTAGAATTCGGCAAGCAAATAATGTTTCCCAATGGAAGGAAATATGTATGTATATATATATATATATATATATACATATATATCAAAGTGAATGCTTGCACATACGCTAGCATTTTGACTTGCTTTATTAAATAGATCACACCTGTGACTTCCTCGCCATCGACGGAATCAGTACTGATACTGAGCAGGGGCTGCTCTGTTGAGTCTGAGACAAACGTGGTGTTTGTCTCACAAATACAATTGCTCTTTGTAGGTGTTTGTAGTGTCCACCACCCCCATGACCGGGCGGCGATCGTTACGAGTTCGCCATTCTCTCGCTCAAACAACACACGTCCTCTGCCTGGCTTGCACCAACGACTACTACTTCATTTATTCTCATGCCTCCTTATATACTCAGAGATTGCCCGCGCATTTAGTGACTTCCCGCGTCTTCGCTAGTAGGGTGGCGGCATCTTCTATTTGGCGCCATGTATTTAGTTTGCTTCAGCATTGCCGCCAACAGACGATATATATATATACCCGCGCAGCTTAACGGACGCTGCTATCCTACATTCTCCCCCCCTTCACCGGCTTGTTTCGAATTCGGCCCTATCTTCACCCACGAACTCCCGTAGACGGCTCGGTGCGCGTCTCATCCGCCGTGGACGTCCTTCACACGGCGCGCTGTTGTTCTCGTGTTGATCTTCTGGCGCACCTCGTATTTCTTTTTCAGGTCTCTGTTGCGCACCTTGATCCGGGCGCTGTAGATAGCCTGGCATCTGCGCTGCCCGTGCTACCTGTGGTTGGCCGGCACGCGTCAACCGGTTTCTGTGCCATCTCCTACCGTCTTCCAACTCGTACATGTCTTCACCGACTTGTCTTTTAACTGTCGTCGGTGATCCATACTTCTCCTCCCCCTTTGCAGCGACTGGTCTCCGTATTCTGACCCAGTCACCGGGCGCGAACTTGGTTTCCACTGCCGCTCTCCTCCTGTCTGCGTACTCCTTTTGTTTGTTCTGCCTTGTCTCCACTCGTACTCGCTCATCTTCATCATTCTGATTGGTGTTTCCTCGCCGGAGACCCGCGTCCAGTTTCGTCCTCATGTAGTAATTCAGCGGGCGATTTGCCTGTCGTTGCCTGTGCGGTTGCGTTGTATGCGCCGATCATCTCGGTCAGGCGTCTCCGCCGGTCGCCGTTCATTTGGGCGGCCGACCAGATGAAGCCGCCCAGTGTCCTATTGAATCTTTCCACCAACCCATTTGTTTGAGGGTGGTACACGGGTGTACGAATGTGTCGAATTCCGAATTCGGTCATGAATTCTTCGAACTCATAGCTCAGGAACTGCGGTCCGTTGTCCGTTACTATGCTGACCGGAATGCCTTCCCGGTATATGAGCCTGTGTAGCATGCCGTTGATCCGACGATCCCAGCGTGGCTGCTCCTCCACGCCGATCGCCTGTACATTCTGCCTCGCCTGACCTGCCGCGTTCCTACACTTCATCATCATCATCATCATCATCAGGTTGTTTTATTGACATGCTCTTTTACAGGCAATCTGTCACAATTTATGTCAAAGTCATATTTCATTAAAAATACCTATTGTTGGATCACCCTGCATCTGTCAAGTGTAATCACAATATTATATACACACACAAACCTATATAATCTAATCTTGCACAGTGTCGCTATTTTACTGATTTAAAAACTAAAAACAATTGTTTTCAGCATTTAGTTCCTTTGTTACACGTCTTCTAAAAACACCGACCCGCTCCGTATTTCGGAGGTCCTGCGAGAGCTCGTTCCATACTTTTGGCAGCATGTAGGCTAGAGAATGCTGCGTTAAGGTCAACTTGCATCTGGGAACCCTGAGTTGGCCCTCATATCGCTGAGACCTGAAGGGGGTGAGTTGAAATTCGAATTCGCAACCTTCCGTCTGAAGTGGCCAAACTTCCCACACTTTCGGCACCTGACTCGTCTTGCCGGGCACAATTCCGCCCCGTATTCGTGACTGTCCCAGCCGCACGCATGACATCCACCGGCCTTGCCGCCGGTCTTGGTCTGCTTCGTTCCGCAGGCCTTCCCGCCTCCCGCACCGCGTTCACTTGCTCGTGGGATTCTGTGATTCTCTTGGCTTCTATGATGCACCTCTCCACGTGCAGCGCAACCGTCAGGGCCTGTTCGACCGGCAGGTCCTCTTCCAGGAGGAGCTTTTCTCTCACCTGTGGCATCGTCGCTCCCAGAGTGAGCTGGCTCCTCAACGCTCGGCCCCGATCGTCGAACTCGCATCCCACAAGTAGTCGTCGCAGTGCCGCGATGTACTCCACCAACCGCTCTCCGCTGCGTTGTCGTCGTCGGAAGAATTCGTCGCGGGAGACGGCCACTCCCTTATGTTCCTTGAACATTTCAGTTAGCTTCACCACCATCCTGGCGTACTCGGTTAGTGGGACCTCGCCATCCTTCTCCGGCTCCGTTGCTTGATCCGCCATAGCACGATATTGTGCTTGGCCCTCGAGCCCGAGGCAGTGTAGTAAGATTGCACATTTCTTCGCGTCAGTCAACTTTGCTACGCCGACCGAGGTGGCTTCTAGATAAACCTCAAATGCTTGATGCCACTCCGTCCACGGTGTTGTTGGTCGGCCCATGGCTGGCAGGAACGTAGCTGGGGGTGGCAGACCTGTGGTCATTGTTGCGGTGGCTTTTTCCTTCCAGATCCTGTCGACTGCGCCAGTTGTAGTGTCCACCACCCCCATGACCGGGCGGCGATCGTTACGAGTTCGCTAGGCTCTCTCTCAAACAACACACGTCCTCTGCCTGGCTCGCACCAACGACTACTACTTCATTTATTCTCATGCCTCCTTATATACTCAGAGATTGCCCGCGCATTTAGTGACTTCCCGCGTCTTCGCTAGTAGGGTGGCGGCATCTTCTATTTGGCGCCATGTATTTAGTTTGCTTCAGCATTGCCGCCAACAGACGATATATATATATATATACCCGCGCAGCTTAACGGACGCTAATGATAATGCGTAGTTTAAACCGACCAATCAGCGAAGAGAACGAGTGGAAATTTCCGTTGTCGAATGTTCGAGAATATTCGATTCCATCATTTAACATGATTACTATATGAACGCTACGGCGTACCTTGAGTGAATAAAATAGACCGAGGCAGCATGGCCGACGACCATTCGTTGCCCGGTTCCGCTTGAAGCCAGACCTACGTTCCGTGTCGTCATTCATTGTACCTGAGTCCCTCGTGTTGTAGTAGCCGCCCGGCTGAGCTACTATCCCCAGTAACTTAGCGTAGCAGCAACATCGTTACATTTGGTGGAGATGCTTCGATCTCTCTCTACCAACGGGCGGCGAACCAACCGAGGCGACAACGGACGATGCAGTGACCACGCGGCGCACGCACCTCAACGAACAACAACCGACCGACCACGACTGGACAACGACCGACCACGACTGGACAACGACCGACCACTAGCAACGACCAGGACACCGTCACCGACCGAATAATGAACTCGTTACACTTGTGAACCAACGGAGGTGACGACGGACAATGCCAGTGACCACACGGCAAACGGACCGAACCCAGACGCGACCGACGACAAGCGATCAACCGACTACGACCAGACCGACTACGACCAGACCGCCAGCGACCACGAACAAGCAACCAACTGCGACCGAACCGCGACCGACAACGAGAAGACAACGACCGACTACGACCGATAACAAGAAGACAACGACCAGGACAGAAGTGCCAGCCAGGGGATGAGTTCGCCCAGCCAGGCTGCCCCCAGCTGCAGCATTGCATGACCGCACAACACGACTACAACGACCACGGCCACCGACGCCGATTACGACCTCCGACCACGGCCACCGAAGCCGACGACGCCCCCCGATCACGGCCACCGAAGCCGACGACGCCCCCCGACCACGGCCACCGACGCCGATTACGACCTCTGACCACGGCCACCGAAGCCGACGCTCCCCGAGCACGGCCACTGACGCCGACAACGCTTCCCGACCAAGTCCACCGACGCCGACCGACCACGAGGCCGTCCATGCGCGACGAGACCCGACAAGTGATCAACCCCGACCTACCCGACCACGAACGACAGAGTTCAAGACAGAAGCATCGTTCCGAGCAAACGGGGGAGGGCTCACACACACCCAACGAGTCCAAGAGTCGGTAAATCCGACAAACTCCAGAGAAGACACTTCGGACCGTACAACATAGTGAAAGTGACCAACCCGACAACTGTGGACGTGGAATCGACCGAGACAGCCAACACCCCCGGACCCCGACGGAGACGGCAGATAGTCCATGTATGCAGAAGTAAACCGTTCATCCAGACCAACGACTCGAACCACCAGAGTGACTCGTCTGGCGACAGAGACCATCCAAGCACCGACCACATACGCAAAATACCAAGTGCCACGAATCAACGTTTACCACCACTGAACCGACCCAGCCCGGCCGCCAACGGCAACCCCCGAGATGGACACAAGAGTTTGTATGCTCACTAACCCGAGACACACGCTTGGCTCGGGACGAGCCAGTCCAGAGGGGGGGCAGTGTAACGAAGTTAGACACAACAACACCACAACGACACCACAGTCGACCGAGCACATCATCGAACGTGCAACAGCCTCCACATGAGACCACTCAGCTACATAGCGACGACAACATGGCACGTGCATCACCGCGACCTGTCGCGCCACATCGGCAACATCATCATCAGACCTATGTACCTGACCTGCGGCGACGGCACCGCCATTGACAATGCACGTTGTGATAATGCGTAGTTTAAACCGACCAATCAGCGAAGAGAACGAGTGGAAATTTCCGTTGTCGAATGTTCGAGAATATTCGATTCCATCATTTAACATGATTACTATATGAACGCTACGGCGTACCTTGAGTGAATAAAATAGACCGAGACAGCATGGCCGACGACCATTCGTTGCCCGGTTCCGCTTGAAGCCAGACCTACGTTCCGTGTCGTCATTCATTGTACCTGAGTCCCTCGTGTTGTAGTAGCCGCCCGGCTGAGCTACCATCCCCAGTAACTTAGCGTAGCAGCAACATCGTTACAATATTTTGTATTAATCTAATATTTTATTACGTCTATCTTAATATTAACTAATCTGCTAGCATCCCAATATAGGTACTTTAGAGCTCGTATGCAATCTTTATGGACTCTGTAAAGGTCTCCCGCCGCCTACTGATTGATTCGATTCGATAAGTAGGAGTGGGAGCTAGGCTATAAATCTAAGGCAAATCGTGTAGAACTCACGAGAACACCCGCTGAGCTGTCTTCTGTTAATTAAAGTAATAATCTTCCCCTCTTATGGGTGACCTAGCCGGAAGGAGTCTGGAAACGCATAATTCGCACAACTGTCGTTGTGGTTGCACACTACGGCCTCGTCAATGAAGGAGGTCGCTTCGCTGCGGCAGGTAAAATTATATAGAGCGGCCAATTACTCGAGTGTGTCAACTCCTTTCCATATTTGGGTCTCAGGATTTATTATATGGAAACGACCTTTTCAATACACCGCGAACAGGTGCCGGGCAGCAATTGCATCCCTATGGCAAAGGAAACGGTCAGCACCCCTATAGCAATGGAAACTGTCGAATCAGGCTAGAGGTTCGAGTTACTGAGGATTCCAGCAATTTTTGCCAGAATGGCAAGGCACAGTGGCGGAAGCCATAGAAGAGGTTGCTCATGCAAATGTGCACTTCACCAGGAGCCCATGGGGCAGAATGGCATGCACCATCCTAGCGGCTACTACCATCTGGTATGGTCCACTCGTGGATTTCACCAGGTGGGGACGAATGCCGCTGCAGGTTCTGTTGCTCAATGCACTAAGTATTACGCAACAAACTGCCAAACGCATTGGTGGTCTTTGCGTTTTCTCGTCCAGTGGGACGGACGTCGAGGACTCGCCTCGAGGAATTAGACCGTTACAATGCATATGTATGTGCACCTATATGTTAAACATCCTGTGAATGCAAATCAATTACGAAATAAATGATTCCGATGTAGATAAAGCTGTTATGGCCAAACCACGGCATTTCGAATATAGCGCATACCTTGATTGCATGTCATGAGCGTTGCATAATTTCTCCTCGGAAATGATTGGAAAGACTCATGAAAGTATGACAGCTCCAGCTTCCTTACGATACCCTGCCATATATGTAGTCTGCATAATATAGATTAGGTATACGCAGTGCAAACCTATTTCGTTATTGTTTATTATTAATAACCTATTGTTACTAAGTGACAATACAGAACCATTTTGGTTTAGTACCGCACACGTAACATCATATTCCTGAACCCATGGAGCACTAAGAATCGCTTTGTGTTTACATATATTTATTTCATAGAGAAGTATAGTTTTTCTAATATATACAGGGTCAATCATATCATTATGTACTTATTTCGAGGTTTGGTAGAATTCGGCAAGAAAATAATTTTTCCCAATGGAAGGAAAGGGCGGAAACGTCTTGTTTAGAAGAGAAAGTGAAATTTATAAGAGTAGTTATTCTGCTATTTTTCTCCTACAAGTTGTGCGAAATCTACGCTTGCAGGAGAACCAGTCAACTTATGAAGGAACCCATTATACCGGCGTGTTCGGCTAATCTCATGCAATAACAAATTTAATGCCCATCATTTTCGTACCAAAGTGATCGTGCTGCGTTACGTGGTTGTCAAGTAACTAAGCTTTTTCGACAGTCATGGTTATGTTTTACGTCAGCGCTTTCACGTTCAGAGCCGTAAAATTTTGCCAAGACGTTTCCGCCCCCTCCTTCCACTATAACAAATTATTCTTCTGCCGAGTTCTACCAAACCTCAAAATATGTACCTAACTTTCTCATACACCCCATGCAAGTATGCATGCCTTCGCTTTCGATATGGCTATCGAAACAGCTTAGTTACTTGACAACTACGTAACGCAGTACCATCACTTTGGTACGAAAATTGTGGGTATTAAATTTGTTATTGCGTGAGACTGGTCTTTTGAACATACATTTTTGCTTGTAATGGAAGCATTTTACGATTTTTCACGAAAAAGCGTTAACTTAAGACATAACAAAATATCGACTTTTTATGACTTTCCTCACCCTGGCTATTCGCTTTTCGCTACGCAAGCTAGTGTAGTGTCTTCCGTTGTGCAAAATTTTCCTCCGAACACGCTTCCCACCCTCTTTCCAAACTTCCCACTATTTTAAAACAATCTCGACTAAATTGCCGCCCCAGTATCTCCGCCCAACAACTGACGTCGCTTCCCTCCGCGGTTAAAAACGCGGTTAAATGTTTATATTTTAATGCACGTTCCATAGGTAAAAATGACTGTACACAAGTGCTCAATTCATATACCGCCTTAAATAATATTGATATAGTGTTTATAACTGAAACCTGATTAGGTGTAGGTGGAAAACATGTTACTAACAGTGAACTATCGTGTGATGATAGGTACTCAGTATTCCGGTGTGACCGTGGCTCCTGGGGAGGCGGGGTTTGTATATTAATTAAAAACACAATGAAGCTTTGTGAATTACAGCTAGAGAGTGGCATTGAAGCAGTCGCTTTAGACGTATACTCCAATTTTAGTTCTATAAGAGTTGCCTGTTATTATGCGACAAATGCCGGCACCCTTGCTGAACGCAAGACACGCATAAAAACTATATGTGACGCATTTGATTCTATTTGTGAACTACAACTAACCCAATTTTAATTTCTGAGGATTTTAACCTTCCAAAAATACACTGGAAGAATATTACGCTTTTAGATTCACCAACCATAGAGTCTACCTTTGTTAACGCCTGCATTACACCGGATTACACCAACAAATAGACGAAGTTACTCGCCCTCGACTGTACTGCGCTGGCTTTGAGGCCTCGCAGTGACTCATTTGCCACTGTAGGTAGTGCTTATAATAACTTTGCTAGTCAATGTAATGATAATACCATATATAACAGTTTTAATCAATTATCTAGTAACATCAATACCAATAGCATTTCTAGTAGTGTTAGCCAAGTGACTACTAGTCCTACTTTTAGAGGAATGGTCACTGACGAAATAAACTTAGGTATATCAAGTGATGACAACGACAATATAGGCTCCATTATCGATTTAGTTTTAACCTCAGACCCATCTATCATTGAGGATATACAAGTATTTCAGTCGCCGATCCCATCTGACCATAATGCCATTTATTTTACTATTTTATTTGATGCTGAATATTCTACGGAAGACGAGGGAGGTTATAATTTCTAGAAGGAGGACTATGAAATGATGAGCCGTAGACTTGCCTGTATAAACTGGAAAAACTTGTTTTTAAATTGTGATACTGTCGACTCGATGTATAATAACTTTGTTGACCAGATACATTTACTAATTAAACAATTTGTACCTAAGCGAAATGGCAAATCAAAAAATAATGCTAATTTACGAAAATATGTGCGCAATCCAAAACGGCTGATAGATTAGGAGCCAAATGTGCAGTATGAAGAAAAGTTGCGCAAAGCAACTAGACGACTTCTTATAATGGATGAAGCTAGTCTTGATTTTAAAAACACAAAGTCGTTTTTTAGATACGCAAATAAACAATTAAAGGTTAAAGAGAATATCGCGGCCTTAAATATAGAGCAGGCAGTCCTCGTAGATGACGCTTCTAAGGCAAATGCATTCAAGGACTTCTTCTCGTCGGTTTATGTTGCCCAAGGGGGCTCAGCTTCCAAAGCTGATTCTATCGACGTACCCTCGAGTGACGGCTGTCCATATTTAGATTTATCAGAATATAATATTCTAACGAAAATCAAGCAACTACCCAATAAGTGCAGCCTTACTACAGATTTAATCCCACCGATATTTTATAAAAAAGTAGCGACTGTGATAACCGAACCTCTTTTTTTAAATATTCAGTAGGTCTTATGAAGATGGCATTGTGCCAAATAATTTTAGACAGTCAATCGTAACTCCTGTACATAAAAAGGGTCCAAAGTCAAATGTAGATAATTATAGACCGGTAGCTCAATCATCAATCGCATGTATTATATTTGAAAAACTGCTAGTTGACCATATTTTTAACTTCCTTCAATCCAAAGGCTTGTTGAATGAAAACCAACATGGATTTACAACAGGCAAATCCACAGCAATTCAACTCGTTGAAATGACCCAAGATTGGGCCATTATGATAAATAATAAGTTGACTTTTGATTGTGTATATTTTGACTTCTCTAAAGCATTTGATAGAGTAAACCATGTAAAGCTTCTACAGAAACTTAGGTACTTGAATATTGATACTCGCTCTTTGTCATGAATTTCTAGTTATCTTACCTGTAGAGAGTTCTGCGTTCGGGTAAACAGTAGCTTTAGTGAGTCAGGAGGGTGCCTTTCTGGAGTTTCTCAGGGATCAAGCCTTAGCCCACTTTTATTTTGCATATTTATTTTAGATCTTAAAAACGTTATACTTGATTAACATATAAGCTTTATGCTGATGATCTAAAGCTATACGGGCCTTCTAACACTACTAGCGAACGACAAATTATACAGAGTGCAATTGATGCAGTTTCTAAATGGTGTTTGGATAACGAAATGCTTATATCAGTGCCGAAATGTGCAGTACTGTGTTTAAAGGGAGCCCATACCTATATGCTGCATGGGGAGGCTATCCCTATATTAAATAGCATTAGGGACCTCGGGGTTACGGTGACACCGGAACTGGATTTTGGCACTCATAAAACACAAGTTATCCGACAAACTTCTCTTATATCTAATACAATATTTCGCTGTTTTATAATTAATGAGTGCAATTTTTACGTAAGGCTTTAAAACAGTTTAGTTGTTCCTAAGTTTACGTATTGTTGTGAGGTTTGGCGGCCTTATTTAGGCAAATACATTGAAGCAATGGAGCGTGTACAGAGGAAGTTTATTCGTCGTGTCTTAATAAGGTGTAACGTTGCTAAAAGTTCCCTTGTGATAAGCCCTTGTGCGGAGCTGCAGTCCAGAGCGGACTATCGCATGTACAATCGAATTATAAATTCATCAAATTTATCAAT
This sequence comes from Dermanyssus gallinae, assembly GCA_003439945.1. NCBI lineage: Eukaryota > Metazoa > Arthropoda > Arachnida > Mesostigmata > Dermanyssidae > Dermanyssus > Dermanyssus gallinae. Next base: position 135,067 of record QVRM01001641.1, read on the forward strand.
AATTTTTACAATTCGCGAGAACAATCTTAGAAGCGGTAACACCATCTCGTACAAACAAATTGCAAAGACGGATCGGGTGAATAACATGTTTTCGTGGCGGATGGCTAGGGCACTGAGAACTTAAAATACTTGTGGTACAAATGTGGGCACACAAGTAACTCGACTGTCCTACGAATCTAGGTAACGGTTTGTGAAATGTAAATATTGTAATATGTTTCATTTGACAAAATAAAGGTGCGTTTGAATTGAATTGAATTGGTATAATCGGTTCCTTCATGCGTTAGCAGGTTCTCCCGTAAACGTAGATTTCGCACAACTATGTAGGAGAAGAAACGGCGGAAGAAATACTTTTATAAATTTCACTCTCTCTCCTAAACAAGACGTTTTCGCGTCCTCTTTCCATTCAGAACAATTATTTTCTTGCCGGGTTCTACCAAACCTCGAAATAAGTACATAGCGGTATGAATGACCCTGTATATATATATATATATATATACATATATATCGGGAGACAATTGTCGCTCCATTTGTATTCTTAATATATATATATATATATATATACAGTCACTGAAAAAAATATAGGGCCACTCATGTTTGCCACATTTCACGCATTTATTATAACCGATTGTGTAAAGATCATAATGATACATGCTCACAGAGTAACAGCGGATACTTTTATCGACATTTGGAGTATCGGGTTACCTTAAAACACGAGATTTCGACATTTGGCACAGCTACGCTGCGAAAAAAATATAAAGTCACCACCAAGATGCACGTCTTAGCGAGTGAATTGAGTGGAATAACAACGTTTGGGCTCATTTCACGGCTCGACGGAAACGAAAGCAGACCTCCTACCAGAAATTTTTCTGTGCTGAAACGATGGGGTTGGGTCGGCGTCTCACGAGTGACGAAAAGACCCAAATCAAGGTGTCAGGTACAGGGATATACTAATAGTATAGAGATAATTACATGAGTGGGAAACAGATGACAATGATTGATAATGTTACTGAGGAGAGCAAGAGCAGCTTAAAGCTAAAATGTGCATGTCATGATTGGCATCCGTCAGCTCCCTCTAGTGGTCGCTGACGGAGGTACACCAACTGCGCCAGCAGCAGTGCTTAGTGAGAGATATAGTCGGCGGAGAGACCGTGTAGGAGGAGGACGGAGAACGACTACGTGCCGCATGTAGGTCGGGAGAGTTCGGCGGTGTGCCAGAGAGAAGCCGTAAGACGGCCGGTAAATCGGCGGTTGGAATAAACTGATTAAGTTAGTAACACAACCTGATGTCTTCCTTTGACCCTAGTAACGCCCGCTTTACAGTCAGAAGTGGGGTCAGTAAGGTCGCTACTCAGGCTGTGTGAAACCTTTTCGGTGTGGTGGAGTTACGAGGAGTGTGAAGTGCCGTGGAAGGCTGAGCGTGCTGACTATTCGGCGTGTTGCTAGTTGCTGTGGTAACTCGTGGCTGTTGTCGAAATTTTTTTTTTGTCGTTCGCGTGGTGACAGTGTCGTCGTGTAGGGTGAACTTGGTGGTTGCAAGTGGTGGCGATCAGAGGAGACTGGTTGAGTGTGGTGGACGGTGTATTGGAAGTTGGTCGGCAAGATGTCAGGCGACGACGAAAGAGAAAAGAAAACATCAGCTAACGGACAGATGGCAGAGTTAATGGCGAAATGGCTGGAAGATGCATTGACCATTGTCAGTCAGAGAAGTCGTGGAGCAGTTACTGTA
>QVRM01001642.1:0-53162 GCA_003439945.1 Dermanyssus gallinae
TTCTTATTAAGAAAAAGTGAATTCATTCCCATTAAGCTACTCTTCAATATATATATATATATATATATATATATATATATATATATATATATATATATATATATATAGCTGCTCTGCGCTTAGGCAGGACTAGGTGCTCCACAGAGTTTCGCTACAAGGCAAACGAAGAATAAATATGCAATCCTTTGTATTCCATTGTAACCAACAAGACATAGATGAACGACACACAGAAGTGGGGACTCTCCTCTGACTACCCCAACAGAGCTAAGTTGGCAGGGGAAACGAGATTTTTCATTTCTCCAGACTCTCCATTCGCGTAAAACCAGCTACACTCGTACAATATCAGCAACGGTGATCGTGAGACTAACGGTAGCGATGGTACACAACAACGTCACAAAAACCAAATAATCGCAACTACAGTTATACAGCAGCACTAACTAGAGCAGATAATACGCCACGACGTAGCCAGATATATATATATATATATATATATATATATATATATATAAAACAAACCAACGCAAAGCGAAAAATTATCTGCCAAGCCGACGTGTGACACAACAATTCGGATGGATTTTGCCTATTTATTATTTACTGTTACGCCTCTTGTCATTAATATCAATGTCGTTGTTGGTGGTGGTGGTGATATTGTTGTTGTTTTTATTATTATAACTATTGTCTCTTGTACTCCTGTCCGGGTTGCCATATTACACACGTCTCCTGCCTTTCATGGAGCTGTTGTTCTTGATTGTTGTTTCCGCCGCCGCTGCTCAATTGTCGTTATAGTCTTTACAGCAGCGGGCCGCTGCCGCCACCATCAGGGGCAGCCGTTGGCGTCCATCTTGACGCCCGTGGTTCTTCTGTCTCGTCTCGGAGGCCCCCGGGACGCTTCGGTGGTCACATTGACGAACTGCGTCAGCAGCAGCAGTAAGAGCAACATCTGAAGCGGCTGCACGAGGCGTTCATCTGGTGGTGCTCGGGATGAGGTGACCAACTCTCAGTTTTCAACCGGCCGACTTCACCATCAACAGCACGAGTGCCAGAAACAGTTGAAGTAGAATAAACAGTAACCCGTACAGCATCAACACCAGCTGGAAGCCGGGCACCTACCTACGGCGCGTACCGGTCTACCTGTCCGCACGAAGCAGTCACAAAGCATCCGTCGGATCTGTTTTGTTCCGAGTGGCATTCTTCCTGCAAAACATCCCACCACTCTAGGCTCTCGTCACATTCAGTTGAGCTGACTGTACCTAACTTACTAGAAAATATTAGGTCTTTATTATGTATTTATTACTTTTATTATTCTTCACGTTTTTCTGAATGTGAAGATGGCTCTTCAAGCCTCTGACGCTCACACATCTAATCTTCCCAATAATGCTTCCAATGAGAGAGTCGGTCGAAGAAATTCAGACAAAGCAGGTCCACACCAGGGTCGTTTTGACACGTATTTTTTGGGTTATAAGGAACCACCTTCCACGTCTTTTTGATTCTCCCTCGTAATTCCCAAATAGTCAACGCATTGCATTAGACGTTTTGTCGTTCAGCTCCTATCGTAGGCAAGGCTCTAGAGAGGCGGATGGAAACTAGGACGTTGCACGTGTGTTTCATAGTCACAAAAAATATATATATAAATATAAATACATATATATATATATATATATATATATATAACTTTAACTTAAGTTTATCAAAAAACACACACAGCCTGTTTTGTCTATATATATATATATATATATATATATATATATATATATATATATATATATATCTACTTAACGTCTTCTAAGTAAACGATCATGTCACCCTTACCTCCCCTGTTCTTTCCCCCATGATTCGCTCTCTCTCTTTCTTTCTCTGTCCGTCGCAGAGTGCGTGAGTGTGTGTCATGTCCAGTGAGTGCACTCCGCCCTGATCATAATCGTATTAGCGGCGCCCTGGGCGGCACGCTTCGGTGACCTCAAGGCGTTAGGCAGGCGGCGATAGGGCGGCAGGCGACGACCTAGAGACTACTGACCAACCAACCGAACGCGCGCGCGGACGAGAGCTGCTTCTCCCCATATATATATATATATATATATATATATATTTGTAAGAAGTGTTTTTTGTATATATATATATTTTTTCGTGGTGAAGAAGATAGGGAAAGAGAGAAGGGTTCAAGAAAAAAGATAGAGAGACGTAACGAGTACAGCGGAGGCAAATAGAATGCGAGTGGCGAAAATATATGCGGTCATCGTCAGCGTCTGTCTGACATCGGCTGCTCTTCTTTACGACGATAGACGGCCGTGACCGACCATGCGACTGCTGCTGCTGTTGCTGTCGGCGACGACGACGACAAGCCAAGCGAAATGCACCACTCACCAACTAGATGGTCAGTGTCGGTAGAGGTGCGAGTGAGGTGCGGAGTGAGGTGCGGAGTGAAGGCAACCGGCGTGCACTCAAACGGTCAGTCAGATAGATAAACAGACCGACAGGCAGGCCGATAGACAGACAGATATACCGTCGTTAGGCAGATCTACTCGAACAGACTGCTATGAACTGCTAAACGGTCGAGCCAATGAGCAAGCGACAAAACATCACAGCAGTCAATGATGACAAACTGTCCCGGCTCTCTCTCGGCTGGCTGCCGGGAGTGATGGTTCATGGCGCCGTTGCCGGATGAATCCAACCGGACAAACCAGGCGATCGCATCTCCTAGACGACGACTACGACAATATACAACAACAGCAGCAACCACAAGGACAATATCAATACCAAAAACAGCAACAATAACAACAACAACAACAACAACAATAAAGCGAACTTGGTTTTGTAGCAGCGGCTGGTGCTGCTACGTTGCTGGTCTGAAGAACGAATCTGCTTTGTTTATTTGTTTGTCTATAGGAGATCTACATTTTTCTCTATCTCTTAGGGATGGCTACGACTGTGAAAGAAAAACGGACTATGGCAGAAGGAAGAACGCGGGCGCCCTTTATGGCTTCCTCTGTCGGATCGACTAACTGACTGACTTCATCACCCTCATATTTCCCCCAACAGCCCCCCACACAACCCTCCTCCTTCATCTAACCCCGTAGGGTGGTCAGTTTTGGCCCCGTTACCTCATTAGCGCCGTCTGACCCTCCTTCCCGACCCTGCCTCCGTACTAGTTTTACGACTGTTACGACTAATACTATAAGACATTTTCTACTCGCTCTATGTTGGTTCTATTTGTCTCGTTCTCTTGTTTTTTTCCTGTCCTATTTCTTTGGTCTTACGACGCTTGCCCTTCTGTGTTTTCGGCTTGTGTTCTTTGTTAGCATCCAAGTGACCAAGGCCGCGATTTAAGGTCGTTTCATCCGCGTTCCACGAATACTGGGTTGAAGTACATTGCGTAAATCACGAAATCTTCCTTGCTTGTTCTGCACGTGACGCATTTGGGTTCCGGCGCTTTGTTTATCTTGCCCAGGTTTGCGTGCGCCGTTTAAATCTTAAAAGCGTAAAATGTGTGCTGATATTCTTCTAATTCCATAACTATGTATATGCATATCTCCTATAAATTATTTTTTTTAGCTAACCACGATTATGCTCTTCCCATGCTGTGTGTCCCTCTTAGGATTTTATCTTAGATTATTACTCCACGGGGAGGGGGGCATAGAATGTTTTTTTTTATTGAACTGCGATGTGGGCCTAACAACGAATCCTTGCTTAAGCGCAAAATAACCAAGTAGAGCCCAAATGCGCCACCGAAGTGTGCCATCTTTTTTTTAATGCGGTACAGATACTCTGTTGACATGTTCAGAGATATACGAAATAGAACCTCACACTAGGAACCAAACATACTATTAAACCTGCGTAACACCATACGTGAGAGAAGTATAAACCTAACCAGCACGCCGCCAAGCTCACGCCGTTCTGACAATCTTATTGCTTGCGTGTACTCGTTTTACCAGTACTACTACGATTCCCACGTCCGCATTAAGCAATATTACAGTATTACCGCAACCAGTAATTAGATAGGGCAAGCTCTTCACGAAGACAACTATGTACAGTCGCAACTACGAACCACAGCAGACTCAAAAGCATCAGCATCAACAAATAACATCATCAACTGCAACAACAATGACGAGCAGAAGAACAACAACAAAAACACCAACAATGCCTTTCGGAGGAGGTTCATTGCACCGCCGTAAAGCCGATGTGATTGTCTGCAGTAGTACTCGCGGCGGCAGTGGGAGGCACCCGTCAGTCGCAAACAGTTATTTATAGAGCACGTAGCACCCCTAAGCTCTTTCTCAACAACCCCGCGCTACAAACACTACTACTACGGTGCCTTGAAGGAGAGTTCCTCTCAAGCATAACTGCCTATCGTTGTTGTCATTATTACTCTTGTTGTTGTTCCTGCTTTTGCTGTTGTTACGATTGCTTTTACTATTGTATTGTGATTGTTGTTGTTGTTGTTGTTACGATTGGTCTTATCGTTGCGGTTTGGTTAGTTGTTGTAGTTGCCACTATAAACGCGACTGTTGCTATTGTTTCGCCATTGTTTTTATTTGATTGCTGTTATTGTAGTCTCTCCAAAGCGAGCGCCTTCTAACCTCTTCCCCCCCTCTCTCCATCACTTACTTCTTAACTACTCCTAACTATGAAGTCGTTGCTGGTCGTGGCTGTAGACTACCTACAGCCACTAATAGAATTGCTTTATAATTGTTGCTGCTGTAGCGTTTCGTACGTATTGGCATATGTGTCTGATGGAGTATCCATCTAGGCTCTTTGACAGTTACTTGCCTGCCACGCAGTATGGATGGGCGCGCACGCTCAAACAGTTTGGCAAGCAGAAATTTAACTGGTCTGGTCATTAGCAATCGCAACCGCTGAGGTGCTTCAAAACCTCGTAGCATAGACGGCAACTGATCCCGCTACGTTCACGTCCTCCGTCTCTTATTCTCGATTTTCTTTGGAAATTTTAGCCCAATACACGTGGCGTTAGGCCACTTTGCCGATCCTGCTGCTACGTGCAGGCCCACAGAACCTCAACTGCGCGGGATCCGCCGAGACTAAACGAGGGACTGAGCGTACCTCCTTCGTTGACCGTTCATCGACTCATCGACTTTACCGACCCATCGTCTTGCCTTATGGCGAAGACGCGCCCGATGCCTTTGTGCTTTGTCTAGAGCAGAAACCTCCACTCCCCTCCCGATCCCCCCGCACTCTCTCTCTCTCTCTCTGGGGCCGGCGGCACGAATGGCATAGATGACCAACTGGCTGCCAGCCAACGGTCTTCTTGGGTTGGACAGGCATAAGAGCTTACCAAGAGCGCGCCACATTGTTAGCTCAATAGCCCAACAACGGCCAATTATATATAGCAGGCCTTTCACCTCCACGATCGCTCTTTCCTGCTCCTTCGTCCCCCCCCTCCACGCCCATCTTCGCCTCGTCACTCTCGCTCTCCACCACTCTCGTCTGCCTTCTCGCAACCCGGACAAAAGGCAGGGGCAAGCCGTTTAATCAAACGACACGCGGTTCGTTCCGCCAACCGCCGCTGATTTAGTTGTGGGGCAACGACGGACAGATCGAGAGGTGGAGATAGATGAAGACGGTGAAGCAGCAAGGAAGAGCAGCGTCACCACTAACCAGCGTCAACCTTTTCAGCTAGCCCTCCATACAGACTTGGGCGGGCAAGCAACAGAGCCAGCAGCTGTTGAAGTAGCCTTTTCCCGCCGCCCGTTGGCATGAGAGCTGCTGCTGCTGCTGCTGCGGTGGCGATGGCTGCTAAGAGGCCGGTCTGTCAGCGTTTCCGCCGCTTGAGTAGTCCGGGGCTGACATGAGTTAACCGCCGCCGCCGCTCGGTCACCACTACTAGGTCATCGGTCCACCACCTCATTACTTCATCAGCGTCTTTGTCGTTCTAGTTGATGTCGTCGAGCGACGCAGCTACTACAGCAACGAAAGCAGACGAAAACCAACATGGTTGTTGCAGTAGCAGATGACAAAAACAACGGCTAAAGTGGTGGTGGTGGTGGTTGTCAATCGGTTCGAGCGTTAGACAGCAAAACACAAACGGGCTATATCGTTCCGGCCATTCCAATGCGTAAAAAACGTTCTCGTGACAACGAAAAAAAAAACTTAGATCTCGTATCTCAACGTGTTTTGTCAGCCCCTACTTCTTACGATGGCTCGACATTCTCAGTTAATTAGTCAGGGCTTTCGCGCCTATTCGTAGTCGTAAGACATTCCTTTAGAACTTCACTGCGTAGAGCATTTGCTATACAACGTGTGCGCAGCGGGGTTATGCGTAGTCTACTGTACTTGTTTTTAAATAGAGATTATCTATCCGCTTTTGTTTGTGTGTTCGAATGCGGGATCAGATTTACAAACTAGTTACAATACAATACAATTTTAAGCAAACTAGAGTAGGTCGGCTTTTTACATCGTGTTTATCAATGGTGACTCACATACACTTAAAAGGCAAACGGCACAAAAAGGCGAATTCCAACTGAGCCAATCAGACGTATACAATCGCAGAGCCGTCACGCAGGGTTCAACTCCATCACGATGGATGGCGATCTAACAAACAGAACTAATGTCGTCGAGACCGCCTGTCTACGAACAATCGACATACTTATAGCTATAGCATGCGTGATATGATTAACAAATACAGTAATGATTATATATATATAAGGCAAACCACTACGTTCAAAATGTAGCCTAGCCACATTTTGGCTATATAGCAATATGCGTATAGCTGTGTATAATGAAACTGAAATTTCAGTTTTTGGGCTTACTGACGACGGAAATATGTGTGAAATAAATGCTGAAATAGAAGTATATTCATTGTAATGATTAAGACGAAAACTGCTAAAATAGAAGTATATTCATTGTAATGATTAATATAAAAAGAGCGTAATAATCTATAAAAATATACATATATTTTTATGATTCGAATGAAACTTTTTAAATGAGTGGCTGCGCCCAGTTGACACTCGCAATCGGCAAGTACGGATGTTGTGCTTGCTAAGAACGTACGGCTGCAATTAACTTAGTATTTCTAATGAATTTGATTCACTAGCAATGTATTTTCGAAAAATAGAACTTAGTAAGTGACAGAGATTCCACGGCAGTCCTTGAAGCCAAATTGTTGCCAACAACAGTAATGGCAAAAAGTTATAAGCCCACTTAATTGTTAGGAAGACTGTTAGCAGAGCTGTCTTCCAGTCGTTTTTAGATCCTCTCCCGCGATTCCCTTATTAGTGTGTGCTTAGAAAAACTTACAATACGTTACTTCTTTTTAAAGTCAAGAGGATACACACAATCAGCTGAAAAGTTCCAAGACATAGGGCAAGAATGCAAACAGGAGAAAATAGACAGAGCTATGACGGATTACGTGTTCCTCGCCATCCCAGTGACGGTTTAGGCAGGAGGCCCTTATTATCGTTCCCGCATTTGTGTGGCCCGCGAGCAATGAGTAATGTGTTTTTGGTTCGATGCCGAGAATGCGTCGACACATTTATTTAGTGGTCTTGACAAAAAAAAAACTGCTATCACTAGGCACATCATGGCAAACAGGACTTATGGCCCGCTGTGGTTAGAAGATGTGCTCCCTTGAGAGAGAAGCCTTAACCCCTATCATTGTCTTTTAATACAACACCCTTTAGGGCTTTTTCTATATATATATATATTCTTGCGTCAGAGGCTGTCGCTCGACATTCAACGAGGAAATGCAGCGTCTGTTCGGAGCACATTGTTGAACTGGGATAACCCTGGGTTAGAAAACCCGTGATCACACGTTCGCGCGGAGACAATTGTCCACTTCAAAGTGCTAACATAGTGAAGTTATATATATATATATATATATATATATATACACATATATAAAATGGCCAAAGTCCGCCACAGTTGTACTCGTTTGGGCGCTGTGGTCAGTGAGGCGTACCGTCTTGTAACGGTAGCAAATTTAGCACAAAGCAAGCGGCACAGTGACGATCGGGTGGCCAACTCGATTTGCGAATACGGCTACCTGTCAAACCTGGACGGACGGAGGTGTATATAGTCTCGGACTCAACTCGGACTAACGATTAGCAGTGGCCGGAGTTGTAGCTGGTGTTGCTACTGTTGTTGCAACAAGAACGCCAGCAGCAGCAACAACAATAACAACAACAATTAAAGCTGCACCTACCTCATGCATCGTGCCTCTGTGCATCTTGTATACACCCTATATACATATGCATATGTTTATATATATATATATATATATATATATATATATATGTTTATATATATATATATATATATATATATATGTTGGGAGTGTTGTTACGCTTGCGGGCTAGTCTTAAAGCTCTATGTTTGCAAACCAGATGCAACTCCCCTTCTGTTCTGCACACTTTCCCTTTGTTTTCTCGTATTATCCCTCTTCCCCCCCCCCTCTCTCTCTCTCTTTATCTAGCTGTGTCCGTCTGTCTCTCTCTCTCGGTGTGAGTTGTTCTTAGCGCTTTCATATACGCGAAGGTGAAGTACATGTGTACGATGTGCGGCGGCTCATCGGCGTCATCTCGTTCCTTCATCAGCTTTTATCTCACATGCTTATTTCGACTGTGCATCTTTCCCTTTGGCGCCTTCTCTCTCCTTTTTCTTCTTCTTCTTTGCGTGCTTCCTTCATGTTCTTCTCGTCGAGCAATTGTTGTTTCCACCACCAATTGTTGCGATCCCTACCCTGATGCTTGTTATTGTCGCAGTTGTTGTCATGGTGGTTAGTGTTGTTGTTATATTATATTGCTACTGCTGCTTGTAGTAGTTGTTACGCTGCTGTTATTGTTATTGTTGTTGTTGTTGTTGCTGATGGTAGCGTTGGCGTTGTTGTTGTGACTATTGTGGTTTGTAGACGCTACAGCAGAAATAGGCGTAGCAGCAACACACTAGTTGTGGTCTCTGAAGGTATGCAGGGAATGTAGTTTCGACGACGCCGACCGTCGCCACTGTCGTCTACAGCACGCGTACGAACCGGCGGCGGCGCAGGCATTTGAGTGCATCCGCTGGCGCCTACACTCTAATTAAGTTAGTTAGCCCGGACGGGCGGCCGGCCAGCCTCTAAGTGTTTGTAAGGACGCACGCTGCAGGTGGCTGGCAGACTGGCCGGCTATACACGACAACCTCATCTCCGAGTGGGCCAACAGCGTATTGAGCTACAGCAGCAGCAGCTCCAGCGGCAGCAGCGGTAGCAACAGCAGTAATAGCACCCAACGCGGTGCTGGCGGGTGCACGCGCGTGCACGGGGGGGGGGGCTAACTTAGGGGTCTGCCTCCTCTCTAACTTGGGGGTTTGTCTCCTTTCTAACTTGGGGGTTTGTGTCCTTTCTCGAAGTAGCGGGTTGGATCTTCTGCGTCTCTCTCTCTCTCTCTAGCTGCGTCTCTGTCACGTTCTCTCTCGCTACCTAGCTCTCTCTCTTTCTCCGTCTGCGCCAAGCTGGTCGCCTATGTCGGCAAGCTGGGTGTTCGACGCCACGACCGCCGTCACCGCCAGCAGAGATACAGATAGTAGTAGTAGTAGTAGTAGTTAAGATAACTTGTGACGAACTTGTGTGAGTGCGGCCAAAAAGGGGGCGCCTCTTCGAAACAGGTCACAACGAACAGTGCTAGCCTTGCACAGCCAAATGCAATGACAATAAAGCTAGGTGCCGCAGGCCAACAAAACACAGACAGACAGATAGACAGATACGCGCACGTGCAGACGCATGTCTGGTGGTCGAGCAAACGAGTTAGTTAACGTGCATTCTTTATTGTCTCCACTGTTTTTCTTCCTTTGCCCCCTTATTTTCTTTACTACTCGGAGGCCGCTAAGCAGAACGGCATTAACGGTAGCATCAGCAGCGGTAGCTGCCATTTTGTCTGAGCTATACTGCGCGCCCTACAAATATATATATATATATATATATACGCAGGGAATACTACCACACATTGTTCAATTGATTGTCCGTGCACATGGGCCGAGAAGTGTCGGAATAACAACAACAACAACAATAGCAGCAACATCAACAACAACAACAACAACAACAATTATTATAACAACAGTAGGCGTCAGATGTGTGGTGCATCGTCGCGATGACCGACCTCAAATGGGTAACGAGGTCAGGTCAACAATGATGTGTAGTACTGATCCCATAGACCTGTCGTTCGTGGTGGCTGGTTCTCGTTGTCTGCAAGCGAGCACCCCGTCCTCATTCGCGCTCACGCACAGTGCTAGCTAGGATCGGCAATTGGCAACATTGTGTCGAGTGATCGCATCTGAAGCAGCACCAGCATCATCAGTAGTCCGTAATCATCGTAGTAACGTAGTCATGACTGGTACTATAGGCAAAAACTACAGACTAGTACTGTTAAGATTTCTAGTGTCATTAGTGCTAACATTATTACTACTTGTACTACAGCAACAACAATAGCCACAGCAGCACTAACAAGTACTTGAGCTATTTTCTCCGCAAGTAAGTATGACCGTGGTGGCATCGGGCCGAATCGCGCCAGGGCGCTAATTCCTGCACGCCCCGACACGGCCTGGCACCACCCGGCGTCGTCCGCGTACTAAGTCCGAGCTGGGAGACAAGAAAGAACATCGGCACCAACCACAAATCAATCCATACGTCGTACATCGATCTATCGGCCTAGCCGTGTACAATTGCGGCGACCGCAGACATTTGCTGCATGCAAATCACAACGCGTTTGGTCAACCACTAATCGTGGGTGAATAATCGGGTCAAGATCGGCAATAGCAGCAGCAGCACAGTAATGGCCACCTAACAATAATCAGCATAACAGCATGTTACCGCAACAACGTTAGCAGCAACAATAACAACAACAACAACACCAATAATCACAATCACAACAACAACAAACGACGACAACAATTATTACTACTACTACTACCGTGAATGCTGCTGCATCTTCTACTTCGACTTTAACTACAAACGCCCCTAACCGCTTGCATACTAGGCCAGTGTTGCAATGCAATCAATGAACGTCCGCATTCATTTCTTAGTCTAGATGGATAGCAAGGCTAGAATAGACACTGCCATCTAGCTATGTTTATTCCAGCCCAAGCAGTAGTCGGACAGACAAAAGGGCTGACACGGCAACAAAAATAAAAGTAATCCAACGAACAGGCAGGCTGGCGACAGGAGAACTTTTCCAAGAAAAAGAATGATTACGAAAAAAGCTCATAATTTATGTAATTGCGTGTAATTATTTTGGGTGTTTGCAGGAACTGTAGTGTATAAGAACAACAACAGCAACAACATCAACAACAATAAAAACAACAACGTCAATAATAATGAGCTGTCTTCGTGGGTGCTCAGCCTACATCAGAAACCCTTCGCTTCGATCTGATATGAAAACCTTGAAGCATGCGTATGAGTCACACGATCTATACAAATAGAGAGAATGGGTAGAGAAAAGGACAAGGCGAGATAGATAGGTGTATATGCCAAGAGGAAGAGAAAAGAGAGAGCGAGAGAGAGCGCAATATATATATATATATATATATATATATATATATATATATATAGAGAGAGAGAGAGAGAGAGAGAGAAGTTAGGGCGCAAAGGCGCAAGCATAGAAAAGAGGGAGAAGGTTGTACGTCACAACAAAAAAGAATAGGTGAGGCACAAATAGGTGCTGAGGAGTGTCGTGGGGTGCGTAGCCCCACCCGGTGGGGTGGGAGGGGCGGAAGGGGTTGGGGAGTTCGTTCGGCGCTCGTCGTCGGCTCGTTGTTGGTGTGCAACTGTGCTCTGTGATAACACAGCACAGGGTTGAAGCTCATTTGCATGTTGCGTCCTCGTCCACTACTCACTCACTCACTTACTTACTTACCAGTTCGAATTTTGTGGTTTTCGCGCTTCTGCCGCCTGCCTCTACCGCCGGACCGGCAGCAGCTGCTGTTCCTCCTATTCTCGCAATTGGTGCTGGTGGTGTTGATGCTGCTGCTGCTGTAGCGAAAGACCTTTGAAACGACTGATGTTTTAGCTCTTGTTCGTTTGCTCGGTAGCCTTTCGATGCAGCGGGTCCGTCCGTACATTTCTCTCGATATCGGTCTGTAGACTTCAGTGCCGGCTGAATTGAATGTGTTGACGGGCGTCTCGAAGTGCGTTGAGGATGAGGATCTCGACAGAGACGTAGACTGGCCAAACTATCTGGTTGTCCCCCGTCCTTAGTAGCCCCCTGGTTAACTAATAGGCCGTATACGTGTTGTGTTTATTTTATTTGTCTCTAAAGATATATATATATATATATATATATATATATATGAAGCTGAGTAAGAGCGTGTATAAACGCATGGCTCTACATATAAACGCCAACAAAGCTAAACACGAAGCTCCTGTGATTCGAAACGGAAGTTTGTATCCTGTCACTATTTTTATATTAGGCTGCAGACGAGAAACTGCGTGTTAGGTGTTATAGACAAAACTGCGTATATATATATATATATATATATATATATATATATATATATATATATATATATATATATATATGTATATATATATATGCATGCCGTCTGCTCTCGTCCAGTGCGTTCGCATCCGAGCCCCTTGTACTTGGTCGGATAGTGCTTCTGAGTAAGCTCCAGGTTGTCGCCCTCGCTTTACGTACGGTGAGTTTCTGGCTTTTTGAAGACATGTCGTCTCGACCGTCATGCCTGGCTGGGTATCCATCCCATTGCATATTCTCAGCCGTCTCCCTCGTGTCGTCTGTCAGCTCGTTCTCCTCGGTCAAGGTCTGTCTGCTGACAGGAAGAAGGTTGCACATTGTTTTCGAGACGCATGTCCTGCGCTCACCACATTTGCCATCCAAAACATCTTTCCAGCAGCGATCCGCTTGAGACTTAACTAGCACGGGGTGATGTTGTCAAGGGGTGATGAACAGAGCACACGTAACCCTTGTTACGTGAGAGCGTACACAATACAGTACAAGCGACAATCACCAGTGTCATTGGCAAAATAATGTCTCTCTCTATTTTCGCGTGTGTTGGAATCAACGGACTCCTTCAAGACAAATAATCATCCTTGAAATAATGAGATTAAAGATTTGCTTCCACACTCAATCGAACCGACCTTAAAAAAGTACTTTATGTTTCTATGAATGAGGCGATTCTATTTACTGGCGAACAAGTTAGAGTCAAAGACATTTGTGCCCGAACCGCTCGCAACCATGTCGTGTCGTGGCGGAAAAACAACTTATCTTCCTTCAACGAAATTGCGAAAACATAAAATGTAAAACAATGTAAGCCTTTTTCCTCGGATTATGACTACACAATACGACATACTGGTGCTCACGGACGCCTGGACCACGGAACAAACTGTGGTTTCCGATTGGTATCTCATAGAGTGTCTAAGGCAAGGAACTGAATGACCCGTAGTATGTTCAAAAAGTACCGCGACTTTTGAATTTTCGCGGGTTACGTATATTCGAATTTCGATTTTTTGTGGCGTTATGTTGGTACTCATGTCTCTCACTTATGCCGACAAGCTCGGCCATTTTGAATGTTCACTTAATTGTTGACAGCTGCTTTGCTTGCACGTGTTTTGGATCGTCTTCGATTTTTACCTATTCAAAAAAATGGATCAAAGAACCTGTATCAAATTTTGTGTGAAAAACGAAATTAAGTGCGCGGATGCATTCCGAATGTTGACTGTGGCATACGGAGAAGCTACCTTGGACCGATGCAACGTTTATCGGTGATACAAAATGTTCTCAGAAGGCCGAGAAGATGTGAACGACGAAGAGCGTGCCGGACGCCCGAGCACTTCAACAACAGACGAAAAAATTAATGAAGTGGAGAAAATGGTATTGGCCAATCGTCGAATCACCGTTAGAGAAGTTGCTGAGGACCTAAACATATCGATTGGCTCGTGCCATTCGATTTTTATCAATGATTTGGGCATGAGACGGGTCGCCGCGAAATTCGTACCAAAATTGCTCAATTGCGACCAAAAACAGCATCGCATGAACATTGCTAATGAGATGTTGGACTCTGTCCGCGACGACCCAAATTTGCTCCAGAGGGTCATAACTGGTGGCGAATCGTGGGTTTATGGTTATGACGTGGAAACCAAAGCTCAATCATCTCAATGGAAGCTGCCGCACGAACCAAGACCGAAAAAAGCGCGCCAAGTTCGGTCGAATGTGAAAGTTTTGCTGACAGTTTTCTTCGATTGCAGGGGCGTGGTGCATCATGAGTTCTTGCCACAGGGTAGAACGGTCAATAAGGAATATTACCTGCAAGTTATGCGCAATTTGCGCGAAGCAATCCGCCAGAAACGCCCGGATTTGTGGAAGAACAAAAATTGGCTTTTGCACCACGATAACGCCCCTGCTCACACATCGTTGCTTGTGCGCGAGTTTTTGGCCAAAAACAACACACTAATGATGCCGCAGCCACCGTATTCCCCAGATCTGGCCCCCTGTGACTTTTTCTTGTTCCCTAAACTGAAGAGGCCCATGAAAGGACGACGTTACGCTACGCTTGACGAGATAAAGACGGCATCGAAGGAGGAGCTGAACAAGATTAAAAAAAATGGTTTTTTGAAGTGCTTCGAAGATTGGAAAAACCGTTGGCACAAGTGTATAATATCTCATGGGGATTACTTTGAAGGGGACAAAATAGATATTCATGAATAAATGAATAATTTTTGAAGAAACACAAAAGTCGCGATACTTTTTGAACACACCTCGTACTCAGGAATGCCGGTCTCTGAGACACTGTATGGTTTAGACGCAAATACTGGCGAAACTATTGCTCCGAAATTATCTTGCTGTATACGAATGCCAAACGACCTTGTAAAGAGGTGATGCGGAAAGCTAAACTGGTGCGAGAGATAAAAGCACAAAACTAGCTTCTTAGAGAGTCCCAGCTTCATGCATCTAACAAGCACCCAACAGCATATTAAAAATTGCTGATAGTTATTTCGGACACGTGCTTGTCAGTTTTTCTATTGTCTCCAGTTGTAACCCGATGTATGACTCCGTGTGAGATCAATCGACAAGCAAAGCCAGGAAGAAGCTGGCTCACCCTATTAATATCTATATATATATGGTATTGGGTGCGATAATGAAGGCGCCGCCAGAAAAGGCTGCGGGTCCAGACCTCGTCCGATATGAGCATCTGCGACCTGGTAGTTGTTCTGTCTCAGTGCCTCGCTGGTCTCTTTAACAAAATTGTTGTGACGTCTCACCTTCTTGAATAATGAAAAGTTAGACTCTTAAAATATGACACCGAACAAAAGGGGGTTCTGTTTGACGTGGTTTTATATTAGTTCTGCTTCCCCTGACACAATCTTGTCGTCGTCATCATCGCCTCCACTCCACCTGAGCATTGCTAATTAAAAGCAAAGGCCACGTTATTCCTGTCTCAGTGCATCTTTTGCTCGCATTGCTATATAGGCGCCAACGGCTGGTTTTACTCTAGTGAAGCCCGCGCTGATATAATCATATATAAATTATTTATATAACTTTGCTATGTTAGCACTTTGGAGTGGACAATTGTTTCCGCGCGACGTGTATGAAACTATAATACCTAAAATGCAATTTCTGTCCTGCAATCACTTGCACTTGGAAGTTCGATCTTTGTATGAACTTTGCGACAGTCTATTAGGCAAACTTCCGCTCTGTAGTCACCGATTGTTGTAAATCTCGTAGCCTATTATTTTTGGATTGTATGTCCGTTGGATGATTTCACAGGGGGGGCTCTATGTTTAGCTTTGTTGGAGTTTATATCTGGAGCCTGGCACGTTCTCTCTCACTCACACCCATGCATATATATATATATATATATATATATATATATACATATATATATATAGATATATATATATATATATATATATATATATATATATATATATATATATATATATATATATATATATATATATATTACAAAGCTTACATCAGCTCACAGTTAGCTACAGATCCTTCTCTGCGTTGGAGCTTTTCGCGACAAGTATGGTGTGACGTGGTGGCTATCTGTTCTCTGTCGACACCCATGGAGTATTATTGTCGTTGTTGTTGCAAATGTTGCGGATTTGTCGCCTACCTAGACAGAAGCGGTCTCGGCAGCAACAGCAATAACAACATCACCAGTAGACAACATACAAGGTCTAATCTAATCTGCTTCTCCTTTCCCTTCTCTTCCACTACCTAACACTGTCTATCCTTTTTTGCTCCGTATGTCTCTTGCTCCTCTATCGTTCTAGCTCTCTCTCTCCCTCTGTCTCTCACTCACTCTTCCTCACTCCCTGGCAGTCTCTTCCTTCGACGATCTAGCTGTAACGTGCGCGCGAAGCTTTCTAACAGATCCCGTCTCGACCATGAGTTCTGCTAATCCGCTCAACATTTAGGTCGGCCATGCAGCACGCTAGATAGATGATCGTCGTACTTCTCCTCCTTCTCCACCACCTCTGCCAACCACTTGGCCGCGACTTGGGTAGGCAGTCTGCGAAATCGTCCGCCACCGATGAAGCCAGACGGCGGGAGCAGAACGAACGGACGCGGCAGCGACATCATGATGCACTTTCCACGCATCCGTTCTACTTCACTACAACTACTACTACTACTACTACTACTACTATTACTACTGCTGCTAGGAAGTATCAGTAGAAGTACTCCAAGTAGTAGTAGTAGTAGTAGTTATAGTTATCGTCGTCGTCGTCGTATGTACGATGATGACTAGTAGCGAAGCGAAGCCTGTGAGGTTTCGTGGTTGGCGGTGTGGACAAGTCGCGGACAGAAGTACCTACTTCACTACAGTATGCCACCGCCATTACTACGGCTGCTGCTGCTACTGCTGGGGACCAGCATCGCCACTCTACACTCCCTTGATTGCTACAGCTACAATTGTTGGTGTTGTTATCAGCTGTCATTGTTATTTTCGTTGTTGTTGTTGTTGTTATTGGTCGGCCGGTGTTGTTTGTATTGTTATTATGACTGCTGCCGCTGCTGCTGCTTCTGTTGTTGTTGTTGCTGTTGTTGTTGTAGTTGTAGTTGTTGTAGTAGTAGTAGTAGTAGTAGTAGTAGTAGTAGTAGTAGTAGTTGTTGTTGTTGTTGTTGTTGTTGTTGTTGTTGTTGTTGTTGTTGTTGTTGTTGTTGTTGTTGTTGTTGTTGTTGTTGTTGTTGTTGTTGTTGTTGTTGCTGTTGTTGCTGTTGTTGCTGTTGTTGCTGTTGTTGCTGTTGTTGCTGTTGTTGTTGTTGTTGTTTTGTTGTTGCTAAAGCTACTACTGCCGTTGCTGCTGCTGCTGCTGCTGGATTTTTGTATAATGAACTGTGCGCTTTGCATGCACGCATGAAGGCATGCACGTATGTATGTATGTATGTCTGTACGTATCTATGTATGTACAGAAGCCGGGACCGGAATAACAACTACTCTGCAGCAACGTCATACTGCAGCGGCGGCGTAAACAGTATAACAACAACAGCAACAACTAGAGAAACAGTAGTAGCATCAACAACAGCAACAACAACAACAATAACAACTAGAGCAACAGCAATAGCATCAACAACAACAACAGCAAAAATAATGGTAGCAAACCACTACAATTACTGCAACTACAATACGTAGTACGACACTCACTACGACAACAGCAGCAGCAGCAGTGTAGCACTGCAACAAGCCAATCTCATAGCCTAGCCGAAAATCCTTTAAATGATAAGAACGATGATTTCAACTCGGTTCTGTGGCTTTGTCGTTAGTTTGTATTCCGCTGTCGTGTTGCCATGATTGCAATGATGGTCGTGGTAGTGGGGGTAGTAGGGGTAGTGGGGGTAGTGGTGGTGATGCTGGCGGCGGTGGCAACGATTGGGGTCACCATCATAGTCATCTTAATAATACTCTTAGTGTTGTTGCTGTCGTCGTCGTCGTCGTCATCGTCGTCGTTGTTGCTATTATGACTTGTGTTGCTGTTATCCTTACTCTGCTATCTGTTACTGTTCTTAATTTAGATGTTGTTGCTGTTCTTGCTGCGGCCGTCTTGTTGTTGTTGTTGTTGTTGTTGTTGTGTGGTTGTTGTTGCATTTCGTTTATCGTGACTTAGCTGGTTGTTGATGTTGCTGCCATTAGCGATAAATGCCGGCTCATAGTTAGGAGGCGGGCGCTCACAATCACCCAAGGTAATCTCTGCCTGTGCAATGATCGCGCTAATACGTAGAAGACACCTAATAGGGACACACACAGAGCACCACCGACCATCTTGCTAGGCCGAGAAAGATGACTTTTTTTTGGAAGTTTCGGGAATGCATGATGCGCGTGCGTCCCTAGCAGCCTGCGTGACCAGTGTCGTACTCATAAGCCTACCACTAAAGCCGAATTGCTGGCCGTCCCCTCAGACTCAGCATTAGTATTTGGCATGTCTCCGAAGCCGTGGGAGAGGCCTCCCTCCCTGCCATTCTCGTTGCCATTCAGCTACGTCTCCGTATATCCTGCTGCATAAATATCTACATGCATCCAGATAGGAGCGCCATGCCAATGTATGGCACGCTAATACACTGTTCTGAAGGGGTATGCTTTTTTGAGGGCCGCCGAGTAATGCGCCTGGCGGCATTCAAAAGGTCGTGGTTTCTAATACACAAAATCAACGACAGTTCCTAGGCTGACTTTCAGTGTGCATCAGTTAGATAAGTTACTTGCCAATAGTAACTTATCTAAAAAAATGGAAACAAAACCGAGAAGAACACTACAGATTTTTTAATCAATAGATTATGCCTTATACCCTTTTCGCATTATGACGATAATGATAGGGACAATTATTGTTAGTATTCCAAGTTTCTAATTGCAAGGTTCGAACTTATTGTATCGGTTTTAGCAACAGTAGCTAGCTTCTTTACTGGCGCTCTATTCCATGGCGCCAATTTGACTACGTAAGCGATGTTACCTGTAAATGCTATAAAACCGAATGAAGTTGTCTGAAATTGTCTGAAAAAATGTACTCCGTGCTTGAAGTACAATCTAGATAAGAAAAACGCTGTAGCATCCCATGCCAACCATTTGCCATGCAGGCCTAACATACTGGTCACTCCAGCTTCGGACCACAAGTGTTGCCGGTAGCCTTGTTTTTGAAAGAGCTCGTTTTCATCAAGCAGGTCGTCAGCATTACCCACGCCACTGCAATCCTCACAGCAAACTTCTCGTTCGCCTATGATTTGGTAACAATTGTTTAGATGTTGTAATTGTTTGTGTGCATGCTTCGAGTGTGTCATACGCGAACTTGTAATTGGGGTGTTCTAGGTCTTTTATTCGTGTGGGGTTGTTGCACATAGTTAACACCAGTGTAAATGGGCCCGACAAAACGTAAGTTTAATCTTGTCGAGACTTTTGAGGTTGTCTTATGTTAACTTAGGGCATATGGGGGTCTGAGGCAACATGTTACTGCGGAAAGTATTTTTTGTTTAAATATTCTAATTACACCGTTAGGCCAACTTGTTGGAGATCACGTAATGGCATGTTTACGGAAGCCGCCTTTATTCTCCTAGTAAAATAAAAATTTAAAAAACCTTTATTAGGCCTAGTAAAACATTGCTTAGACGTCAGCGTTAACTCCAAGTATTTGATGCTGTTGACCAATTGCTAGTGCGTGCCCGATTATCTTTATATTATCGTCAGTCTAAGCATAAGCTTGACATATGGAAGTGCCTCCGAGCTCTGGAACAGTGTCTTTGAAAAATGAAACGTGTTTTACGCAGACAATTTAGTTAGTATGGGATCGAGAGCCAAGACAGCATCTCCATTTTTTTGCTGACTAAGACTGCGCGTTGTTAGTGCGAAGAAAAAGCTGAACACTAAAACTATATACCAGTAATTACTGTATCTTTTCTGCTGCTGCTGTCAGCATAAGTGTTCTTCTATTTCTAAGTCAACAAACAACTGCCCTGTTCACAAGGAATCATTGCTTGCAGGGGGGAAAAAGAGCGACCTTGTTCAAAGCTGTCCGTCTGGTCAACATACTGACAAAACGCCTGTCTAAAGTAAAGTTTTCGGGCTGACCCTCAGCCAAGATTTAACGTCCACGGAACTGTTTTTCACATTGCTTCATAGACGGACCCCCATAAATACAAATGTGGAGCGGTGGGGTTCGAACCCGCGCACCTATGTGTCTCCTCCGGTTGCGAGGCGGAGACTTAATCCACTACGCCACCGGGCTCGACGGCTGTCTGCCGTTAAGGCTTGCGCTGCTATTGCTGATGCTCCAGCCGTTGTTGTTCTTGTTATTGTTGTTGCTGCAGCCGTCCGCTTTATCATTCTTTACGCCATTCTGACTGGTGTTGCCTGTCGATTTTCTCTCGCAAGTCGGCGACAGTGCTATTTTCTGTCATACGAATAACAACCATACCAGCGGCAGCAGCAGCAGCCACATCAGCCACAACAAGATTGTGGCACATTTTTGAATAATGTTTTATTCACCACCCGTTTAGAATAATGATGACGATGGCGATGATAATGATAGTGATGACGCTGCTGATGATGGCGATGATGATGATGATGATGGGAAATATTATTACTTCGTGGAAACAAGCTTGTGAAACGGCAAGTGCGATGTTATTGGAGAAGCTGTCTTCCTCCACCCCCTCTTTTTCGTATTCTGTATATATATATATATATAGAGTGTGAGAGAGAGAGAGAGAATTGAAGAGAGAGAGAGAGATAGAGAAACGAAAAAGTATACATATATACACTTTCCCGTTTCCCGCCCCTTCCTTCGCCTTCTTCAAGCCCGGCCCATTCAATCAGTTAAGAGCAAGTTACGGCTGCATGCATACGAAACGACACACATACGCTTGCTTGCTTACATTGAAGTTGTACGCTGCGATTATACGATGTGTGTATGTATTATAGTATATGAAGTCGTATCGTAACGCACGAACGTGTGTCTCTCTGTCTGTCTGTTTGTCGGCGGCGTGCATATGTCTGTCTATCTGTGTGTGACTTCATTGGGGCGAACACTGATGACCGTGATTTGGCCGCCCGGCGGCCTCTACGCTGATGAGATGGTGATGGCTGAGGTGTGCGGTTTTTGGTGCGCGGCTTCAGCGGCTCAACGCGGTCTGTCTGCGGTTGTGGCGTCTCGCGGTGCCAGCGGCGGCGGCATCGGCGGCAGCGACGCGCCACAGAAGAGGGGCTCTCATTAAACTTGTAAATTCGGCATGAATTTTTTTCTCTGTGTCTTTCTCTTCCGATGCATTTGCGAGTGTGCGGGAAGTGGCCGTTCACGCCGCCATTACTACTTCTACCGTTGTGGTGGTGGTGGTGATGTTGCTGTTGTTGTTGTTGTTGTTGCTGCTTTTAGTGTTGTTGTTGTTGCTGTTGTTATTGTTGCTGCTGCTGCTGCTCTCATTATTGTTGCTGCCGTTATTGTTGTTGTTGTTGTTGTTGTTGTCGTCGTCCTCATCGTCGTCCAGCCAGCGACGGCATGACGAAGAGGTAGGTGAGCGAGGGTAGCAACGAAGATTGCAGGGGGTTCGCAGGATTTTTGCCGACAGGACTCATAATCTGACGACGGTGACGGACGGATGTACCGGAGCTGCTGCTTGTGCATGATTACTCTGGCTAGTAGCAGTGCTACATTCCCCCCTGCAGCTTTTACGACGACGACCACTTTTACATTAACGGTTCGCTAATACGAGATCGGACTACCACTATTGCAGCTACGCTAACCACAACGATCAGTTCGACTGACCGACCACGGCCAGGTTGTACGTTGAATGCCGCCTTGCCTGTTTGGCGAGAGTTTGATCGAGACTCAGCGTCGCTGTCGAAGTGCGCGCTTATTATTGCACACAGCTTCGATACCGCGCGTTGTCGACTAAACGCGCGGTATCTAACTCAGTGACAGTGACAGTCAACGTAAAGGCAACGCCGTACTTTCGTTCATGTATCTGCCCTTTTAGCTGCGCTACTGTTGTTGATGCTGCTGCATGCAGCTAGTGTGCGTGGAGAAAATCGCGCGTCAATGTTCATTAATTGTTTCCAGGCAGCCCTGCCTCTACTATCAACACCACCACCATTACCACCACCACCAACAACATAAGCAGCAACACCGTTACCACTGTGTTCTCCATCTTCTTTCTTTGCCCCGTGATCTTTTGTTGCCACCTAGCGATACTCGTGACATGCGTACGTGCGTGATCAACTCTACCCACCGGCGGACAATCTCCGATCCGATCAGCCAATGCTACCAGCACGAAGCGTGTTATGAAACGGCCAACGACGAAAACAAGCAACGGAATACGGCATCTCGAACGTGCTCGAATTCGAAGCGTCTTCGTTCAGGAATAGTGCGCCTCTTATATATATATATATATATATATATATATATATATATATCTGGGTCTCCATCTATGTGATTTGCGTGAGCGTGTATAGAGTCATGTTACTAACTATTGCTAAATTAACGTTTGTCGTTCTCCACCCCATCATGCCGGACAAAACAGTTGTGTTGTCACGAAAGACTGATCCTGCGTGAATTAACCAACTTAACGGAATAATAGTTTTCGAAAGTTGTTCTTCGGTGGTATTGAAGTTGGTGCACCTAGATTCAAAGACGTCGTTTGGAAAAAGTTTACAGTCTAAATCTGAGGGGAGGAGGAACTCGTTTAGAACGGTTTAGTAAGTTAGTGAGTCCTGCGCCTGTCAGACGGGTCTAGCTGCCAGTGATGCTTCAGGCACTGCCAAAATCTCCGATAAAAAGTTCTATTTGATAAACATTGCCGAATAATTTCATATATGCTTGCTATCTGTTAGTTGACTAAACAGAGTTAAAGGCAAACGCCAATGCAGGCTTAATTTGAAGATTTTTTGTGAGACCAGCTGACATTTGCCGGGAATTGGCACCGCAGTAGTGACGTGTGTTGGCCCTTGTATGAAATAGGTGTTTCGGGCAACGACAAATCAAGACCGGTTTGATTCAGGTACCCCATTTACGCCTGAGAGATGCACCTGTGTCTTTATCACATAGACATGATTGATACACCATATCTGAGTTATACGATCACGCGTAGATTAATGTTTTTGAAAAGCACTTATTGTTTTGTTCTAAGAAATAGGGCAACGTGATTTCAAGTGGTGTTGCGGTGGAAGAAGGAACATACGTAACCTCTCTGCATCTCTCAACTATACGAGTTTCTACTCCTAAAATCAAAAAAGTAAATTAGAAATCGTTGTGCGCCTTTTCGATGTAATTTTTGTCCATTAAAACAAGAAACTGAGCGAGCTAACGAAGCAACAGATAGAAGCTGCAAAATGCGGACACGATAGTATATGCTCAATGAGTTCCCATGCCAGGTGCTTAACTTTGCACGACAGAAGTGCACGTTGTAATTGTGGAAAATGACTCACATTTTCTAATTAAAATGCGGACGAGTAGAGCCAATTTTTTCTAATTCGATTGGATGAAAACATTCTGTTGGGTTTACTGGCAGCAAATTAGCATATATTTGTTTTTAATCTGTTCCTAAGTTTAAAATAAACAAGGCTTTGAACATACCACCATAAAAGCACGGGGCCGTGCTCGTTGTACACGTAGTTCATTTGCATTAATCGCGAAAGTGGCTACGCTCTCTGACCAGATTTTTTTTTGGTTTCGCTTTTGTAGACAACCCCTCGAAGGTAAATCTCTAGTGAACAAATCGGAAGACAAAAGTGGCACTTAGCGATGATATATGTACATCTACAAAGAGCTTTGAAGGGACTTCAAGTTTGCGGAACGTTCCATCAAAGGCTAGGTAATTTGTTTAAGCTCTCAGACGAACCTAGAGTGTTGGGCCATGGGTCACCCTTTGCTCATCATCCAAGTAAACGTGTCGTTTCTAGCCAACGTTTTAAAACCATTATCGGTAGGTACGTTCACCTGCAGGAGCATCTGCCAAGGTGTTGCGGGCATTCAATAATTCTCAGCAGTTTTAGGATCCGACGGGGTTTTCAATACTAAAACTCACGTCCGCGGTCTCGGCCATGTTGCTTCTTTTTATGAACAAGCGCCATTTTTTATGTCTAGAAGAAGTAGGGAGGTCCATACACTATATATATATATATATATATATATACAACAACGGCAATTTTTGCGTAACATCATTCACCCTCCTCCACAAAAAAGCTGCAGCGACAGGGTTGCATAGTGTAAATTGTTAAAAATATGTCGTCTGACGTATTCCAGACCTCATGATATTTTCGTGCTCGTCTTTCACCCAGAAACTTAGCGCTAGTTCTGAGTAATATTGGTAATTACTATGTTGCACAGCGTTATCTGTGCATCACGTTAAAGATGCATGTGCTATGTTTGCGCAAAGCCAATTTTCTGCTTGCGTACATTACACAATTTTTGGGTGCACTAAAGGCAGAAAGTTATATATATATATATATTAAGTAGCAGTGTATAATTGTTGTTCATTTATATAAATATATATTTTTTCTCATACTGTCAATCTCAGCCTAGGCTCTAAAGTGCTATAAAGTACAACTCAGTAGTACAAAATAAGTATACATATATATTTATATTTAAGCATATATTTCCGGATAGCTGTAGGGCTCACAACGGCCTCTTAAATCCTAAACGTAAGAGGATTACGCCTCGTTGGACCTGTAAATAGCAAAAATGTTACCCGAGCTCCAAAGACCTTAACGTCAGTAGTTTATAGAGATTACACTAGTTCGACCGAGGGCGTTACCGCCCTGGATTGCTAAAGCCGCTGCCAAAAGATAAACGTGCTCGTTGACCAAATATAGCCATAACAACGTATGATTTTAGTTTCTAGAACTGCCACATGCCGCAAATGCATCTGTTGCTGCAGGTCGTTCGAATAATCGACTGGAAATATCCGTTCCGGGAGTTCATCGGCAGCAGGTTATGTACTAGTTTGCGTACACATGCATATTATAAAATCACGTTTTGCTTACTACTTGTTTGCATATATATATATATATATATATATATATATTATTGCGGTATATATAATATATATATATATAAACAACTGTTTGTATATATATGTATATATACAGTTGGAACAGTTTTGCTTAATGTGATCAAAAATATAATAGCGTTCCATCTTTCAACTATTCCAGTGATAACCGTTGCAGCAGAAAACATTTTAGGCTCTACTTTAACTCGAAACGTTAACGGTACGATCGCATACGCCTTTACATTGTAGTCACGGATCACAGGACTCCCTAGTGTACCTATTTTAGATGTTGCTTGATGCCCAGGTTGCGGCAAACGCCTTGCGTATGTTTTGCGCCAAGCCCATATAGTGATTTTAATCAGACACCAAGTTAGCTTAAAGAGACTTACGGTGTGCCTACTTACCGACGCCGTCGCCTGTCGTTGGTGAAATGTGAATTTTTCTAAAGTATATATTTATATAAATTTATAATTATTGCCCTGATGAACAAATAAAGAACACGGATGCTGAACAGTTACGAATGTCGTTATTTCTCGTAGCTGCGTAGACGTTACGCAGCGAGCAGGACCGTTATTTGTGATCATGGTATACCCGACATAATATTGAGCATTACCAGTAGAACGAGTGGAACCAATTAATTATTAGTTTACTGCTGTAAGTTAACCCGTGCCTGCCGTAACCCGACGCATGACGAAATCTCCGACGCAAGGCGATGTTTCTGAGGCAGACAGATGATGTCACTGGCCGTTTTCAAGACGCGGCGTCTACTACAGGCGTCATGGTACATCACATAATAATAATAATATCAAAAGGATTTCTTAGAGACTGCACAGAAGTCGACGACAAAAAGAACAGAAACAAGAAGGCTAACTCAATAGACCATGAACATTTGCAACTGTTGATTTCTTGATTGATTGGTTTGGCGGTCGAAGGTAGAATGACGACGAAAAATCTGAGACAATCACGTAACCTTGTAACAATATGAGGGGGCTCGTGGCGATGACGCCGAGTAAGAGGTAGAATAAAAAACAGAAGACAAAACGAAGAAAGCCATCAGTTATTTTCCTCGTTCCTATAGTTGCAGTCGTTTTTTACCGATTTGACATAATATACCGACATATACCTGGCAAGAGCGGGAAGGCTAAAATGCTGTCAATTTACGTTGACTAACAATCATCACGCACCACTCTGGCTGTGTCCCTCAGCATTATACCTCAGTCTATGATCGAGCTTTGTGCGGTTAGCTTTGTGCAAGAAAACTTTGCGTTACGGCTGAAACTCACCGATATTTTGCCTACTATTGTCGTTGTCCACGATGTTGTTGTTGTAATTTCCTTTGTTGTCATTATTATTATTATTATTATTATTGTTGCTGCTGTTCTATGACCCGCCATACCGGCATGCCGTAATGATGATATGGGCGTTGTCTGTACTAGACACTGATCCTCATGATCACCACCATCATTATCTCTACGTCTAACAATCGATCTTCCGAGGTGGCAACGTAACTTATGCTTCTATTCGTGAGGAGTTATATTTACTTACTTATTCATTGATTTATGATTATTAATCTTTATTATTGGCGATTGTAGTGAACGTGGAAGTTTAGATTTGATTTGGTCTTCGTTGCTTCTGTATTATATGTTGCTTCTGTTGTCAATGGCGGCGAAGGGACTGCTATGTGCTTGAGATCGTTTTAACGGCTAACATAGTAGACTAGGCCAACAGGCTTATCAATTAATCGCGAAATTCAGGATGTGGAGGTTAATCGCGTCTCGCCGTCATCTACGCCGGTCAACTTTTGGTCTCTCTAGCAGACGGAACAGGCTGAAAGCAATAGCGCCTGATTATCCGTTTACAATTAAATCCCTGCAGACGCAGAGTGTGCGGTTTTTCATTGGATGGATTTTCCATTGGTGCGACTACACGCATCGAAGTTGAACAATACAGTTGTGGCCTAGAAAGTCTAGGCGGAACCCGGTTATCGGCGGCAATCCGGCAGCAATCAGCAAAATGATGCGTTACATTTGGTGAAATTCCACAAATTAACGCAGACTCAACACTACCTGATACAATAATCGCAGTGTCATGGATTACAACGTGTATATATGGATTATACGTATAGTATATATGGAGTATAGTATATGTATATATTAATTATATGTATAGTGTAAAAAATTGTGCTGTCTCGCGACTGACCAGACCATGTTTGCCGACGGAACAGACTGGAAGTGGAAAAGTGTCTGATTATCCGTTCACAATTAAGTCCCTGCAGACGCCGAGTGTGCGGTTTTTCATTGGATGGATCATCCACTGATACGTCTACACGCATCGAAGTTGAGCAATAAAGTCATGGCCTAGAAAGAAAGCCTAGGCGGAACCCGGATAAGCGACAACAATCAGCAAAAAGATGCGTTACATTTGGTGAAATTCCACAAATATACGCAGACTCAACACTACCTGATACAATAATCGCAGTCTCATGGATTACAACGTGTATGTATGGATTATATGTATAGTATATATAGACTATATGTATAGTATATATGGATTATATGTATAGTATATATGGATTATATGTATAGTATATATGGATTATATGTATAGTGTAAACAATTGTGCTGTCTCACGACTGACCAGACCATGTTTAAATAAATAGATAATGGACTGCAAAGTGCAGGGAATGTTAGATCACTGGAAGTTGCGCGCTCAGTGGAGGTAAACAACACATGGAGAGTTTTACGACGTCTGCAATGTCGACAGACATGATGTATGTTCTAATTATATTCAGATTTAGTTTTGTTATTTTGTTATTTTTTTGTTATATTTTGTTAAAAGCAGTGTATACTTAGACATGTATGACCCTTGAATAAAGGTGCTTTTGACTTGACTTGACTAGTGTTTAGTACATTTTTTCTAGGCGACGAGACTGCACACGCGTGACCACTTATGATGCTAAATTCTCCAAAAAAAACGTCATCTTTAATCCAGGGACACAATGCCAGTGATTAAAGGAAACCCTGCGTGCTTTTTTTTATTGATGATCTGTAGAACTACTTGATCGATTCAGTAAGTAAGCAAAATTTGAAATAAACTACGTAATATGAGTACCTATGACATATTCTATCACAACAAACATGGTATGTTTATTTATTGAGTAAATCTTGAAAGACGAGTTCTGTTTTGAGTTGCGATTCAAACAGCGCTTTGCGAGAAAAAAACGTATGTGCGATTTGATCAGAATTGCAGACGGTGGCGTCGAATTCGCTGCCTCTGGCCAGGGTTCAGCGTAGAGAGTTGGCAAGAAACACGGCCAACTATCCTTTGCTAGCTAAGTTTTTTCTCATCTTGTTGTTCTAGCGTCTTGATCACAACGTAAGCCCGGTGCTGCTGTCGGTAAATAATATTAAAAAAATATATAATAATAATAATAATAATAATAATAATAATAATAATAATAATAATAATAATAATAATAATAATAATAATAATAATAATAATAATAATAATAATAATAATAATAATAATAATCATAATAATAATTTTTGGAAACAGGGTTTTATTATTATTATCATTATGTACATGTATCACAACACTAGTATATTCTTTAAATAACATCATTGTTATTGCTCGAGTGTCGCTGACCACTCAACATCATCTTGGCGTTGCCTCTCTGGAGCTCCAATGACACCCTCTGTCGGGGGAACGCGGTTGATCTTGACTTCGCTGTAATAATAATAAAAATAATAATAATAATAATAATAATAATAATAATAATGTGATGGCGACAACTTCGAGTCGAACAACAGCGCCAGCCGTGATTAGAACGACACCATTAGCTACGCGTCAGCAGAACGTCGGCGACCGGCTACGGGGCTGCTGCTGCTGCTGCCGTTGTGTGCGGTCTGCTGTTTGTCGATGGTCTGTTTCCCGGAGAAAACGCCGCCCGTAGCGCCCGGGTACACTGGACGACGGGCAAACATTGTCCCGCTGTCTGCTGCAATTCTACTATTACTGGACTGCTAGGTGATTCCAGCTACTACGACAAATCCTAGTGCTACTAGTTGTAGTCTACTAAGACTCTGCCCACATAGCGACTGCATGGCTGACACCTGCGAGAGGCTGACAAACAAACCTCCTGCTGGTTTCCTCCCGATTTTTCTCCACCCGTCTATCCCATCCATTTCACTCCAGCACGGCGATGACGATGCCGACGGCAACGACGCTAACGAACGTACCTACGACAACAACAACACAACAGCAACAACAACACAACAGCAACAACAATAACTCAGCAACAACAACAACTCAGCAGCAGCAGAAACAACAACAACAACAACAACAACAAAACAACAGCAAAAACAACACTCTTTGCAACAGAATCAACAGCAATAACAACGGCGACAGTGTTCAGTCAAACTGAAACGAGTCAGCAGCAAAACAGAAAGCAGAAGGCGTCCTGACAGAACGATCCTGCCCATCATTTTAAGAAGCGCGTGTCGTTGTCCGTCGTTGACGTTCAGAAAAGCAGGCAGTACCAGCAGCGGTGACAACGACAACAACAACAACAGCAACAACAACAACAACAACAACAACACTCACAACAACCAACAAATGTGAACGAAGATGGATAAACAGAACATTATTTTTGTGTCTTGCTGAAGTAAAACAAAATAGAGAGAGAGAGAGAGAGAGAGAGCGAGCGAACGAGATAGATTGAGACAGAGATGCAATAGGGAGAAGGAGAGAGTTGGCGATAGAGGGTGCGCGAGCGAGAGAGAAGAAACAAGAACATAACAAAGTCCAAAGAAACTTTTGCCGGGCCCGAGACAGTCGGCGCCGGCAATGTGCACCATCACGAAGTCTCCCCCCGCGAACGTCTCCGGGATGTCGGGGAGGGTGGGAGCTTCTCTGAGGTAGAGTCGAAGTCGAGGGAAAGCTGTGGAAGCATGAAAAGACGAATGACGACAACTCTTATGCGCTCCAGCCGACGTTGTGGTCGAGACGTCTAGATGGGCGTCTAGTGGTGATGGTGGCGGAGGACGCGGGCGGCGACGACATTGTTCATCAGCAATGCCTGCTCACCTACCCGCAACGACTTTGCTCGGGTCCTGGCGCATGGCTTTATTTGTTCGACAAAAATGACAACGACGACGGCGACGATGACGGACGGACGAGGCTGGCTGTCTGGAGGGATGGCTGTCAGACGTTCAGACCGTACGTCAACCGCTGTGCTCTGCTCATTCTTTTTCGTTTAGTTGATTTCCTTCATCATCATCGTCGTCATCATCATCATCATCTCTGTCATGTTGTTTTTGTTGTGATTTTTTCATGTCTCGTTTTTTTGTTGATCGTCGTCTTCTCAGCCTGCCCTGGTCGCTAATACCCAATCAGCTGTCGGTCACTTCATCCATCCATTAATCTGAACTGTCCGTCCGTCCGCCCGTATGTCTGTCTGTCTGTCCTACGCCAATAAACGGCTAACCGACGCAAATCGTCAGATCTTTGGCCATTTCATGTTGTTGTTGTTGGTGGTGGCGTTGCTGTCGTTGCTTTTTCCTCTGTTGCTGTTTTTGCGCTTCACTCACATTGCATTTAGAGCACCATTTGACTAGTATGAGTATATATATATACATAAGATACCATTAGTAAAATATTAAAATACATAAATATTATTATTGGTATTTTTTTTAATTATTACAACGTACTGCTGATTGCCTTTGGCAGTTTTTTCTTTGGGTTTCATGACTATCTCAACTGTCATCAATGCATTATGATTATACTATCCTTAATACTGTTGTCCAAGTTGTTATGTTTTTTGTTAAATAACTAAACGTTTTATGATTATCACTAGGCAAAAGCAGCCAGCGCAATCTGAATTTGCGGTGGCAACCGCAATTATTGTTTTGTCTGTTATATTATTATTATTATTATTATTATTATTATTATTATTATTATTATTATTATTATTATTATTATTATTATTATTATTATTATTATTATTATTACCAATCTTTCAAATGCTCCCGCTATCGCATTTGCTAGTCTTTTATTAGGATTGCTGTACTACCAATGTATTTTTTTTATTTCTTTTTATTGCGAATAATTGTGTTTGTACTCGCTACTGCTTCATGTTTTGTCTTGTAATAGGTTGCTGCTGCATTCTCTATCTGATTTCACTCGTGTTTTTTGGTTTTGACGTTGTTGTCAGTTGTCGCGGTTGTTGTTACCGCTGCGGTGAGAATCGGTAAAGATCGTTCACCTATGTTGTTGATATAATGTGCTATTTGTGCGCGTTTTGTTCTTGCTATCATTTTTATATAGAATTTCACAATCGTTTTGAAAAATGCATTTATTGGCTAACCTTGTCAAATAAACGTTAGTGCCACGCTTGAGAGTCACCGGCATTATTTTTTGTTGCCACTAGCCGAGTGCTTGCCAAATGGCGAGCACATCACACAGGACTTAGCTGAACACTAACAGAATGAGCAGCAAAAAAATGCGGTTCAACTTTCTGCACGGTTCTACATAGTTTTAGAGAGAACGTATACTTCATCCAAAAAGTGGACAAATAATGCAAGCGTGAAAGTAATGCCACTGCCACAGTTAACTTGCCTTGAACAAATATCCTAGCTATTTCAAGCACCAAGAAGGAATAAGAAGGGCAACTGCTCGAATTACGATTGTCATCGGCTACTTGCTCGATTGTTACGATACCTATAGTTGTATCGGCAAGACCAGGTAAATAATTAATTACCCTACCTTGGACATAAATGATAACATCACCAATCAGATAGGTCACTTTACTATACACAAGTGATAATATCATCAATCACTACGGGCCACTAGTGTCGGGTCAAGAGGACAATCGATTGAATTAAAATTACCGGACAGAGGGGAGAAAAAGACTCTCGCACACGAGTTTGTCATGTTAGGTTAGACCTGGTTTAACTGGTTCTACTAATATTGCAAATTTATTTTGATATTTATCTAAACATCTGTTCTAACCATATGGTATGATTGCGATCCGCAAATATCTGTTTGCTCGTTATACCTATATTGTAACAACAATAACAATGGCCAGAGATTTCGCCAATGGCGCCCGGCAGTGCTATCGGCTCGATGTGCCTCCGCTGTGGCAGCGCCCGTAAACTCGATAACATCTGTGTTGAGTGTCCTTAGGAACGTGGTAGTAAAGTGGTAGGAACGTTTAGCCGGGGTATGCGCGCTTACAGAGAGCCGTTAATCGTAACAACATCCACATCGACAACGATAACGACAACAACACCCTCGTTATTGCTTTTGTTGACTATATTATCGATAATTTGATCGTTATTACCGTGGCCATTGTCTTTGACGTGGTCGGTCAGCGTCGTAGAGTGTCAGACGGCATCTGATGAGATCCAGCGATGACAGCGATGAGGCGATCTGGTCGCACAATAATTGCCAATAGTTGCCAACTACAATTTTTGTTTTTTAATGTTGTCGTTGTTGTTGTTGTTGTTTTTGTTTTTGCTGTTGTTGAAGTTACCCGTTTCTGCTCTTGGCATGAGTTAACAAGCATGCCTAGGGCAGAAGCCGCCCAAAAAAAATGTCGACGAAGAGATTTATCTTCTCGACAAACAATGCCGACTTAGGTTCGCGCACGTTATGTATGAATGTGTGTATTTGTGTGTGAATGTATGTGTGTGTGTGTGCATATATCCATCTGTTTATCTATGTGTGTCGTGGTCGTCTGCGTATATGTGTGTGTGTTTTTTTTACGTATAAATGTAAGTCTGTCGTGGGGGTAGTGGGGTAGTGTTCTTGTATGAGCGAGCGGGCGAGCAAGCGAGCTTGCTTGCTGTGTGTGAAGATCTCTCTGGATGGATGTGCGTGATGATGATGATGATGATTGTCTGCCTAGACGATGGTTGCTGTGCGCACCAGCCAGAAAGCCCAGTCCAGCGCCGCCTGCCCCACACGGTTCGGCCAAAGGCTGTGAACGAAAACGAACTGCTTCAGCCAGTGCCAGGCCGAAAAAGCGGGAGACGGGAGAACCGAACGCACATCATAGAGAAGCAAACAGCAATGATGAGGAAAACCGAGCGAGAGAGAGAGGAAGGAAAAGGGAGAAAGAGAGATACAGGTAGAGAGAGAGAGAGAAGGGTAGAGCAAGACAGAGAGAGAGAGCGCGCGAGAGAAAAAGAGAGAGAGAGATAGAGGTATAAAGGGGGGATAAGGACATGCGCGCAAGACAGGTAAACGAAGCGAACGCAGCGTCATCAGGAATCGCAGCGCCGGCGTCGAGAAACAAGACGTTTTAGTCTGTCAGCGCGTGCACGCAAGGCGTCGTTGTTGCCGCTGGTTTTAGAACAACGAATAGCAGTCGCACAAGTAGTAGTAGCAGAAATAGTAGTAGTGGTAGTAGCAGAAGTAGTAGTAGAAGTAGTAGTAGTAGTAGCAATATAAACGACTGCAACAGCCAACGAGCGTAAACCACAGCCAGTCTACTAGCAAAGTGTTTTGTTTTGAATCGCGCCGAGTATGAGTCGCTGGTCAGTCAGCTCCTTACCGCCGCTGTTGCCGCCGCTGCAGTTGTTGTTTTTCTATGGTAGCAATTTTAGCGGTAGTAGCGAGTAAACTGTACCTGATGCACTAGTGATGATGGTTTTACCGCCGCCGCCGCTTGTATTGCTGATATTGTTATTGTCGTAGTCGTCTCCGTTGTTGCTAAGTTGCTATTGTTGTTGTCATTGGTTCAAGAACAACAAAAACAACACGTTGTTGTTGTCGCTGTTGTTGTTGTTGTTGGTATTGGTGTTGTTGTTGTTGTCGTTGGTGTTGGTGTTGTTGTTGTTGTTAGTGTTGTTGTCGTTGTTGTTGTCGTTGGTGTTGCTAGTGTTTTTGTTGTTAGTGTTGTTGTTAGTGTTGTTAACGTCGTTGTTGTTAGTGTTGTTAACGTCGTTGTTGTTAGTGTTGTTGTTGTTATTAGTGGTGTTAGCGTTGTTGTTGTTATTAGTGTTGTTAGCGTTGTTGGTGTTGTTGTTGTTGTTGTTGTTGCTCTTGTCGTTGTTGTTAATGTTGTTGCTGTTGTTGTGTGTTTACGCGTGGTCGCTGTTGCTCTCGGCGTATTAGCGCTTATGACGATGCATCGTCGTAGGGCGGGCTTTGGCCGCCGACCGCCCGATGGGGTTCAACGTGCGCCGGTCGCGCCAGCAGCAGAAGCAACAGCAGCGGCGGCGACGTCGACGATGACGACGACGACCAAGACGCTAGGGCCAATGGATGGCGTTGGCCACAGCGTCGGCGGCCTCTTCCCAATGCTTAGGCTGCAGCGTCTAAACGAAGAAGTGACGTCGAGCATTACGAGCAGCGACTGCTAGAACAACTACACCGAACATTACAGCGGCGACCGCTGACTGCAACAACAATAACAACAACAACAAAAACAACAACAACATGAGCAACAGCAACAACAAGAGCAACAGCAACAACAAGGGCAACGACAACATCAACAGCAGCAACAACAGCAACAACTGCATCAAAACAAGAACAGAATCTAACCTGTTCCTGACCGATGACTTCGTCAGAAATTTGCTTTTTTTCGCTACGCGGCGATAGCGATTGGAGTGACGACGCTGATTGCAACGGCGCTAGCTGAACCTGGATGTTCCAACAGGGAGCGCCCCTCGGATGCTCAAAAAAACATCAACGCTTTGCTTTGATGCCTACTTCTGTCCATTCTGTTCGAACCATTTCTTTTAGTACGACCTAGAACATAGGTGAAAAACTGCTGTGGGGGGCAAGCAGAGACAAATCTTGGCCTTTGATTTTCAAATAAGCTTTGCATCAATTACTTGGAAATAAAAAACGACCCACAATAACAACATCAACAGCAACAACGCGTAACGACAGGAACAGCGGGAACAGCAGCCTGTTGGCGTGTAATTGGTAGGCCATAGAGCAAAGCAAACAGACTGAAAATTGGCCTTGAGTAAATCGCTTTATAAATGGCACGTTGTGCACATGTTGATTATATATGTATAAAGATCTAAATAAACAAATGCTTATGTTGACAGTAGACCTTAGTAGTCATTAATGGGGTACTGGAGAGTAAAACGCCTTAACAAGCTGAACGACTGGTATGCATATATATATATACACAACGGCAATGTGCTGTATGAGCCCACCAAAAGCAGTGAACTATTATTGTTCAAGCACCTCAAGAAAAACCTAACATTAGTGTCACCCAGACTATAAAATCACGTCAACGGCGCAGGGACTTTCACAAGCTGATGGATAATCAGAATACACTATGTAAAGTCCATCCAGTCTAATCCAGCCGAACTGTGCATCGCCAGTAATGAACGCGGCAATTAGCATAGGAGGCGCCGAAATGTTTCCCATGTACAGCCACCCATGTTAGCTACAGACAAATAAATATTCACTATAATTTGAACAACCAACAACGTCTTCTTAACAAAAGTAGTGTGTATATATACACATACGTAGACACTTATATATGTGTGTATATATATATATATATATATATATATATATATATATATATATATTTATAGATAGATAGATAGATATATGCACGCGTCTAGCGGATCAAATAGAGTTAGAGAGATAACACGTCATTCCAACATCATGGGTCGCAAGCTTAATTCTGGCGGGCACACACCAAATTTCTTAGAATTTGCAAGAATAATCCGAAAACATACATGGACAAAATTGTAAGTAATGAATAAAAGTGTACATATTACTTAAATTCATATCTACATATATACAAGTATAGGGGGAGCACTCTATCTCCTAGACGACAAACGGAAGGTTGTTAATCAGGCCGATAGAGATAACCATACATACATATAATCATGTCCCATCATTGTCACAATCATTATTATCATCATTAGAAGCACGCACTCTCTGTCGCATATAGCGAACGACCAGCGACATCCCAAAATAAATCTTTTCCCAACCAACCACGGCCAAACCGGCTCGGTGTGTGTTTGTGTGAACCCTTAAGATTACATTTAAGGTCATTACCTCAAAATGCAGGATAAGAGACTTTTCCTATGTAGAACTTTCCTACGTTTTTTGTGTAAAACTTTTTCATACCAGCGACATTCGGAAACGCACACAAGTTTCTCTACTAGAGTGATGATTGAGGTGCTACTTGTACTACCCTATATATCGCGTCTTCCCCTTATAGCTCTCCCTCTTCCACTTATTTTGCTTGACACCTACGTTTTTTTCTACCTCACTTGTGTTCGACCCCTAAACAAAAAAACACTCAAATTTATCTTCGTTTTTTTCTCTCTCTCCCTGTTTTATGAATTTGTATCGTTACTCATCTCTCCTTCGTTTTCTCGGTTTTTCCTTTTCTTAGTATGTTTGCCCTCTTGCTATACATTTAATTTTCCCTTTCTTTCGCAAGCAGGTTGCACTTTGACCAGCGTGCTGCTATAGTGTGCTGCCAACAGAGTCCCACCTGAGAGAGTTATCTTTTCAGTTCTTCCGAAGCGACGGTCATTGCAGGCCAATACATCTATCTATTAGCGCTACCGCTGTTTCTGTCGTCGCATTGAAGGTTGAAAAAGGAAAAACGAACACAACTCGAGGTGAAGAAAGCGGCAATCACTCACCACGTCTAGGATCTCGTCGACGGGCGAAACACAGGCAAGGCATTCTTTTACCTATTCATCTGTCTATCCATCCATCCATCGATCCATTCACTTATCTATCGGAGCACTTCATTCGTGCCTTCAACGCAGCACGCCTGTGTGTTTGTAGGGGGGGTTTCGGCCACCTCTCCACCCCACATACCCATGCACGCACGCACCCTCCCTAACTAACTCTCTTCAACTGATTCTGAATGCGACCGACTTCGTCGCCTCACACGAACCGACCGACCGACATCTTTGCTCATACCTCACACAAACCTCACTACCTCAGCTGGCCAGCAGTCAGCCACCGACCGGCTAGCGAGTAGCCACCACACACATAGCTTGGGAGTCCGCCGCGAGTCCTCCTGGTGAGGATTCTTCTTCTTCTTCATAGAGAGGACAAACGAAGGAGCAGCGCATCGGGGAAGGGGGACGGGGGCAAGAACTGAAGGGAAGCGCACGTCTCCCCTTCGGGAAATGGGGACCGAAAACCCCACTCTCTGTGTGCTCAGTCAGGACGCCAGTACGCACGTCCCTGGCTCTGTCGGTCTCTCATTCGTTCGTCGGTCGATCGGTCGGGATGTCGCTGCGCGCTCCACACTTCTACCACTCTCAACAATAGAGCTAATATTCCAAAGTAGGCTTAGCCCCGACTCGAGCCGACGCGGTGCGGTGGCAGCGCCAGCGCCAGCTTTCTTGACGCCGCACCGTAGTCGATGCCACCTCTACTACGGATGATACTACTACTATTACTACTACTACTGCTCGACTACTACGGCAACTTGCACTGCTGCTTCTCCTACCACTACAGCAACGACAACGACTACTTCTACTACCACGAGCGTAGCTTCTAGAGACTTGGGCTTTTACTGTTCGGCCAACCTGCAGCCCGTACCAGGCCATCAGTCAACGAACGCACAGTGACGACAAACGAGGAAAAGGCAAGCAGTATGAACCCGCTATAGTACTGTTTGACACGTTCGACAATATTAGTTCTCTAGTCCTGTTGTCGGCCATCAGCCGGCTTAGTTTGTCTGTAGTCGCCTTTGGAAACGCCCTAATTGGCCCGTTTCATGTATATATATATATATATATATATATATATATATATATATATATATATATAATTTGTTTATTTCATCTATCCCAAAACGCTCACACAACGCTCGGTTACATTTCGTCTACACGTAACGTTTTGTCGCGACACCACGGGGCAGTACGACTGGCGTGCTTGGACTGCTCCGCCGGTTCATCTGCAGGGTTCGTGTGAAGTCGTTACGGATAGAAATGGCCGACTAGCTTGAGAGCTCGAATTGCTGCAGGTTCGCTTGCAGAACGCCCCATGAAGACCCGCCGAAGAGGAAGGCGGCAACGAGTCGGTCTCTCTCTCGACGAATAAGAGGTACCCGAGTCGTTCTGTCATTGAAAGAAGAGAACTAACTTCATACGAATCTTTGCACCTCGAGCGCGCGACCGCGCGCCAACCAGCCTCAGCCGGGCCGCCGTGCCGGGCCGGATATTGGACCGGATTTCATTCTCCTCCGGCCGCCACGTTTGAATAGGCGCAGACAGGCTGAGGAGAGGCCGACTTCTTTGGATCTTTGGCTCAGTTCCTTACATTTCTCATAAACAAGTCGGGAGAAACGCGCGCCCAGTAGTAGCAACAGTAGCTCGAACCCACCTCGTCTTCTCCTCCATCGGCTTCGAGCTTTTCTAGCGCGGCACGTCGACTTCATATACAGATAGCTAGGTAGCTAGACAGACAGGTAGATGAGAGTGCTGCAAGAGGAGAAGTGAAGACAGATCTAGACCTATATATATATATATATATATATATATAGAAAGCGAGAGAGATAGAGGGAGAGAGAGTGATAGAGATAGAAAGTCCGCTAGGAAGAGCAAAGGAGACGGCTCGCTGGCCACCGAGATGAGACAGCGTATGTAAGGGCAACGCGGTGGTCGGTCTAATTTAATCCAGAGCTGCACGCGTGCACGCATTCGAATATAACTCAATATGGCGCTATTCGCGCTATTCCAATCTCCTGCCGACCTACCGACGTACCTATTCACCTACCTACCTACCTACCGACCGCCGACCGACCGACCAAGATTGACAGATACTGCCGTGCGTCTTAGCGGTGATGGTGCTGGTGCTGGTGGTGGTGATGGTAGACTCCTGCGCACGTGAATGTGTTTCTGCTTGTTCTCGCCTTGTACGTGCCGCGTCGAATCGCTGCGGCCACGCCACCCATATTCGTCGTACGTCGCCATACGTTTCGTTGAAACGCGGCAAAATGAATCATCTAGAGAGTCGAGCGCTCGAACCTAATAGCGAAACATCGTTTGGTGTCGTTGTAGCGACCTCGCGTTGGCCGTGTAAGAATTTCTCAGTCATTTAATGATAGCAATAGAACAGACAAAAATAGGCGGTTTGGCGGCACCTTGCTCGCCGTAAACGAGGAACGCCAGCGAGGACATTCTTCGTTAACAACGAACGAGAGCGGGCGAGCAAACTTGTGCAAGGCACACAAGAGATGCACAACAACATGTCATTGTCATGTCGTCGATATGCCTGCGAATAGCGAATCAAGTTCAGAGCGATTCGTTCGTAAAGGACAGTGCGCAATTCACGCGTGACGCGCAATAAACAACGTTAGCCATAACGTTATTCTAAAACATTTATCACCACAACGATAAACAGCCTAAACACCGCCGTGTTTGTCGAAATCAGTGCACGAATATAATGAAAGTTTGCAATTACAAACTACAGAATATGTGAAACCGAAAAGACGAATACGCTGTTTTTTTCTAGAATTGTAGTTGTAGTGTTCGTTGTGCCATACCTGCGATGCTTGTCTGCTGTATTGTAGACGGCTTGCACGATAACTCTACTGGACAACTCTAGGTACATTGCATTCGGTAGCATGGTGCATTCGTCTTTGCGTCGCGACCGGAGGAGACACATAGGTGCGGCGCGGGTTCGAGCCCCACCGTTGCACATTGGTATTTGTGGGCGTCCGTCTGTAAGCAATGCGAAAAGCAGTTCCATGGACGTTAAATCTTGGCTGATAGTCAGCCAAAAAAGTATTTTTTTTAAGATACATTGAATTGTTATTGGGCTTAAGTTAGCCAGCTATTGAAGGGTGCGCACAGCTACCGTAGCGTGCTCACAGCTAGCGTATCGTCTCTCTCTGTTTTGTGTGCTTGTTCACTTTTGAGCAGTATCCATATTTGATCAGATTTCACTGATGTCGTCATGATACTCAGTTTATTTTCATTTAACGCGATTATCCACATTTCATTTTGCGTTTTCCATTCGTGTTGGTATTTTTTGACGTAAAAAAGGAGGGCAGAAAAGACGGCAACTCATCTCTCAGACCGATTGCGAACGTTTTGCCGATTGGATGCATGACGCCTTCGTGAGCCACTTGGGGATTCACAAACCACGCATCTAAGTATGCATGTACACACACACACGCACACAGAGACACATATGCAGGCCTATATTTACAAAAGTACAAAGGCAAATGAATCGTATGTAGGAGGTGCACGCGGGGAATAAGCACGATGATAGAAGCCGCAATGTCTATTGCCCCGACTTGCCACCGTCGAGTGGGGCCGCCGAATAGAACCATTGTTTTGTTTGCTGTGTTTGCCACAATGATGCGCCACATCTGGTCGCCACTCGTTCCCAATTGTGTTGTTGTAGTCAGTTAGGTCGGTTTTGCCCGATTTCTTTGAGGGTTTCCCTATTGCTCTTTATATATATATATATATATATATATATATATAAAGTGACACGTTCAGGCCCTGCGACCGAAAACCACTATCTATAATCAGCTTGCAATGACAATACAGCCACAATGGCAACACAGATAAGTACAATAAAAGCGACAAAAGCTGACAACCAACAGATTAGGCAGGTTTTGCTGTAATACCACTACGCTTTCACCAGCTGTGCATGGCGGTAGCGCTGTATACCCCCGAGAAGGGATGAGGAAGGGTTACGCTTATGTCCTCCATATGCGGTTACACATAAGTTGTGCTTAGCCCGGCGGTGAGTGAGTTAGAACACTTTAATTAAAGCCTGCTTCAGATCGTGCTTGGACGTCACTAGAAAACAATAAGGTAAACGTTCAATCAATTCATAACAATTGGTGATACCGCCATCAATAGGTAGAAGGTCGCCGTTTTGTAGTATCTGCCTAAACACAGCATTAGAAACAATGTAAACGAATTGGTATTTAGGTTGTAATAATAATGTTCAGTATTTCGAGCTGTCAAGGAGTTACTGATTGCTTCTGTTGTTGTTACATTAAGCCCAGTAGTGTAGGGACTGCTAAGTTTCTCAAGGATATTGCAAGGCATATGGAGGAAATCGCGGGTGACCGACGCGAGGCACAGTTATGGCAGGTCATATCTTTGGCTGTCTGCAGTGAGGATGCAGTTTTCACTGCGGGCGCCACGAGGTGAACCATCGCACAAGGAAGTTCGAACACATGTTTACATCTCACAATTGTCTTATTT
The DNA here is from genome assembly GCA_003439945.1 of Dermanyssus gallinae. NCBI lineage: Eukaryota > Metazoa > Arthropoda > Arachnida > Mesostigmata > Dermanyssidae > Dermanyssus > Dermanyssus gallinae. The sequence continues at coordinate 41,087 of QVRM01001642.1, forward strand.
AGGACATACTGATGGTGAAATAACAAGATTTTTTTACAAACTATTATTATTATTATTTTTATTTTTTTAAGAATTACTTTACTCCATGACGCCTAAAATAGATGACGCGTTTCTTCTGAAAACGGCCAAAGACAACGCGTGCTTCAAGATTTGACCTTCCCTTCAGTCGCTCGTAACCTCCTGAATTCGCTTACTTACTTCTTTAAGGAATACTTCGGTTCCCTTGTTGATTGGTCCTCGTGTATCCATGGCAATAGGCACAAAAATATATCTTGTTTTTAGTCCAGCGTTTTTGTTTCGTATTCTGGCGCCCGCGTGCTTTGCTACCCACCCGGCTCAACTGAACTGTGGCGGAAATAGAAAGCTGCATTTGTTCACAAAACCGTTCCAAGCTAACGACTTCCGATGTGACTACATTGCAATGGTCACCCCATTAGGTATTGCTTCGCGAGCGGACACTAAACCGCTCGGTTCAAGTGTAGATGGTATACCGGCTTTCCTAAGAGATCTTATAATCACACTGTTTAGTTCAGCATGTCTGGACGATCTACCGGGGCTTTTCAGGAAATCTACCATTTCTTCACACAGTTTGCAAAAACGGCTCGCAGATGGGAGCGCCGATTCTAAGTGCTGACATTATGCGGAAAGAGTTGGGATCCAGCGTGGCGCCGAGCTGACACGACTTCTAAAGGGTCTGGATCCAGCATGGTTCTGATAGTGTCCCGTGCTTTACTGGTTTCATGTCTTATTTGTGCTCGAACTGCCTCTTCCACTGACGATTCTGCCACTGGATCAATTTGGACAAGTGAAGCAGCGTAGCAGACAGGGGCTGGGTCAATGACACTTCTTAATCTCAGAGCACGTTCACGTATCGCACTACTTGCCTTCTGTCTGCTGAAGGTGTTCTCTTCTCAAAGGTCGTTTATGACTTTACTAAGTATGTGTCTGCTGACGTTATCACATGTATTTAGTTTCTCTGGGAAAACCACGGCAGGACATGTACTCATTATATAGTTAAATATTTATGACTTCAGGGTAGTAATATATTATTATTATTATTATTATTATTATTATTATTATATTATTATTATTATTATTATTATTATGCGAATGAAGTGAAAAGGGAAAATATGCCATCGCCGCTACAAACAACCAAGAAACGTCGTCAGGCCGTGGAAGAGCTTGGGCAGAATACGATTGAAATCCAGGGAGCTCCAGTACTAGAAGTGTGTTTAAAGCGGGCGAGCCCTTTCAGGTAGAGGGCTGACGAGTACAACAAAAAGTTAGTTCGACCTGCACAGGGTCACCAAACCGGGCCAGGAATTGTGGCGTGCCAAGCAAAGCAATTGCGGGTCACCACGCTGCTGGAGAACTTTTCTGCAATAAATTTCTGCTTATCAAACTTAAACCGGCTGACATTAAAGCAAAGCAAGCACGCAAAAATGAGCCCAGGCGCCAATGGCTAAAATATGCCCAGCAATCTGAAACATCAAAGGAGGTCAGCAGATTCTTCAAAATATTGGTGCTGTTTAGGTCTCTATTATCTAAATATCCAGAAAAGAATCTAATAGTTGATGAGCTTTCTAGAATTTTCAAAGGCATACAGGGAAAAGCTTTCCTGGTCTTTGTTTTCGCTTGGAAGTTTAAGCCCTCCCCCCTCACCTTGGACTGGAAGTAAAATCATAAACATCGCCACAACACTAGTCACCCCATATCTCATTCCATAGACCTAAACAGTTAAGACCAAGAGGAAACTCGACCGTTTACACAGCCGACGTACACACGTGAACAATGTTGTCAAATAAAGAAAGCACTGCAAGATCTGAGAGCGCACATGCACACAGCAGGTGCTTTTACATATTTCAATATAAAGACAAGTAGCTTGAGTAAGGCCCAGACTCCGACCGGTTGCTCACATAGCCTTGCACTTGATTTTACAATAGATACGAATGCTTTTCTAGAGCCGCAAGTCCAAGCAGGCAAGTTTTTGTCTGGTAGAAGTAATACCGAGACGTGTGAGAGAACCACGAAATGCGGAATTTTTGAATTTTCAAAAAGATCAAGGATTACGCATCATAAGCTAAATTCCTGTCCATGCTCATAATGATGCTTACCCTTTTGAGACAGAAGGCTACTAACCAGGCCGCTATGCCAAGTAAAAATTTGCAAATCTGCATAGGAGCAACTTAGAAGTTAACCTTAACCTTAACTTACAATCTCTAGTAGACCAATATGAAGCTAAGAATATGAGCCACACGGAGCGTAGTTTGGCGTTCTGCAGTACGTCTGCTAATGTCATCCGATATGAGCGCGCAATGGACCCAAATAATAAGCAGGAGTTTAGGCGTAAACACCCTCTCCTCGAGGACAGATTAGCAAGGAAAGCATAGATGCAATGCAGAATCCTTCTATAGAAGAACACATACACGTGGCGGACCTCTGGAGTAGACAATCCCGTATTCAACAAGGCTGCTAGCAGAACTCAGAGTTCTACTAGAGAACGCATTGAATGGCACGCTACCACTCTTCTTGAGATTGTTGGCGCTGAATAAGAAATTAGTAGTAGCCACAAGAAAACTACATCCGGTCGGTGCAGCAGTGAAGGGTGGCGCGAAGGCGGCCTTGGTATCCCAGATCTTGCCTTTCAGCTGCAACGTTCTGTACCTGGACGACGCAACTCGCGGTGGTCCAGCCGCTGTAGTGGAACCGGGCATGCGCCATATTAAAGCATTCCAACAGCAAGGGGGCCTAAGGCTAAACGCAGCTTACTTATAGAATAAGGTTGTAGAAGAAGATTGAGCGCCGGTCTGCTATGCAGCCTCTCTAGCCCAGTTCTGTTCGTTGTCGTAATCACTGGTGAACGACACCATACAAACAAATGCGTAAAAATAAGAAAAGCGCGGAGCGCAGTGTCAGGTCGGGCTTGGCCACGATCCTCTGAAAGGACACCTGTAAGAACACCGGGTCTCCATGTCCAGCCATATGCTGGACCCAACTAATTCCCACATGGCTGGCTCGATAAGAATTGATACCCCAATATGCAAACCCTTTCGGCTCTCCCCCCACAAGGGACATGCCGAAATAGGGCTGAGACCTACAACTGCAATCTGTTTGCTGCCCAAATAGCTCTGGTAGGTTTTAAGTCATAAAGAACGAAAGTCAACGAAATGAAAAACGAGCCCCCAGAGAAACAAGAATACCTTCGACAATGAGGCCTCGATGTCTAAGCACATAAATAACGACAAGAGACCTGGCAAAGTGACCACTTCCTTCTGGTCGCATGGCCAGGGCTTGGCATGGGGTGCTAAAGTGTTCTGCACTATGGCCCCCTCTTAACTAGTTCATAGATTTGTAAGCATAGGGTGGGTAGCAGAGCATAACGAGAGAGAAAGAGAAAAACGTAAATACGCAGATCTCAGAACCTAGAGCAGAACTAGAGCAGAGGTTGTGGCGGGTAGCGCAAAGAAGATTGTTTCAGACAAGTCTCTCGCAGTTTGTAGAGGCAAATAATAATAATATTAAACCAAGACGTACAGGTGCCAAGCGCAGTTACCCCAGCTTACCGGTGCAACCACAGCTGCAAAAAGCGCAATAATATCTGCAACGAGCAAGGCAATGACGGTCGCATCCGCAGTAAATGATATTTTTAGAGCCTCAAAGTACGCCTATGTTACCTCAATCATACAATAAGCAATTGGCTCACCAAACATCGTACAAAGGTAAGAAGCCGCGCTTTGCAAAGCGTACTCCAAGTGCAAAATTGTATTGCTTGTGGCAGCATTTGTTTGGAAGACACTATTTTTGCAGTATGACGCCTGCATTTCGCATTCTGCTCGAATAACCGTGTAATTGGCATAGCAGTTAATACCAGATGTCAGGTGACGTTCCTTTATATGCTTAGGAAAAGTGGTAACCCCTAGTCGTCGTGCCGGTGCTTCTGCCTGCTGTTCTGTTTTTACACCGAATGAGAATTGATTTGGGAAGATGATTAACTCCGGTCCTGTCCGTTCTTTGCCAGTTTGCTCATACCTACATCGAGTCTACTTCTAGTTTTCTTCTACTAAAGTCTATCCGTCTACTCACTGGATTCGCCCGGTTTGGCTTGTCCAGCAATGGAGATGATCATTGGGCCTGGGTAGGAGGGATACCGGTAGACAGAGGTTTGTTTGTCGAAGAGAGAACATGCCGCGCCGAAGGCAGTAACAACCGCAACAGCAACCACAAGGATACCGATGATAAGGCTAACAATAACAACAAATAATAGTAACAACAATACGAGCCACGTCGAGCAGGCAGATTGTCCGAGGTCTTAATCAAATCTCGGACAAGCCATATAACCAACCACTCGTACAGGACGCGCTTAACGATGTCAGTCGGAGACCGGCAGGAAGAAGGCTGCAACGGATCAGACATTGGGGATGATGGCTCCCTACTGGAGACTGGGCCGAGAGCTTAGAGGCAACGGTGATGATGCAAGTTGATGGCGCCGTGGAAGAGACAACCGCCGAAAAGGTGCAGATGCGGCGCCCTGATAGGCTTACGCGGCCACCGGGGTGCCGACTGAATCAGGGAGGCGGAATACTCTCTGGCTGGGAGGAGGAGAGTCTGTGGACGGAGGGGAACTGATCAGGCTCATCATTTCCATCACCCATAGCGCCGTCACGACTACCGCCTCCGCCGCCACCCGCGTTGAGCATTATTCCTATTCCTACTGTTATTGTTGCTGCTGCTGTCCCTGAACAGGGGCGCGAGCACAGGCAGGCCGGTCACAACCCTGCGTTCGTCCACCGGACAAACGGTACCGACTCGAGCGTACTGACTGCACTAATCTCACAAATTTAACTTTGCTTCTACGCGGCTACCGTTTCTAGGGTTAGCCTACATAGATCTATTTGTCTTTGCGAGGCACAACACAATGTCGCTTAGGTCTTAAGTCGTTATAATCATATATATATATATATATATATATATATATATATATATATTATAATATAGTATATATATATAGAGATATATATATAGATATATATATATATATATATAGTATATATATATATATATATATATATATATATATATATATATATATATATATATATATATATATATATATATATATAATATATATATATATATATTTGAAAGGCATGACTCTGGGTTACTTTTGCCCACGTGCAAGATATTATGCCGCCAGCATCAGTGAGACCACTTTAACATTGTTCCTGGCATGGCTGCGGGGTTGTCTTGCTGACAGAAAAAATCACCTACCCTTTTTGCTGAAGGACGACGCCTCTTGAAACAGTTGTACAGTCAGTGGGCCGGGCCACTGTAGTGTCTCGAATGCCAGAGGAAGAAATTGTGTCTGCGATGGAGTTCACGGTACTTACTCAATTTGTTTTGTTCGGTTGGTTTTCCGCGTGTAGATCCACTATGGGGCCGAGTCTGATACTTACAGAGGCGCGCGAAGACGTGTCTTCAGGTAAGGTACTTACCGGGCCAGGCCCCACTATGGATCGGAAAACAGAAATTAATCGAGCCTTTTCGGAGGCGTACGCTGCCGCCGTAATTAGGGCCCTGTTGTTCTCTGGTGTCTGACCGAAAAGAGCGTCACGGTAGCGGAAAGAGGCTCGCGGGTTACAATGATAGTGGGCTCAGACATTGCCTGGAAGCAAGAGGCGGGCCATATCAGCTGACTTATGCATTGAAGATACGACAACTGGCCCGGCGATAACCCACCTTTTTTCCTATGGAATTCTAGTACACCTGCGACTCTTTTCTGTAGCAGTGAAAAACCGAAGAATTCCAGTTCACCTCCAGTTACGACACGGCAATCCAATAGGGCTCTGCAGATGTCGTTCGTTAGAGTGTCGTCCGGCAACGAGGATAACCCTGGGTATCAACACTTGGCACTTGCATGGGTTCAGCACTAAGCCGCTTACCTTGCGAAAGACCCGGACGCGTTGTTCACTTTCAGTGACATCTGGGTCCCTCGCGAGAAGGCAGTTACACAGGTACTACACGTTTAGAGTATACCGAGTAGGTTTACCAGCTCCTTGATTCCAAAACAAAGAAAGCCCTAGAAGGTCGACCTGTGTGGACGGGATATGTTTTCATCGAAATAAAGAGAGTGATCTTGCCGTATGCTAGTTCTACGTGATGAAAAATTACCGGCGCAAAATCGTAGACCATCCTAAGCATGTGATCCCTTCTTACAGAGACCCCCACTGCTTACGGCCAAGGGTACCCGCAATTAATTCTCGGTTGCACCTAGAGAAATGATTTCTATAAAGTCTTTTTTATAATTAGCAAATACTTGAAGGGAGTCGTCAAACTTGTTATTATAAGCATGTTTTCCACAATAAGGGGGATACCTTGTTCAGGACTCACAGTGAACTTACTAATGCTTGTGATTCTGATGTGGCTAGCAGCACTTCACAGAATGTACGAATGCATAGAAACGAGTTGCTCGGCTAAATACGCCGACATGTTCAGAAGGAATTAATTTGCCTGAAAGACATCTACAGGGAGAACATTAATACTATACGATGCGCATTTTATGAGGATCATTTTTTAACCAAATTTGTCATATTGTTACCGCTAGTCCCCCGTTTTTCTCCCACCTCGATGTTGGATTTTAAAAGAGTCTTATGTCTACGGTAGATGTTCTATAAAATTATAATTTACAGAGGTGTACGTGTTAATCCAGCTGACTAAAATAATGCATGAATGAATGAAATAGACTTTACACTAACAATCAATAACAATGGCCCTTTCATAGAAATCCTCGCCCCAAGTGTCAAAGGAGTGTTGTTCCCAATTGTACATGCCTAAAAAATCATACTCGTTTTACAGCTAAAATATTCTAGAGCAATCAAATAATTGAAGATCTAAGGGTTCAATATGTGCTGAATCTGGCAGGTACACAGTTAGAGTCACAATTTACATGGTCTTTTCTTTCTCGAAATGAAATGGCTTCCAGGCTGTTGTACGTTGTTTTGATGAAAGACAGTCTTTGTTATTTTAATATGCTAAGGCGGGGTTTGAGTAATTTTCACATAAGTTACTCCAAAACACGACCAGCATGCCCACCCTACCACTGGGAACTGCTGTAAATGACAACGGAAATGAATAGATAACCTTCGGGCTGAAAACCAGTATGTGACCTGCCACACACAATCGCAAAGTAGATAACATCGACACTGTCAAATGACGCACAAGCAGAGACAAGGCAGACAAGAGCTCGACCCCGAAGAAATGAAAAAAAATCCTATGCTCAGAGGCCGTACTTGTGGCACTTCCAGCTGAAACAGCAGCGTAGCACAATGCCGACACCTGACGACGCGCGATTAACCTTACGGAAGAGAGGAAGCATAGAGAGCAGAACTCGAGAGACATGGTTCCTCTCTCTATGTATCCTCTTTATACATCTATATCTTGGGTGTGCAGGATCTGTGCAGGGTCGCTGCCGTCGTCGTTGTTATCATCACCAGGTGCCGCGGTTGTCGCTCGCCGACATTCGAGTGAACATGGAACAGCTACCGCACTTGCACCTACTGTTGCTGCCTCTGCGACTACTTCTGGTACGATCACTACGAGTTATCACAACTAATCTTATCAGTGTAAATCGCATGTACTAACAACTGTGGTAGCTTTTGCTAGTAACTGCGCGGCCTCCCCGAGGAGGAATAAGAAGACAGAAGGGGGCAGCAAATGGTAGTTATGGGTGGCTCTCGTTTGGTCGTTTGTGGCTGTGTGCTGTTAGGATGGGACCGAGGAGAGCGGGGAGACGGAGAGAGGTCGTAAGAGTCGTCAGCCGACTGAGAGGGAAACGACAGGTCGGATTGGCAGTGATGAGATAACAAGTGTTCCAGCACCGGCGGTGTTCTTTCCTATCTGTCCGTCAGCGCCACAACCCAGGTTCCCTTGGTCCGGGTCGACCCTATGCGCGCAGTCCAAGGCACTGAAGGGCACGTGTACTTATAAACACACGCGCGCACACACACATATATATATATATATATATATATATATATATATGTATATATATATAAATGCAAGTTGTACTTGTATCGCTCTCTCTCTCTCTCTCTCTCTCTATATATATATATATATATAAGTGCGTGAGTAGGCACATGTCTATGCAAGTTTGTACACACCCCCTGATAACAGGCTGGTGGCCGTAGTCGACCACTACATCTAGTTCTAGTGGTTGCAGTGTTAGTAGTTGTAGCAGTGGTGAGGGACTAACGCGCCGAGCGCACGCAGGCCTTCCTGCTCCTTGTCTTGTCCAAGAGGAAGGCTGGCGACCAATGGTCTGGCGCTTGGTGTCGCCTTCAACCTGATGATGAAGAGGAGGTGACCCAATCGCAATCGTTACACTCAAATTAATCCCACTGGCTCACTGGCTTGTTGCGCCCTTGTGCGTTCTGACCGCTCCCGCTACTTCGTCTCCTCGTCATCTTGCTTTTTCCGCTCATCCTGTCGGTTGTTCGATACCGCACACCACCATCACCACCACCACCACAGAAGGAATCAGAAAGAGACACATGGACACAGATGCAGGCAAGGGAAAAGAAAGAGGGAAGAGTGAAAATGACAGCTATAGACAGTGCTTGTTTGTAAGAGCGGGAGAAACAGAGAGAAGGGGAGATGGATAGAGGAAGAGGAGAAAGCGAGAGTGATAGAAGAAAGAGGGGAGGTTGTAGGGCGGAAGATGGACGCTTCCATTCCAGTAGCTCTCTGGCGACGAGCTTCGATAAACCACCGTCGTTTCGGTACTCGTTTCTCGTCCTTCGGCCTGCCCGTCTCTCTGGTCTCCAGTCCTCGCCCGTCGATCTTCTCGTTGCTTCTCGACGACCTCCGCAACGAGCCGCCGCCCTAGGTGACGCCTCGGAGAGCCCCGCCGCCCTAGGTGACGCCTCGGGAGAGCCCCGCCGCCCTAGGTGACGCCTCGGAGAGCCTCGCCGCCCTAGGTGACGCCTCGGAGAGCCCCCCCCCCGCCGCCGTCGCTCACGAACCCCAACGACATGTTCATCACCCCACGCACACTGCCACGCTGGGCGGCCACAGCCGGTCCAACACCTTCGGCGGACAGAGGTGGTAGCCGTTTCTGCCATCACACCACCGTAGCGACACCTTGGCGAGTTGCGCTGTTTGTCTGCTGCTCTTGTTGTTGCTATGGTTGATGTTATTGCTGTTATTGTCGTCGTTGTCTCGTTGTTGTCAGTTGATATTTCTGTTGTTGTTCTTGCTGTTGTTGTTGTTGTTATCGTCGTTGTCAACATTGCCAAAGTATCGCTGCCCCCCTTCCACATAGCGCAGCCGACTGTTGCGCGTGGGCTTCAACTTGCGCCAGTAGACAGAGAGATAGACAGGAAAGCAGGCAGGCAAGCAGGGAGTCAGTCGGTCACTTACTTACTTACTCATTCTCCGAGCAAGCGGTGTTGTTGTCGTCGTCGTCTTCGTCGTCGTCGTTGTTGTTATTGTTGCTGTTGTTGTTGTTGTTGTTGTTGTTGTTGTCGTTGCTCTAGCAGCAGAAGCAGCAGTAGTAGTAGAGGCAGTAGTAACCTGCATCGACTGAAGTTGGAGGGGTGAACCACTTCGATCTACCGAAGGGAATCAGGCAGAGTCGGCTATGTTACCGTCGGTGAAGGCCGCTTGCAGGATGATGATGAAGAACCACAACAGCAACAACAACAACAACAACAACAGCAACAACAACAACAACAACAACCACTACAACCACTACAACCGCTACTAGTACTACTACTACTACTACCATGACAACGACGCACCGTGTCAGCCCATCTGTCGCCAAACAGTGCTCGCAGTGCCCCAGTGAGAGGCTGTGTCGTCGTTTGCTGCTTTGTTCAATTTTCGCCGCAACTTGTCCAGCCGCTGACTCGTCGCTCGCCAGCCATCCAGCCATAGGCACATTACGGTGTCGTCACCACTCACTACTGGGTCTGGCGTGGCGTTCCCCTCGATATTGTCGCGCAAGCCACCATCATCGACGGCGGCACACAACCACATACACACCTTCACCGCCCCGACCAACGGCGGCGGCGGCGGCAACCGCAAAAAGAATTCCGACTGACACCGTTCCACCCCCCCCCCCCTCCCTCCACCCCACCCCCCTCCCTCCCTCCACCCCACCCTCCCCGCCTCCACTGTTTCTTGAGCGGCTGCTATGAACCTGTCATCGCCGTTGTCATGATCCACAGCCACATCAACAGCACCACTCTCTCGGCACACTAACCACCAGCTGGACTGTATACAGCTCGTTCTTGCAGCTCCGAGAGGTCATATGAGTCTGCCATGTCTCTCCTCGTCGCCTCGTAGCCAAACGACGGTGGCAAATTTGGCGACCACTAACTTGTGGTTGGTTGGACCACAACATCATTGATCGTGTAGATTCGAAACGGTAGGCATATTCATTCTGTGGTTTTGCAAATATCAATTCTTATGTCAACTTTTACTACCAGTACAAGCATTGTAAGATGCAGTTCCAATGGAAACCACGCTGTCAATCAATCGATTACTACTACTACTGCTACTACTACTACTAAAAAAATAAAGTCTTCGGGCTGACCCTCAGCCAAGATTTAACGTCCACGGAACTGTTTTTCACATTGCTTCATAGACGGACCACCATAAATACAAATGTGCAAACAACGGTGGGGCTCGAACCCGCGCACCTCCTATGTGTCTCTTCCGGTTGCGAGGCGCAGCCTTAAGCCACCACGCCACCGGGCTCAACACTACTACTAGTACTAACGATGACTTACTGAAATGTCTGCGCGTTCAAATCAATTGCCAAGTCAATAAACGGTCATTAAAAAGCTTGACGGAACTTCTGCCTCCCAGACCCCGTTGCGAATAATTTTAAGCATGCGGAGCGTCTGGTACCACGCCAAAAATCTAGCTTCTTATTTTTGGATGGCATTATTGAAAACAGAGAATATTCCACAGGTCGATACACGGTGGGTGATTTGTGAAAACAGTCTCATTAGTTTGTCAAAAACCTGCTTTTGCGCTGCGTCAGAGCGTGGCTGGCCTGTTTTCAACGTTGCCCGGGGTGACAAACAAACGCATATATATACATACATACGCATATATATACATACGCATATGTATATATATATATATATATATATATATATATATAGGAGGCCTTTGAGAATCATCTTGCCGAATGGGAGTATAAATTTGCGGATGTGGATTGGCGTTTTTATGAGACTAGAGCGATGACTACAAACTACTGGAAGAGCCCATGTTGTAGAAACAGATACCCTCGTTACTGGGTTTGCAATGCATGGATTTCATATGAAGATATGTATATTAAATGGGTGGCATGGGGTATCAACCGAGTGTGAATGCAACCTATGCGGAAAATCATGTGATCTGTATCATCTCCAACAGTGTACAAAAGCAATATCGCTAATGAAAGTTACTTAGGAGAGCTGTAGCACATATGTTCATAAACCAAATATTGGTTAATAAACAATACATTTATATATATATATATATATATATATATATATAATATATATATATATATATATATAGATATATATATATATATATATATATATATATATATATATATTCCCATGCATGAATATATACACATATAGAATGGTCCACATGTACACTCGCACAATAGTCACAAATCAAGCCTACTCGAATGCAAGCAAACAAAGCTGTACACATACTTATCAGTCTGAGTTAAGTTATTTTGGTTAGAGAACTCCACTCTATTGTTACGCATCGAGGGCAATGCGTGTTGTGAACAATGGTTGTCTGCTACTGTTGTGGCAAGTTTGCTATCCACAAAATCAGTTCCTGCTAAGCGTTAGCATTTTGACAGCACTGTACTTTTGTGAGTAAAAACGCGTTTGCATGAAATTATTTGTTACTGCCTCGAAGGGTTGAATGCGATTGCTTCTGCGGCGTGTTGATTTTGTTGATTGCTGGGTTACAAGTCTCGTAACCCAGGTTGGCTTTGCACGGTAGATGAAATCGTTTTTTCGTAGATTGTAATACCAATTTGGCAATCGACAAGATCGGACATCAT